>OU343219.1:249155256-249344753 GCA_910596185.1 Chrysanthemum makinoi | reverse complement strand
TTGGCATCTTAAAGTAGTGGATACGTAATCTGATCATCTCTTACACTCCAAGGTCCGCTGTGTTGTCATCGCCTCGGTATTACTTGGTTTCGCTTTTGGACTTCGCCTTCGGCATCTGCCCATTTGACCTATCTCCTGGCAGCCCTGCATTCCTGATCGCGCCTTTGGCTCCATGCCTCGAGGTTCGGCCTACTAGTTGTGGAGTAAGAGTCTCGTGTAGTCGTTTTCTTTTCTCTCGACATGTAAAATCGTTCTAGGGTTTTTGAATAACACGAGAAACTTTCTTCCTTGTCTCCCAAAATTTGCTGGAACACACTTTGCGCAACCTTTTGAACACCGCCTCCATTCACCTTCTTTCCTTTTTGGTGACCTAGATCGGGTATCCTCGGCCGCTTGTCTTGTGTGTTCCGACGCTGTGGGACGTTGTTTCTCAAGTCTCTTCTTCCCTTTTGCATTTCTCACTCGTGATGATGCGAGCTTTATGAGATCCACCCGAAGTTTTCTGCTTTCACCGCTTGGCTCTTTCTTCCCGCTTTCGAACTTTCTCTGTCACAATAGGTAAGATTTGATCGAAGTACTTTTGCCGTATTCTGGAGGGCTACGCCGGACGCAGCCCCTCAAGATCCGGCCGGTTGTATGATTTCCTCTTTTCGCCAGTATTCCGTAGTGTAGATGAGAGTTGAGTTGAGTTGGTTCGACCGAAGTGCCCATGGTGACTATTTTTCAAACGCTAGCTTGTGTAATCCTGGTCCCATGGATGGCTTGTTAGTACAAAAAGTGTGACGGGTTGTAATGAGTGTTAGAATTGCTTGTTGGGTTGGACTAACAAGCTGTTGGTAGGCTGATCTTGTACTAATCCAAGTAGTTAGATTGAATTCCTTGCACAAGCAAAGTAAACTGTTAGCTCTACCATGGGAACGGACCCCAAGATTAGAGTCCGGCGTGAGAGTAAGTACACATTCTTGTCAGAGAAATGAGAGTATGTATGTGTTATTATGAGAGAGAAAGTTCTACCTTGTATAGGGATTAGAGCCCCTTTTATAAGCGAGGTTTACCGCTAGGGCTTCCTGATTATTCACATATAGTAGTTAGCTGCTGGAGCCGAACCCTTGTTAGACAAGGTTCCGTGTTAATCGCGAATGCGGACACAGGATACCCTCCGCGGTCGGAGGTTCGGTCCGCTAAGTATCTTGTGTGCGTCTTTTGGTCTGGACTTATACCCAATTTCGGTATTGGGCTTACTGTTGGTCCAGTGTTTGTGGTTGTTTTCGTTGTTGGACCTGGGCCCAATATGTGTATAGCACGAATTAGGCCCAGTACGCCTGCTATACGTGATATACGTCATCAATGAATATTCACATCAAAATTCTTCTTGACTGGTCTTTCACTTGAGGTGCGGGCATTGACTTTTTGGTTAAGTATAGGCGGCTCTTCAGATTCGGCTCGTTGTACTTCAACAAGCGGGTCATCATTTTCGGGATCATCGAATCTCGACCATTGATAAGTTTGTTTCACTTTAGAGGAGAATACCAAATACATTGCATTAATTTCATTAAAATTTTGAGCTACAAAGCGCATTATAGGATCATTGTGATCACAGAGTGGTTAACTTTCAGTTGCTTGTTCTGGTTGGGAAATAGTAGGATCGACCACCACAAGAATATGCTCATTGGGTTCGGAAGCACTTGCTGCTTCCCCCGAGTATACAACAGGTGTTACACACTCATTTTCTCCCGCCATCTAGATTGTGACTTACTGTTCTTAATGGATTTTTGTTCGGGTCTAACGGATGGCGCCAATTGATGATACGTTAATTCACAGGTCCAAATGACGAGCCTTGATTGCTTAACACGTGGACCTATTTATCCGTATCACTCAAGAAATAAGAGGTATCGTTAGAATGTATCGGGATTTTCTCCCCATAATACACTCCAATGATCAAGTCAATATTAGTATAACACCCGATATTTTATAACTTCTAGATATAGACTTTGATATTAATATTAGAAATTGGAAGGGACCAAATGATAGTGTTTTATAAAGATAAGGACTTAGAATGCAAGATAGTTAATGAAAAGGACCAACAGTGCAAAAGACTTAACGACAGGGACTAATCTTGCCAAATTTCAAAATCTACAAGATAAGCATGAGTATCTTTCCTTAAGATGAAGAAAACTCAGAGATTACAAAATATAAATGTTGATACAAAAGTTGGGCGTTCCTTGTTTGAGCTCCGGTTCTCGTATCAATTGATTATTGCTGCTTGAGACCTGCGCACTAATAAACAAAAAACACCGTTAGGCTTATCGTGGGATTGTCTCTCACGATTATCCTCCGGCGTGAGAGTAAGTAATCGGTTTTAGGGTTATATCGAGTTAGGGTTTTTAGATCGTACCTTTAATGAGGGATGGGATACCCTTTATATACACACGCAACCCTTCCTGGTTGCGTGTCCCCCAAACTTCGGCATATCCCGCCTAAGTCGGTCATTGGGTACATATCTCCGAAAATAAGAGATATATCTTAACCCATAAATAACTTTGGGTTTGGGCCTTCGTGGGCCCAAACCGTTATTAAGTTAGCCCAGTCGGCCGGGCTCGCTAGTAACGGTCATTGGTGGGTTAGTGACCAATGTAGACTATACGTCATCATGTCCCCGGTCTAGTATGCGCAGTGACGAATGCGGATGCTAGACAATAACAGCTAGCAAAAATGTGAAGCGTGAAAGCAAAGAAGCTAAAAGACTTCCCGCCGTTAAAGACACACGTGTATCTAGACATAATATTTAAAATGGATGCCTCAAATCGGGGAAAGTAATAAGCACGCCACCCTCAGTAGATCCTAGCCACTCAAATAGAGATAGTGGAATCCACGTGTCAGTCATCGCGTGGATGAGGAGACCTATATAAGTATCCGTTTGCTTCTTACTGTGATTATCACAGTAAAAAAAAATACATTTCCACCATTAAAAAAGCTTCGAATTTCCCAGCAAGAAACCGTAATACTTCAAAGGTAACCGCGCGTGCGCATATAAAAAAGATACCATGGGTTAGAGGTTTATCTGATTTCACATCCGAAATAACTGAGGACGAGCTTCTAGAGTTCGCTTCAGATTATTATATACCCCTCGCAGTGCATCCGGTAGTTCCGAGTGCACAAGCGTCCATTGCGGACTTCCCTGAAGGGAAAATAGAGGTATATAGGCGTTTTTTCGAGTTCGCAAATCAGCGTGTGCCCATATCGCTATTTTTGAGTGACGTATTAAACTACTATCGTTTACATATATCCCAGCTGCACTGCATAGGTGCAGCTAAAATCACGAATTTCGAGGTAAATTGCCGATTATTGGCAATTAACCCGACCATCCATCTGTTCGCGCGTTTACAACACAACGTGGTCAAAGGTGGGTATCCTTTGCTAAGCCATTGGGCGGCCGTGTTATATGAAATATTAGATGGGCTGAGGAATTGAGAGAAACATTTTTCGGGTAGACAACGCGTGCTTCCCATCGCCGATTTTTACCAACAGTGTAATCAAGTAGGATGAGCCCTCCATGGATCGTACAATGTGGAGGATGCGGATACAATAAACGCCAATCGCATCCCCATCAGTTCCTATCCTGAGGAATTTTTGGTGCACATGGGCATTAGCCGCAATTATTTTGGTAGTCCTGAGGAGGTTCCAATCTTCTTAGGCGCAGATGGCCAGGGTGGGTGCTCGTCCTTTGCATTCCTTTACTTTTGTAATGTAAGCCTTTCTTCTTCTATTGTAATTATAATAACTTGGTTGTTGTTGTCTTCTGTGGCGCAGAGATGGATTTATTTTGTTGTGAGATTGGCGAAGCCGCGCCAAGCCACTGTGGGGTACGCCCGCTTGAAGGAGGGAGAAGAGCCTATTCTAGAGGCTACATCTGGGCGTACCGTGGAGATGAGCCGGAGAAGCGGGGCTAGCTCATCTGTCGCACCGAAGCGACCCCAATGCAGAGCGCGCCGCATCCTAGAGTACCTTCCCGTGGCACAACCATCACAAGTAGCTGCGGGCGAGCACATGGAGGAAGAGGATCCCTTGTTGAAGCGCAAGAGATCACCGAGGGAGGGCACAAGCTCGTCGAGGAAAAAGCGCCCCGTAATCCTAACGGTGGAATCATCATCGAGCGACGCGCGTCGCCTCCTCCCTCTGCTGATACAGCTGGCCCACAGTAAGTAATGTCGTCAAAGTTTTTAGCGCATCAACTGTTTATGTGAGAAATTAATAATTCTCTTTCTCGCGTGCAGGTTTGAACAATCTGCAGAGTCGCCCCCAAGAGATAGTCCGGTACATTCTGAGCCAAATAGCAAAAATGCTGAGCCATTGGCGGTTGGGGATGCGCCCATGTATCAGTTGGTTGAGGAGTTGGTGCTGGCGGCTGCGCATCAATCTTCACTTATTGAGAAGCTAAAAGCCAAGGTTTCTGGGGAAGGCAGCCAAGGCACTCTAAAGGATCAAAAAATTGCGTTGCTGGAGGCACAGTTGGCGAGCGCGAAGGCCGAAGCAGAGGGCCTAAGTTTGTACTCCCAAAAGGTCGCTGAAGAGAAAATGGCGCTAATGGGTCAAATAAGCTGAGCGCAGCTGAGTCGTAAGCAGGTATAAGTCTTGTCGCGGGCAATGAAGTATCTGGAGAAGGGCAAGGACACGTTGACCTCGTAGTTGGAAGATTTTGGTGCCACTGTGAGCGTGCTCGAAACGCAAGAGATGAAATTGCGCAACTAAGCCTAGAGTACGATGAGGAGTGTATCCCCAACTGTCAACAATCGCTGAGCGCAGTGGCTCATTAGCCATGGCCTGAACTTGCTGCGCCAGTACCTTGGAGTCGCAGGAAGTGGTGGATGCCTTCGGGGAGTGGTTCGGTGCACCGCGGGGTAATCGAGGCTGTTGAGAGCTTCATGAGGCTAAGTTGTTGAAGGTGCCCATGGATAAGGTACCTGGGTACAATGCGCAATCATATGATGAGCTGGTGGTCGCTATGGAGAAGATGAAGTCATTGAGCTTCCCATGATCTCCGAGTTAGAGCGCGACCAGATTTCCCCATAGGGGTCATTATGGAGGGGGTGACCTTAGCTCTCAGACCGCTACTGAAAATGCGGAAGCGCAAGCTGATTATTTTTGAAGCCTGATGAATCCCGGCTTCAAGTGCTGTTTTGCTCTCGTCCGTGATATCTTGAATCCCTTTGCTCTAGAAAAGGAAGTGCCGTTGAAGAAAAGCTAGAAGCGCATCTTACAGGCTTGCAAAGAAGAAGGGATTAAAGGTAAGGCGTTTTGTGCGGCGTTGGTGCGCTCATCTTCCCAGATCGGGATACCGGTTAGTGTTGCCATGGTGTCTCGCCAAGACTGACCTCTATTGAAGAAGTTGGATGAGGTTGGAGACGCTGCTAGCGTGGGTAGTTCATCGCTGAGACGTTGCCATAGTTTGTAATGTGTGGATGTATCTTATGTTGTAAATAATATTTTGTAAGAACGTATGGTACTTAATAAAATATTACTTTTTGTTGAATGTTGTGGCGACTTATCATATTTGAACTTAGTTACTTGTCTTTCCATGAAAAACGAACTGTTGTATAAGCGCGAGTAATCGTTGTTGTTCATAATTATGTATGAACTATCATACTTATAAAATGTTAAGTATTTCGAACATAGTCGTGTATGTTGGTATACGCAGCGTACTGCGAATAGTAAGGAGCCAAGTGTCTTGATTCCTAATTTGTTAAACGCAGATAGTATGCATGTTCGCATTCATCGTGGGATGCGCACGTAACTTATTCCAACGTCTTGAAAATAAGGTGTTTAACAAGGATACGTGATCCGATGTTGATGGGTTTGCAACCCTCTTACTCAACGAGTTATTTAGTAGGTTTACTCATCCTTTTACCATCGTGGGCTTTTTAGGTGCATGCACGCCATGTAGGCAAAAGATAAAAAATGTTAAGACATAAAGTATATCGAAATAACAAATTGAAATGTGTCGTGGAATTATCTAGAAACCGCGACGGTTTATTGATACTTGCAAGTTTTTATGAAAGAAAATAAATAAGACATTTGACTAAGTAAAACAAAATGTAAATACACGGATATTTATTGGACACTTCATTAAAGTGTAAGAGTGTTCGTGCACTGGGCCGTAGCCATTCCTAGAGATAACATCGTTTGAGATTGCAAATGTTCCATGTACGCGGTAGTTCCCGACCATCCATGTCTCGCACTTGTACCGCTCCTAATGCTTCAGAACCTCATAGGGTCCTTCCCACTTCGTCCAAGTTTGCCTGCGTCTCTGCATGGCTCGCATCATTGGCGCGGTAAACGAAGTCACTTGGTCCAATGAAACACTCTTACTTTAGCATCATAGTATCCCTTCATTTTTGACTTTGACCTTGCTTCACATATGGTCTCGGTTCTTCCAACAGGTCCAATTCGATACGCCGCTCGTCATCGTTGGTTGCCACATTGATTTCGACAGTGCGAATAGTTGGCATCCCGATTTCGGCTGGTATAACGGCTTCTGTCCTATAGACTAGAGAAAAGGGAGTATCTCCCGTGCTAGTTTTAATTGAAGTTCTGTGCGCCCACAGAACATGTGATAATTATTCTACCCATCTTCCTTTGTGCTTGTCCAGACGTGCCTTAATTTCTTCACCGAGACTTCGATTTGCATGTTCTACTAGGCCGTTAGTTTGTGGATGTTTAACCGATGCGAAGTGCTGCGTGATATTCAACTTCTCGCACCAGTCCTTGAAGGTATTATCGCAAAATTGTTTCCCATTGTCCGAGATGATTTCCCCAGGTAGTCCGAAGCGGCATACAATATTGTCCCAAACAAAACGTTTGACCTGATTGCGCAGAATTGTTACAACTGCTTTTGCTTCGATCCACTTTGTGAAGTAATTTATGGCCACTATGAGAAACTTCAATCCTCCTGCGGCAACGGGGAAGGGGCCTGCAATGTCGATACCCCACTTGTAGAATGGCCATGGCGCCGTTATAGGCGTTAGCTCCTGTTGTGGCTGGCGCGGGATGGGCCTATGAACCTGACAATCGCTGCACTTTCTTATTAATTCCCGCGCATCACGATGCATGGTGGGCCAGTAGTATCCTGACCGTAGGGCACGCGCCACTACCGATCGTGGTCCTGAATGCATGCTGCATGAACCGCATGGATTTCGAGTACATAATTTGCTTGTAGGGCCGACGCAGCGGAGCTTGCTGCAGGAAGGAGCGTATATAGTACACCGCCTCGAGTTCGAACCTCTGTGTGGTGCGCACGCGTGTTCTTCGGGCTTCCTTCGTTCTTGGGGCAATACCCTTGTTGATAAATTCCATTATAGGTGTCATCCACGCCGGACCTTCCTCCTCTATACGCGGGATATTTCCATCTCTCGAGATGGATTTGCTCTTCAACGTTTCTACCAATACTTGTTTTGACAGGTGTGCAAAGCTTGTGGATGCAATCTTGCTTAGTACATCCGCCTTTCGATTTTCCCCTCTAGGAACCTGCTTGATGGTAAACCTGTCAAAGCCTTGGATTAGTGCCTTTGTCTTGTCGAGGTATTGGATCATGTTTTCCTCTTTAGCCACGTACTCGCCCAACACATGGTTAGCTACTAGCCGGGAATCCACATTTGCTTCCAGGTTGCGTACACCCATTCTGGCTGCAATGCGTAGTCCGGCGATTAGGGCTTCATACTCTGCCTCATTGTTTGTCGCTGTGAATTCAAAACGCAGTGCGTAAGTGAATTCCATTCCTTCCGGACTTGTGAGGATGAGGCCTGCTCCTGACCCATCCACGCATGAAGATCCATCCGTGAACAAGATCCATGGGTCTTGTAGTTCTTTCTTGCTTGGTGATGGTGCATCCTCAGTGTCTGGTTTTTCAATGATGAAGTCTGCTAGTATCTGCCCTTCTTTACTGCAGGCGTGGCTCTGTAAGAAATGTTGTGTTCACCTAGTAACACACTCCACTTCTGCAGTCGTCCGATCGCGCGGGTTTGGAGGTAATTTTCTTAATCGGTTGGTCTGTGATTACTGCTATGGGGTGCGCTTGGAAGTACCTCCGCAGTACCGTTTAGCGGCGAACACTAGCGCCAAGACCAACTTCTCCATTGCGCTGTAATTAATCTCCGTTTTCTTCAACGCTTTACTCACAAAGTACACACGTGTGTTTGTATGAATTCCTATCCGTCAGCAGTGATCGCTGACTGCTCCATGAGTCGCAGATAAATACATAATTAATTCTTCCCCTGGTCGGGGTGCGACTAGTGTTGGGAGCGTTGCAGTGTGTTGTTTAAGCTGCGGTAAAGGCTTCTTCTCGCTCGTAGTCCAAAATCTCCTTTTTTATACACTTCTTGAGTGTTTTAAAGAGAGGGAGTGACTTGTCTGCTGATTTAGACAAGAATCTATTTAGGCCGGCCAATTTTTCATTAAGAGATTGGACTTCCTTCAACAGCGTCTTGTGAGGGAAGTTCGATGACACCTTTAGTTTTTCTGGGCATGGTTTAATGCCATCAGGTTCTATCAGGTATCCGAGAAACATGCCTTCTGTAGCTCCAAAAGTGCATTTCTTAGGATTTAGCTTCATGTTGATCTCTTTGAGAGTCCTAAATGTTTCCTCGATGTCGCGCACCAATTCTTCTTCAGTATGGCTCTTTATGACCAAGTCTTCAACGTAAACCTCTAGATGCCCACCTTTTTTTTCGAATGCATTATCTACTAACCGTTGGTAGGTGGCGCCTGCGTTCTTCAAGCCAAAGGGCATTTTAGTATAGCAGTAGACACCTTGGCTTGTATGAAAGGCCGTTTTTTCATCATCTTCCTTAGCCATCTGGATTTGGTGGTATCCTTTGTATGCGTCTAGGAAGCATTTGAGTGGGTAACCACACAAAGACTCTACCTTCCAGTCTATCTCCGGTAGTGGGTAACAGTCTTGTGGACATGCCTTGTTGAGATCTGTAAAGTCCACACACATCCGCCACCACCGTCACTCTTCTTCACCATGACTGGGTTGGAAAGCCACCGTGATAGTAGACTTCCCGCATAATACCTGCCCACAAGTTTGTGTACCTCTGCCAGATTGCTTGCGCGCGCTCCGAGCTTGGCGCGCTTCTTCCGGCGATCGTGAGTATCCTGTCGGATTCTCACCGGTTCTGTGATTGAGCGGTACCCCAGTCATGTGTTTTGGCTCCCATGTAAAGATATCCGTGTTCTTTTGCAAGAGTGCGCACACTGTCTTGTCGTTATCCGACAATGAACCTCCGATCGACACTTCCTGCTCGGGTAATCAAGATGAATTTCAACCTTCATATTTGGAACTTTGTTTGGCGCGCCGCTGGAATGGTGCGCGTTTCGCATGTAACCGTGTTACATTCTCTATGTGGTACAGTAGCGTTGTAGAGGGTAACAATACCACCTTCCATCGGAACTTGAGCATCCCATGTGCTGTAGACGGATTTGACGGCGCGCATGGGAGATATCTCCGGTCTTCCGATAATGCCATTGTATGCGAAGGGATTTAATCACCATAAAATTCATCCAGTACATGCCGCGAGTGTGTTCTTTATTACCCATACTGACTAGTAGGTGTATTTGCCCCATAGGCCATATCTTTTCTCCTGTGAAACCCCAAATTGTCATGACCGGGCTTAACGGACTGCGTATCTCGGTATCGTTTGAAACAGTGTTCATACATTATGTCTGCTGATGCTCATCCATCTACATACATTCGGTGGATATCGGACCCCCGCGCTAATTTCAATGGTGACGGCTCTACCACCAAGCGTATCCAGTCAAAGTGGGGAAGGAGATTTCACTTCCACGGGAAAACTTCTGGCTGGTTTTCTGCCTAGTCACCCGTTGCCATGATTGTATCATGTATATGGTGTCAGCCTTATCTTTGGGTGCCTCTTTCTTATTCCCGGACCTTTGCTTATCTTTTCCCTCCTTAATATTTTTGACCAAGTGGTCCAACCTGCCTTCCTTTACTAAACTCTCGATTAGTTGGTGCAATTGGACACACTCGTTGGTGGTATGGCCCTTCTGTCCATGGTAGTCGCAGTATCCACTTCCCACGCGCCGATCTTCCGGAGTGCGCATTGGTGGGGGCGTGGGAAGTTTGCCTTCGTCAAGAATATCTCTTTTGGAGTCTTTTGTGAGTGGGGTATACTTGTCGTTATCCCGTCCACTCCCCGGCCGGTAACCCCCTGCCGTCCTGTTGCAGTTGCTACTCTGGTCAGTGGATTGTCTCCGAGGTTGTTCCCGTGACCTGTAGTTGGAGTAACCTTTCTTGCTATCTGCCGCAGCAGCTTCTCCTTGGATAAAGGACCTTGTGCGCTTCATCGGTTCATCAAACGTTTGGAGGATTTTGTCATTCAACCTTTTGATGAGTTCTGGGTTATTAATCCCATTCATGAACCCTGAGATCTTCAACACTTCGGGGCACGCCTTAACCTGTATGCACTCATCTTTGAAGCGCTCCACATAAGCGCTTATGGATTCCCCCTGGCGTTGTTTTACCCTGGCGAGTTCGACTGGGTTTTTAGCGCACTTCTTCCTTTGAGTGAAGTTCAGGCGGAATGCTTTCCGCAGTTCTTCGAAGCCATTGATGCTTCTGCATGGAAGCTTGCTGAACCAATTTCGCGCGTTTCCAACCAGTGTGGAATTAAATACATATGTACATGTGTATGTTGAACGTGGCATGCTAGGATAAAAAGGATGGAAAAATCTTACTAGTTCTTTTATTAAGCTAAGGTTGATATAAGGGTTTCAAGTATCATTGTGCAAGAGTATTCATAATCAACGAAAGGTGTTAAAAAGATAATCTCAATCAAGGTAATTAGTTAACCACAAGTTATGATTTCATGATTCATGATAGAATTGGAATTTTAAAGTGTTTAAGTTTGTTTAAGTGAATTTGGTTGTGTTTATCATGTTTTATGATCATATACCTATATTAGTATGAATTATAAATTAGAATATGATCATGTTCATAATTTATGAAATTATGATTAGATATTAAGTGTTTTGATTATGGATAAGAGTAATAGAATCATGTTATGGTTTTGATATTATGTTTAAGTATGTAAATTATAGGGTGTTTGGAACAAGCTTATTAAGTGCTTAATTTAGCAAGAGAGCTTATGCGCCTGATGAAATATGATCTTAATATGTCAAATAAGATGTAAAATAAGTTTGGTGTATAATAGAATAGCTTATCATGATTTTTGGGTCGTTTTGGTGATATTTAAATTTGGGACAGCAAGGTTTTTCAGAAAATGCGCAGACTTGAAAGGGCTGTTGTGAATAAACCGTTCGTCGGATTAAGATGAGGTCCTGACGAAAGTTGTAGCTCTCTCAGTCTACTTTAATTTTTATTCTTTGAGTTTTGGCTCAATTGGTAGTTAAATTGGCCTAATGTTCAAATACAATGACTTCTCGAGAAAATCAAGCACAAAATATATTTTTGGAAAAGTGTGTTTAATGATGAAATAGCACCTTAGGTGATCATGTTTAAGTTTTTTAGACTCAATACATGTTAGATAAATGTGTTAGCATGTCCTAATAGCATTAGAATGGTTATCATGTGATTAGGTGCTCGTGGGAAGCTTACGGAACGCTAAACAAGACCTAGAGGTGAGTAACGGTTCATTAGCTTCATGTTACTAGATTAAACATGATGATGGAACTTGTGCAAGGTTTCGGAGATAGTCGAAGCAACCCATGAATAGTATTCTCACAAGGATCATGATTTAACAAGTTTAGAGTGCCCAAGAAAGCACTAAAAGTCAAGTAGCGTGCCTAAGAAGTGCATGATGTAGAACTCCCATAGTAGCATCCTAAGTGGATGAAACGTGCTTTTATAGTAGCATCCTAAGTGGGTGACCAAACATCCTATGTGGATGACCCGTGCTTGAAAAGCACTTACGTCCTAAGTGGACGACCCATAGCAGAAAAGCACGCATAATAAATTTAGAAGCCGTTAGAAGAGTACTCGTTGGCTAGGGAAGTTCTCACTCATAGTAGGACGACTAAGCATCGTCTAGTCAGAATGCACGTGCTTAGATATCATGTTATCAATAAGAAAATTCAGAGTCAAGCTTATGTTTATGTCATGTACAAGTAGAAATACGACTATAAGTCGTGCCATTTAACCATGTTATAGATTATTTTGTTTATGTTAGAAATTGCAAGTATCATTTTATATTTATTCCGTTTACTCACTAAGTCACAAGGACTTACCGTTCTCAGCTTATGTTTCGTGTAGGTAATTGAAGATATGTGATGGGGATTATAGATATCGAGTAGGATTGCATTTTGGGAGATTAACGGCTACGCTCGGGTATAGGTTACGAGCGGCTCATTCAAACACTTTGATTCTACTTGTAATGCCCCATGTGTCTTTCAAGGTCTAATATTAGTGTTAAAGTAGTTTATAATCAGTTACAAGTCGCTTTAGTAGTCTACGAACAAGTCATGTGATTATGTGTCGTGTAAAGGGGGTGTTTGGTATAAAGCCATTCTAGCCCAAAATGACCCATTTTTGGTTATGTACGGGTCTTATCGAATAGTAAATGTTATGTACAGTTTCTATGAAGTAAATATATGTCTAGTTTGGGTTAATTCAGTTTATGAGTTATGTCAAGTTAATTTCTAAAAAAAAAAAAAAAGTTGATATCTAGAGTCGGGCGTTACAATTAGATATCGAAAATAATATATATGCAGTGGCCAGGGATAGTGTGAAACGTGTGAAATAACATAGATGTTAGAACCAGTAGTATTATAGATTGATGTAATGGGAATGTATTGTATAAATACATGAAATGTTAGTGAAGGTATTATTATCTCAAGGACTTAGGTCATGTTTTTTTTTTCCTTAGTGGAAAGAATTGGGCCCATCCAGTGGGGTCCATGTATTTAATATTATTTCTTTTGTACCTGGCATACATTTATTCTCTTGTTTCTTCTGTATCGTAAGAGGAAATAATATAACACTCTCCCCATCCAGTGCTTCCAACAGACTCGGACCCACATTGGACCCACACAATTTATAAGCCTCTGAATCCAAAGGGAAAAAATAAACACGCCCTTAGTGTCGTTGCTTGTTTATAGGAGTATAAAGTCTTGAGAATGTATAACCTTACTAAGCTTGGCATGTTGTTAGTGTAAACTCAAGCATTTAGTGTTTGTATAATACAATGTTTGCTCAATTATTATAACGAAATAGATGTGTTGCACATAGAAATGTCCCATACCTGATTTCATATATATGTCCGTATCTTTATACATTTATATATAACCTAATGGGAGAGAGCTATCCCAAACTATGTTATTTTATTCACCCATCTCAAATTCTATACTTTTTTATTCAATGTCGTATACACTAATAGGAGAAGGCATCACATAGTTTATTATTTTTCCTCTTTTGGGCCTTGCCCTTTCCTGTTTGGGCTTTGCCATGTCTTTTATTGTGGCCCGTTTTTTTATCCCGGTATGATGGATCCGGTTTATTATCCGGTGTGTTGTGTATCTACTTGAGGTTATCTGTTCTTTCTTCCCACAGAAGAAACCATTCCACCGCTTCCCTCTCTCTCTCTAAAAACCACACCGCTTCCCTCCATTGAAAGTTTTGGGTTTCAGCTGTATTTGATTCAAAGATTGAAAGATTTGGGTTTTTCTTGAGGTAATCTGCCTTTTGTTAATTCGATTTTCTGAAAAATTAGGGTTTTAATTAGATTGGGGTTCTTTTACATCTTTCTCACCGCTTCTTCTACATTACTTCTACTAAGTTATAAACCCTAATTTATGGGTTCTTAATTTGGTAATGTTTTTGGCCTTATTGTTTAGGTAGATCATGGATGCTAAAGCTTTAGCTGCTTCAAAGAGCCATAGCGAAGCAGAAAGACGACGTGGAGAGCGAATCAACAATCATCTAGCTAAACTCTGTAGCATACTTCCTAGCACCACCAAAGTAAGTCTTCTTAGTATAATCACAAAAATAAAAATCTTAAATGATGTTCCACCTATCACTATATATAATGTTAGTTTGCATGAAACTAAAGATTCAGATCTTTATTTACATCGAACATAGGTGGTTTTTTAAGGGTGATGGTTCCGACAGAAGTGAGGAGATCAAGTGGGTAGAAGGAAGTGTTTGTTGATAATTCTCTCACAAATTCGCCCATAACAGATATGACCCATCACTTCTCGAAGCCTCGAACACAAATTCCGGAGTATAATCTGTTTTTTTTTGCGCTTCAAATTACAGGTATGTGGTCTTTTTCTTTTTTAATTTACGGATCGTGGTTTATTTATGTTTGTTATTAATGTACTAATTTCACATCATTTTTAGTTTTTTGATGACTCTGTTGGAAATTTTTTCGGTTTTAGAAATCTATAGATAAAGTTTTTCAGCAGTTCAGCAAACTTGGCGATATAGGAGAAAAGCATAGAAGTCGCGTACATGCCACATCTTCATATCCATTATGCTAAAAGAAGGTAAAAGGTTCCTGTTAAAAAAATTGTTGGTTAAATGTCATGTTTTTAAAACTTATTTTGCCAATGAAAAAGTACAGACATTTAAACTTGATCAGGCGAATGACCTGTGTTAGACACAAAAAAATGTAACATGTTGTTAATACATATCAAATTAACCACCAGTTACGTGGTAGACAACGGATAAAGCATGTTGTTAATACATTACAAAACACTGAACTTTTTGCTCAGTTGTTTATGTGACCCTTTGTCTTACTCTTTAGGATTCTGACCAACAAGGCATTTGAGACCAACGATGGAAAGCCACGGCCTCTTTACAAGAAAGTTTTGTGTGGGTTGAATGCTGGAGCCATTTGAACCTGTGTGAGTAGCCCCGCTGATATGGCACTTATCCGTATGCACGCGCATGCAACCTTACTTGCTGCCCAACGAAAAAAAAGTGTGATTTGCATATTGTACCATGCTGGTATACGGAAGAGACCACGTACCAGGTAACGTATTCTATGAATTTTATTCTGGTGTTCACTTTCTTAATATGTTTGGTTACATATAGTAATAAAAGTGGGTCTATTTGTGTAGGTTGTTAACGTGATTTGTGTAGTTATGCCATCACAGGTTATACACTACTTCTATCAAAATATAGGTGCACGTTGAAACCAATTGGATTCAGTTTTCTTTTACCCAATTTACTTCTGAAAATATCGACTGTCATCAGCTGTGATCTCTGATCGTCTTGACAATTTTTTTCAGTGTCACAAAATTGTTGGTGTTAGCATGGACCTAACAAAACCTGAGAATCCAGTAAAAAGGTACATCATTGAAACTATTACTTGAAAGTTAATCAAGCAACAGTATCAAATTTCTATATTACGTTCCAAATTCACATTTGATGCAGGCACGTACTAGAGCCCTTGAAATATATGAACAACTACTAATGATGTGAGGTATTCTTAGATTTTCAAGGTATTCAAGTCCTTTGTTGTGTTTTCTTTTGATTAACCGTTTCTTTAATTATTTGTAGTTGAGTTCCCATTGATAAGCATATTGCTACTGAAACAAAGTCCAAGCCTGCTCAACCAGGTCCTAACCCGGCTAAAGAAACTTCGTTTTCAGGTGATGCCGATACTTTTGATTTGTCTATATATTTCTAGCCTTCTTCAAAATGAATTTGGATGTAGTCTGTAAGGATGAAGTGGTGACAGATTGTACATGTTATTAGGAACTAGATGTTTTTGGACCATTTAAGATTAGATTAGGAATAAATATGTAAACTAAAACAACTGTTGCATCTGAAAAAAACTCACCGTCTATAGTCTTGCAATTATGAATGCAATGTGATATTAGCTCCATAATTTCCCTATTTTCAGGTTATCCAGCTGCAATCACTGCATAATTGCCCTATTTTCAGGTTATCCCACAGGTAAATATAGTACCGTTTTAGCGTTATTTTACCACATTTTACATTATAAATTTTAATAGTTAGCCTTTGGAATTATTTTTTTTCCAAGGCCAAAAGGGTCGTTTCTTTTTTCAAGGCTAAGTTAGGTGGATGATCCTTTGGGTAATACTCATGGGTATTGTTACAACAGAAGTGTTGCTTTTCATCTCCTCCGCATTTTACTTACGTTATATTTCTTTCTTTAGTTATGAAGTTATGCTCAAATGTTTTTTTCAGGCTTTGTGATCGAGAAGGGAAGAGCCTAAAAGGAAGACTATTCTGCTTGCTGATTCATCATAGAATTCTGGTAATTGATGTTACATTCTGTAACGCTATTTTAGCCTTAGCAATCCACTTGAAACAAAGTTATTAGAAGTCGACAGTATGATATATGGCTATAATTAAGGGATATCGTTAGAAAGAAGCCGAGTTTAATCATATACTGTGGTTTTATTTTAAGAGTTTGATGCTTTTAGGAGGTGTTGTGATATTAGAAAGCTTGAGTTTGAAGCCTAATTTAGGTCTTGCATTTAGAAAAAAAGTAGACATGTTGTTTTTGGTTTTTGTTCATGCTGTTATGAGATTTGTGCTACTGAATTCAGTTAAACTTGCAGGTCAAAATCCAATTTGGCTTTCTCATTTGGGGTAAATATGGCTATAATATATATACTACGGAGTATTACTTTCCTAATTTTCTGGTGATGAATAAAAGTTGAATAAGAAACTGACTTTTTTTTTTTACAGGAAAGTAAACATCAGTGATTGCAACGGTACGCTCTCAATCACTTTAGTTTATGACATTCAACATCCATGGGTTATTAGAGATTGCAACAGAATCCTAAATTGATCCAGAGATTGTATCGAGGCCGCAAAGCTTTAATGCAAGGTTCAAGTTGCGTGCAAATTGGTTATGTACTATTGAGTTGTTCCAAATTAACCGCACTTTGGTCACTCTTCGTTGTAAACATATGCCTAAACTATTTTCGGCTAAGCTCAAGTTAAGAGTGACTTTTTTTAAATGTAATGTGTAGTTGTGTGCCCCTCTGATTTGTTAATGTGGGTTGGATGTTGTTATGGTAGAAGATATTGTGTCTCTTAGAATTGTACTTTAAAATTGTAACGCAGGAATACCGAAATCCTAAAAGACAAACGAAACAACATCAAAAACCCGAGGTACAGAAAAATACTTGTTCATATAATAATACACTTAATCAATCATTTGAGCATGCATATCAAGAACAATATCATATGATATAATTCTATTTTATAATATTTGACAACCAACCTGATATCTACAATCCAATATATAATATTAGTTTAACTTTTGCCAAATAATAATAGTTTTATATAATTGGTTATCTTATTAACCCCACTTAATCCATGGATGTTAAATATATTGTAACATGTACGGACTAATAAGATTTTTATTGTCAAGATTTTGGCTAGCAATTAATTCATAAAGAGTCGTTTCTTCAATGTTTTACTTGCTATTATGCTACAATAATCGATTGATCTTTACGCACTAGGTGCTTATATTATATTAACGAAGCTCGTTTCACTGAATGATATCCCTTTAATGTTGGAAAGTTGGTTCTTTAACTTTGCGCAAAACATCTAGTAATGATTTGCGTCTTTGGAGCGGACTTGCCGCTTTGCGTGATTAGGTTTCACATCTTTTCTAGCGGCTATATATTATAGCTTTTCATCCCTCTGATTGAGGGGATGATGTATTGGTCCGGACTTTTTCGCTTTGTTATATATTAAAAGCTTTGCGTGTTAGCTTTGATGTATTGGTCCGGACTTTTTCGCTTTGCGTGATATAATATCACTTCTTTGGAACGATTGTACAATCTACTTTCTTTTATGAGGTATTTTAGCTCTTCATGCAGTCGCTTGATCAAATTGTTAAGACTTAAGTAAAAGGTGGAATTTCTTGCACCTTTTCTTGCTAGAGTCAGAATAAGGTGTGAGGTAACAGTAAAAGGCTTATGTCAAGCTTCAAAATAATATTAATGCCCATAAAGAAGACTTACAAATTGGTTCACGTCTAGATAACATCGGTTACAACCGATAATCATACCATATTTATTCCATCATCATTTATAGTAGTACGCACATGGTTCATTCAAGTACGAAGTTGCGCATTTTATTTATTCCAAATTTTAAGTTATTTTACGGTTCTCCTTGAGACTCTTACTTGGTTTTTGATTCATGATTCACCCCATGGAATCACGAAGTCGATTTGCATTGTTAGCTTCTTCGGCCCTTATACAACCGTTGACATGAACATATAGGTCTTCTAGTGACATAGGTGGTCGGGAAATTAAGTCTTTAAAAGGCCTTCCTGGTCGAAGTCCGCTGACAAAAGCTCCAACCATCATGCCACATGATCTATCTGTCATGTGTAACATTTCTTTCTCGAACCTTGCCAAGTATTCTTTGAGAGATTCTTCTGATTTTTGTCGAATGCCTAGTATTTCTGCTTGGGTTTTTAGGAATCGCCTTTGCTGCATAAAGTTAGCTCTAAACTTGTCTCACAGTTGGTGAAAATTGTCTATACTTTCTGGTTCCAAATTATCGTGCCAAAATCGTACAGCCCCATCGTACAGCCCCAAAGTGTAATATTAAAGATTTTGCACCACGCAGGCTCCAGGAGCTTGTGCACACCCATAGTTCCCTTGAACATTGTAAGATGATCATTAGGATCTGACAAGACATCACAGACCTTAGATTTGATGGCACCTTTAGTCCATCATTTCGTAATCTCTAATTCACTTTGTAAAAGGTTACGCTAATAGGTCTCACACATTTCTTTTAGAATCATTTAATACAAAAGACTAATTGTAAAAAACAATGCTTTCTTTTTTGCCTTCAAGAATATTCACATCAGAATTCTTCTTGAGTGGCCTTTCACTTGAGGTGCGGGCATTGCTTTTTGGTTAAGTATAGGCGGCTTTTTAGATTCGGGTCGTTGTACTTTAACTAGAGGGTCATCATTTTCGGGATCATCGAATCTCGACCGTTGATAAGTTTGTTTCACTATAGAGAAGAATGCCAAATACATTGCATTAACTTCATTAAAATTTTGAGCTACAAAGGGCATATAGGATCATTGTGATCACAGAGTGGTTGACTTTCAGTAGCTTGTTGTGGTTGGGTAATAGTAGGATCGTCAACCACAAGAATATGCTCATTAGGTTCGGAAGCACTTGCTTCTTCCCCTGAGTATACGACAGGTGTTACACACTCATTTTCTCCCGCCATCTAGATCCTGACTTACTTTTCTTAAGGGATTTTTGTTCGGGTCCCACGGATGGCGCCAATTGATGATACGTTGATTCACGGGTCCAAATGACGAGCCTTGATCGCCGAACACGTGGACCTATTTATCTGTATCACTCAAGAAATAAGAGGTATCGTCAGAATGTATACATGATTTTCTCCCCGTAATACAGTCCGACGATCAAGTCAATATCGGATATCGAAAGTAATATATATGCAGTATGAGGGGAGAGTGTGAAATGTGTGAAATAACAAATATGTTAGAACTAGTAGTACATATTATAGATTGATGTAATGGGAGGGTATTGTATTAAATGCAGGAAATGGTAGTGAAGGTTTTATTATCTCAAGAACTTAGTGTCGTTCCTTATTTATAGGAGTATAAATTCTTGCGAATGTATAACCTTACCAAAGCTTGGCATGTTCTAAGTGTAAACTCAAGCATTTAGTGTTTGTACAATACAATGTTTGCTCAATTATTATAGTAAAATATATGTGTTGTACATAGAAATATCCCATACCTGATTTCATATATCTCTAAGTATCTTCATACATTCATATAACTAGCATGGTACCCGCGCGTTGCGGTGGCGGGTACCCTGAACTAAAATTCCAGACGTGCAATGTTTTACAATTATACATATTTCATGACAATAACTTTACGGATGATGATAATTTTAAGTTGAAATAACTTTAAGCAATAACAAACTATTTCATATAAAAATAGTATGGTACATGAGTGATGCATATACAAATCTTCAATATAAAGACGATAGTCCGCAATATTATAGAGGTGTGCAGTCAAAGTTGTTCACTTTGCCTTATAGTAAAAAATAGGTAATAGACAACCATGATATTTTGGCGGCGAATGATTTGTTGACAAACTGTAAAAAATTTCGAATGGCTACATTGTATCACTTTTATTTGTTTATGTATATGTGCCATGTTTCTATACCAAGTTTATGTTTTTTAAATTGTATGAGTTTGGAGATGATCATTCATGTCATATGGTACATGTATGGGTTTGGAGTCATTTTTGAACTTTGGGAAGATAATGAATTTTACTCTACTTGGTTCTCAATAGCTTTTTTGGTCCTTTTTATCTCCTCGTTTCTATATCAAGTTTACGTTTTTATATCATATAAGTTTGGAGATAATCATTCATGTCACGTGGTACATGTGTGGGTTTGGAGTCATTTTTGCACTTTCAAAAGAGAAAGCATTTTACTGTACTCGGTTCTCAATAGGTTTTTATGGTCATTTTTATCTTTTTCTTATCCTTCTTTTCCATTGATTCTAATTATGGAGATTTCAAATTTTTTCAACTTCTTTGCCACCATCGAGTACCCGCGCCTAGCGGTATCGACGTATAGTTTTGACAAAATCCTGGTGCAGGGATTTATGCGCGAGTTAGTGTCTTTTCTTGTTGGGGTTGTAGTTGAAGATGAACTCTTTTTAAAGTGAAAAACAATTTGCGTTTTTAAATTCGTACAAAAAAAGGTCACCATGGAGGTGATTGTGGTTCGTTGCAGCAACATTAAGCGTCAAATCAACTTATAGGTAACAAATTTTTCTTGCGGAAAGGTTTCTTTATATAATTGCGTTGGCAGATAGTAGGTTATAATCAAATATAGGGCGCGCTAAGCCGTTATGACCAACATATAGGTAGTTATGGTCCGTGAAACTTCATGATAGGGGATTAAGGATTACGTGTTTTAATCTTTACACAATTTTTGCCTAATTTCGAAAGTACCTTAAATTAGTATGCTCGTTAAATTCAAATAATAAATAAATAACGATGAATGCGTATTACAAATACACATGTTTGCACCACATTAGTTACACATCTTAAAATGTACTCGTGTGTTTTGGCATACACCGCGATGTACACAGTACAACCCTCCGATGCGTGCAATGATTGGAAACCCCTATAGAGAGTCCGTATAAACTGCACCGTTTTTAAATTGTAAAGTTGAATTAGCCAATTAGGCATTGGTTAAAGTGCATAAATGTCCTACAACCTTGATTTAGCCTCTTTTGTTTTAATTTGAATTCACGTCTTTTGCATTTGTCATGAATAGATAAAGTGGATCTCACATAACTTACATCCCTTTTTTTAACATTAAATATCTCATAAACCATTGATTGTTAAGCAAAACTAATAATACCATCATGACGAGCATAAAATCATATTTTACTAGGACAATTCTATATACTGACATTTTTTTAATTTTATTTTTGTAAGAGTTGGAATTTACATCCTAAAGAATCACATGTGATTTGTAAAGTTTAGACAAAAAAAGACGAAAAGAAGAATAAACCCTTGCAACTAAAAACATTTTTAACGAAGGTTACCAAAATAGGACAATCAGCGTTTGGGACTAAACAAGCAAAATTTGAGAATATAGGGCCAAATGTGTGAATTTGGTCCAGTTTGAAAACCAAGGGTGTAATTTACTCTTTTAAAAGTCCATTTTCACAAACGTGTAATTAAAAAAAAAAAAAAAAAAAAAATTCTAATATGGTTTGACACTTATGCCGACCGGACCCGAACCGACCCGTTTACTAATATTTTTATATGTAGTTATATTTTTTATATATGTAGTTGCCACTTGCCATAACACATCCAACAAAAAAACACAACAAATCTGGTTCCCAGCACAAAAACCTTTTAAAGTCCTTTTGTTCCATGATCTTCCATAACTTGACAACCAATGACAACAATCTCAAAAACCAAATCAAAAAACCTTAAACAACAACAACAAGCACAAAACACGTCCAAAAAATGGTACTCAAACCAAACAGGAACATACACAAGCAAACACCCACAAATCACACTCCCAACAGACCCATTTCACAACATTGTCTCCCACATTTTTTCCCACAAGCACACTGGCAAAACAGCTCTCATAGATGCCGAAACCAACGTCTCGTTTTCGTACAACGAGCTCGAACCATTAGTCGAAAACTTAGCTAGTGGACTGTACCATAAACTAGGTGTCACCAAAGTTGATGCAGTTTTGATACTATTGCCTAATACTATATACTATCCTGTTATATTGTTAAGTGTGTTATATCTAGGTGGCATAGTTACTACAATGAATCCTTATAGTAGTTTTTTCGAAGTTGAGAAACAAACACTTGGTGTGCAAGTTAAGTTTGCATTTACATTGCTTGATAGGTTTGACGAGTTAGAGTCCTTAGGGGTGAAAACTGTTGTTGTGCCGAAAAGTGTTAGGTTTGATGCAAATGAGGCGTGTTTTAGTACTTTTTATGATCTTTTATATGGTGGATGTAAGTTAGTTAAGCGAGAAATGGTTAAGCAAGATGATACTGCAGCGATATTGTATTCGTCTGGTACTACTGGTGCTAGTAAAGGTGTGGTTTTAACTCATAGGAATTTGATATGTGGGGTTGAGTTATTTGTTCGTTTTGAGGCGACACAATATGAGTATAAGCCTGAAGATAATGTGTACTTAGCGGTTGTGCCTATGTTTCATATATATGGGCTTACGTTGTTTACTATGGGGTTATTGTCTTTGGGTACTAAGATTGTTGTTGTGAGGAAGTTTAGTAGTGAGGAGATGGTGAGGTGCATTGATAGATACGGGGTGACTCATTTTCCGGGGGTCCCGCCTTTGGTAACGGCTTTGACAAGAGTGGGAAAGAGCGGTTTTGGTGGGAGGTTGAAGAGTTTGAAGCAGGTTTCGTGTGGTGCTGCGCCTTTGAGTACTAGGACTATTGATGAGTTTATGCATTATTTTCCTAAGATTGATTTTATTCAGGTAAGGATATTATGGTTATACGGGTGTTTGGGATTGCTTATTAAAGTGCAGATAAGCAGTTTTGTGTCTTTGGATAAAACAGTTTATTTGCAGATAAGCACTTTAAAATAAGCAATACCAAATACTCCCGTGGATATGAAGGGGTTGTTTGCGGTTGCTTATTTTGAACTGTTTATCTTATTTACTCTAGAATTAGCAGATAAGAAGTTTTATGCAAACACTTTAAAGTGTTTATCTGCTTTTGAAATAATAAATAATCACCCTAAAAAGCAATCCCAAACACTGTGTAACCTGCTTATTCATTCTGACATAAGCAGTTTTCATTGCAGTTTTGGATGGCTTATCTGCTGTATAACAATGCAATAAGCACTTACATAAGCGGTCCCATATATTTCTCCTATATATGAAATGATTAGTGTTTGTTTCAGGGTTATGGCATTAGTGAATCGACTGCTGTGGGAACACGTGGCTTTAATACTCGAGATGTGCATAAGTATGCTTCTGCTGGACTATTGGCTCCGAATATGGAAGCTATAGTGGTGGATTGGGTTACTGGTTTGTATCACCCTCCTGGAAAGACTGGTGAACTTTGGTTACGCGGGCCTGCTATAATGAAAGGTAGCTAAATTCTGTATGAAAACTATCTATCTACTTCGCGTTTGGATACCGTAGACAAACAGTTTTAAGGGTGTTTGGGATTGGTTATCTAAACAGCATATCTGATAATTTAAGTGAAATATGTTAGATTGAATAAGTAGCTTGAAACTGCTTATTTTAAAAGCAATATGCAGCTTTAGAGGGTTTTTAGGATTGGTTGTTTAAGTGCTTATACACTTATCTGTTTACTTTTAGAGCTAATAAGCAGTTTTAAGTATTGGATGAAACTTTTTATCTGTTTATTTCACAGTAAACAAGCAGTTTAAAATAAGCAATCCCAAACACCCCGTGAATCCAGCCACAAAATATGTTTAGTTATATTCTGGGACCCATTTAACATAAGGTGTATCTTTTGAATAAAAAGAATCCATGATATTATAGCATTTGTAAACGACTTTTTGGTTTATCATTGAACCTTGTTTTGTAACATTTATAATGGGACAAATTTTGGCAGAATACTTAAACAATGTGGAGGCAACTTCATCGACAATTGATAAAGATGGTTGGTTACATACGGGCGACATTGTTTATTTTGACCAAGATGGATATTTGCATATTGTTGATCGTGTTAAGGAGATAATAAAGTATAAAGGATTCCAGGTAATCGGGTAGATTAAATACTTTTAATATGATTAAGTAATATACACAACTAGTGAATCTGACCGATTTTAATTTAGATTGCTCCTGCTGATTTAGAGGATGTGCTAGCATCTCATCCAGACATACTTGATGCTGCAGTAACAGGGTGAGTTTGACTAAAAAGTCAACTTTAAGTTATGGTTGACTTTACTGTATGTTGAGGTAGTTATATATAGAAACTGAAAGCCCGATATCTTGCTCAGAAAAATTTGGTTTTGTTTTTCAGTCCAATATGTGATTCTCATTTGTATTGTGTGTCGTGCAGAACCAGAGATGAGGAAGCCGGAGAGGTTCCAGTGGCGTTTGTAACAAGGAGGCCTGGAGCCGAAGTTTCTGAGTCAAGCATAATCGACTTTGTAGCAAAACAGGTCTGAATCACTATATAAACTCCGTAAGATCTCACAATTGTTGGTTGCAAGATGATACATAAGTTATATGTCAGCACACATCAGTTTAGTTTCTCAAACGGATTACACTGGTTAAAAGTCAGCTAAACTTTCATTTTTTGATAGACACAACCTCTTAAAATCACTATCCTATACACTAAACGAGTTGGCGGTTCAATCTGTTTAACACACACTCAACCCAAACCCAGCATGTTTATGAATGGGTTAGGCTGGTCGAGCTCCTTACGGTATCATTTTTTGGTCCAACCCTTGCCTGTTTGTTTTCATTTCCTGTCGGGAATTGCCACTTGTCTACCCTTATAAAAATTAAATTACTGTATATAGAAATGGTATAGTTCCGGACAAAAAAAGGCCAAAAGATTAGTTATAGCATAGTATTTGTAATCATGCTCATAAAACAAAAAGGTTTCTGGGCAAACCAGACAAATTTTGAATCTGTCAAACACTCGCCTGATTTGAGTCAAACCTGTATTGACCCATTACCGACCCGCCCTCTAAGGTCAATGTCCGAAACTCCAAATCACTAATGTTTTCAAGTCGTTTGGTAACAGGTGGCACCATATAAGAAGGTGAGAAGAGTGATATTCACGAATGTGATACCGAGGTCTGCGGCCGGAAAGATTCTAAGGAGGGAATTGAAGGACAAGTCATTTTCAAGACTATGACATGTTTTTTTCCTCTCTCTGATCAGCAATCCGAAGCCCATTTCAAGAAGCAATAAGCACTTGAAAGATCACATTAACTGGTAACTGGTTCTGGTTTTTGTTTGTGCAGCATATTCAGTTTTACAAAATGCCTTCTCTTTAGAATTTATTGATTCCGCAATATTCTTTGTATTAGTGTGATGATAGGGTTTAAGTTATAACATATCTTAACCCACCGAATTGGGTCACCCGCTTCTTTTAAATAGGGGGAATTATATACGGTTTGAATTTACTAGGTAGTTCATACCACGAAATGAAATAAAGATGTTCAAGTTATGTTTTCTGTATATTTATAGTATAGTTTTGATTATGAAATCAAGATCATGCATCCCGTTTTTCTTTAATTGAGTGAGACTTACAATAATCCATAAGTTAAGACTATTATCTTCAAATATAGTAAAAATTACAAAATGGTCTGATAAATCTTTTATGACATGAAACACGATACATATATAAATGAGAATGAACTACTTCATATGAAATGTATATCGATGTAGAGCAAAGAAACGGCATATGTATAGCCGTTTGTCAATTGCCTTATTCTAAACACTAGCAGTAATTTCAATATCTCTAGGGAACCATCTTGCCGCCCCGACCTCTACCACCACCATGTCCTCCCTTGTTGCCTCCTTTATGTCCACGTCCTCCTCTATATCCACGACCATGGCCACCTCCTCCATGACCCCCACCTCTTCCCTTGCCGCCTCGATGACCACCACCACCACTATATCCTCCGTTGTCACTACCACCTCCACCACCCCATCCATATCCACCACCGCTCCCACTAAATCCTCCTGGTCCAGTACTTCCATGACCACACCATCCTGCAACACAACCACCACCTGATACACCACGCTTTCCTTCACTTCCACTTCCATACCCATATCCGTCCCCACCACCACCTACACGTGTCCTTCCACCTGAATCCCCTAGGAAAACATAAAGAACAATCATTCAGAACATGTTAATTACAAACAAGGAAAAGATAGTTTATGGGTTGAACCACCAAAGAGTTGAAAGTTTAGTATACTTCTTTTCTCATCATCTTCCGAACTTTCAGCTATCACCACGGAAACAGTAAGGAGAAATGCATATAGAAGAGCCAATAACCGCACAGAAGCACCCTTGGATTTCATTGCAAGAAAGTTGTGCATAAAATGCCAACGGATCAATCACTTATATCAATGGGTATGGCTTCTTTTTTAGCCCCTTTGAATAGACTAAAAAGCATTAAAAGAAGAACTACTATTCACCCCTCCTGCCAAATTCAGGCTAGAGTGGACATATTTTCAAGCCTTTTAGCTCATGTTTTTTGACCAAAATCACGAAGAGAGGTAGCATTGTGGCACCAAAACCGGCACGTGGAAATTGCAATTATACACCGTTTAATGATCTTAATTAGGATTTTTTTTCCCCTAATGAATTGATATCTTCATATTATACAAATCTCCATGGAATAACGTAACAGGTGGCACCGTATAACTGTATAAGGCGAGTGAGTTATTTTCACGAACATGATACCAAGGTCTGCTTCCAGGTAGATTTTGAGGAGGGAATTGAAGGACAAGTCATTTCAAGACTTTATTGTGCTTTTAATACTATTTGATCAGCAGCCCGAAGACTATTACAAGAAGCAATAAGCATTTGAAATATCACATTAAGCGGTAACTAGTTCTATTTTTTGTTTGTGCAGCCTATTTAAATTTACAGATTACACATTTAATTACTCACAGAATTCTTGAAAAATCCCGTGTTAGCGTGAGGCTAGGATTTGAGTCATACGGTCTGAATTTGGAAAGAAGTGTATATCATGAAATGAAATAAAGAAACTGATATCATGTTATCTTTAATTCTTAGTAGGGAATCAACATCCTGCATCCTGTGTTTGGTATGTTAATAACTTGGATCCAGAACGGATCATCATGATCAATGGGATCCAAATGCGGATTAAACATCATAAGATATGATCACGTGATTCTCACAATATTCCCGACAAAGATGATTGATTAGCTCAAATCCGACTAGTAAGTATGTTTGGTAAAAACATCAAGTGTTGAATCTTTTTATTAACATGAAACACGACACATATAGAAATGATATGAACTACTAAGATCTACAACGTAGGTCGATGTAGAGCAAAGAAACGACGTGTGTATGGCCGATCATCAATGACCTTATTCTTTAAACAGGTGGTATTTTCAGTCTCCGTTGGGGCCTCCCTTGTCACCTCCTCCATATCCACCACTGCCACCACTCCATCCATCCTTATCACCACCCCTCCCTCCTCCCTTGTCACCCCCATGACCGCTGCCACCACCACTCCCTCCTCCATAACCACCACCTCCGCCGCCACTCCCTCCTCCACAACCACCACCTCCTTGTCCACCACCACTCCCTTGACCACCACCTTTTCCACCACCACTCCCTTGGCCGCCACCTCCTTTTCCACCACCAATTCCACTCCCTCCTCCATAACCACCAATTCCACTCCCTCCTCCATAACCACCACCTCCTTTTCCACCACCACTCCCTTGACCACCACCTCCTTGTCCACCACCTCCTTTTCCACCACCACTCCCTTGACCGCCACCTCCTTTTCCACCACCACTTCCACTTCCTCCTCCATAACCACCACCTCCTTTTCCACCACCACTTCCACTCCCTCCTCCAGAACCACCACCTCCTTTTTCACCACCACTCCCTTGACCACCACCTCCTTGTCCACCACCTCCTTTTCCACCACCACTTCCACTCCCTCCTCCATAACCACCACCTCCTTTTCCACCACCACTCCCTTGACCACCACCTCCTTGTCCACCACCTCCTTTTCCACTACCGCTTCCACTCCCTCCTCCATAACCACCACCACTCCCTTGACCACCACCTCCTTGTCCACCACCTCCTTTTCCACCACCTCCGTGTCCACCTCCTCCATAACCACCACCTCCTTGTCCACCACCTCCATGATCACCGCCTCCTTGTCCACCTCCTCCATGATCACCGCCTCCTTGTCCACCTCCTCCATGACCACCATCTCCTTTTCCACCACCACTTCCACTCCCTCCTCCATAACCACCACCTCCTTGTCCTCCACCTCCATGACCACCACTTCCTTGTCCACTGCCACCTCCACTCCATCCACCCTTGTCACCTCCATGGCCACCACCTCCACCACCCCATCCATGACCACCACCACCGCCACCAAATCCTCCTTTACCACCACCTCCATAACCACACCATCCAGCGATACAACCACCACCTGAGCCACCACCTTTTTCTCCACTTCTAAATCCAAATCCGTCCTTACCTTCACCTCCGCCTCCACCACTTACTTGTGTTTTTCCACTTGAATCCCCTAGGCAAAACATAAACATCAATAAGAACAAACACATTGCAATCATT
The DNA here is from genome assembly GCA_910596185.1 of Chrysanthemum makinoi. Taxonomy (NCBI): domain Eukaryota; kingdom Viridiplantae; phylum Streptophyta; class Magnoliopsida; order Asterales; family Asteraceae; genus Chrysanthemum; species Chrysanthemum makinoi. The sequence continues at coordinate 249,315,928 of OU343219.1, read as the reverse complement.
CTAAACATGCTATGCTATGCAACGAGGGTATTGTTTTAACACTTAAACTTGTTTTTGCCGTGGTTGGTTTCTTGATATGTTTTTATTGCTAGATTTAACTAACCAACTTACATCAATTTGGCGGTTAAGTCCGTTAAACGTTTTTTAGTAGTCGTGTAATTCATAAGATCTAACTCGCAGAAAATTGAAACTTAGTGGTTTTGGCAATATTAATAAAACAAATGAATACTTACTTCTTTTCTCATCATGTTCAGAACTTTCTGCTATCACAACTGAAACAATAACTAAAAATGCACATATGTAAGCCAGTAACAACACAAAACCACCCTTTGACTTCATTGTCGGAATGTGTATAAAATACCAACGTATCCATCACTTATGTCAATGTTGTGGCTTTATACCCTCAGTATAGATTAGAAACATTAAAAGAACCACTACTCACCTCCTACCAAATTCAGATAACAGTTCAATTTCAAATTTCTTAGATCATGGTTTTTTGACCAATATCTCGAAGAGAGTTAGCATCATGACACGTGGTAACAAAAAATCGACGCGTGTAAATTAATAACATATCTATTAATACTGCCAGGAAAGTCCTCATGCTTTTAGATTGATTTTGTGATGTCACCAGCATGCAGCTCAATAGAAATGTTGCTTTGATGACTTTCGACATAGATGAGCTCATCTAATCTTCGTACGCAAATGTCCACCTATTTCAAACATATAAACAAACAAAAATAAGAAACTTGAGGCTACTATAGGTGTGTATAAAATCTCATTTTGGGGTGACTGCAAGTGTGTTTTTGAACTGATTATATCGATTAGAGAAAATTAATCCCAAAATGAGATTTTATACAAAATATTTCCATAATTTCCAAAAAAAATCATAATAAGAAGTACAATTATTTGTTTACTGTCACGCTAAAACTCACTATTATCATTTCAAGTCTTAATAATCACATATAGTTACAACCCGTCCCTTGGGTGCAATTGGTGTTATTAAATTTACCTCATAATCATGCAAGATAAGCATATGTGCCATATGCGAATTTGATGCCAGGAAACGAGCATACGAGCTTCCTCCCACATGGGATCCATGAAATATTAGAACCTTTATCGAATAAGTAAAGAGAGTTGAAGTATTGAACTCCCTTTTATGATGAGTTTCACTCATAATACTATTCCATCATCGTCATTAGGGATTAGTTGATTAGTTACCACTCTAATAACTGTCTTACCGTCTGCATATTGTGTATTGGGATCTGCATGCTTGATCTTGATCATTCCTATTCGTACAAATGCAATGTGGTTTATTGATTTATGTTTTTAACTGTAATAGTCATACATGCCTTGGTGGTACTATTTGGCTTCTTGCGTGAGGAGTGCCATTCTTTGTTCACTAGGTGCTCCTCCACTAGTTTCGTGTGTTCATTACTTGACCCAGGCTATAAACATTAGGTTGGGTCTAGTTCATGCATCTTTAATTTAGAGGTGGGTCTAATGCATGCAACTTTAGGTGGGTTGTGTAATGGGTCAAAACAGGTAGGTGTGGTAACGGGTTAGAACATGTCAAGCCGGTTTGTGCCAACCCGTGACATAAAATAAAGAAATTTACATCATCTTTATATTAATTTTAAGTATGGAATCAATATTTTCAATCCAGTGTTTGGTTTGTCAGCAACCTTAATTGAGATTGGATCATCATGATCGGTAAGATCTTAATGCGGAATAATAGTAAAAGATATGTAAATGTGATGAGTTCTTAGAAAAATCCAAAAGTTGTGACTAATAAGCTCAAATCCAATGTTTCAGAATGTGAGCTAGATATATGAACTGAGAAATCTGATACTTATACAAAACGCGATACATATAGAAATGATATGAACTACTTGATCAACAACATATGACGACGTGGAACAAAGAAACAAGTATGCATAGCCGTTTCTCAATGGCCTTATTCTTTAAACTCGTAGGAATTTTAATTTCCACCCGGGCCTACCTTGCGGCCACTTATTTTACCACCCCATGCTCCCTTGTCACTCTTACTCCCTCCTTCATAACCAGGTCCTTCATGTCCAGGTTCGCCTTTTCCGTAACCATAACCAGGTTCTTTATGTTCAGGTTCGCCTTTTCCATAACCATAACCAGGTTCTTTATGTTCAGGTTCGCCTTTTCCATAACCATAACCAGGTTCTTTATGTTCAGGTTCGCCTTTTCCATAACCATAACCAGGTTCTTTATGCTCAGGTTCGCCTTTTCCATAACCATAACCAGGTTCTTTATGTTCAGGTTCGCCTTTTCCATAACCATAACCAGGTTCTTTATGTTCAGGTTCGCCTTTTCCATAACCATAACCAGGTTCTTTATGTTCAGGTTCGCCTTTTCCATAACCATAACCAGGTTCTTTATGTTCAGGTTCGCCTTTTCCATAACCATAACCAGGTCCTTCATGTCCACAATCACCACCCTTTTCGTGTCCACAATCGTCACCACCTCCATAATAACCACCCCCCTCGTGTCCACAATCATAATGTCCACAATCGTCACCATAACCACCTTCATGTCCATCTCCTCCATAACCACCCTCTCCATAACCACCTCCGTGTCCATTTCCTCCATACCCACACCAACGTCCAACACAACCCCCACCTGATATCTCATCTTTTTCTCTAACTCCCCCATCCTTGCCTCCACCTCCAGTTACTTGTGTTTTTCCACTTGAACCATCTAGACAAACATAAACAACAATAGAAAATACATCACAATTATTTAATACATGTTAATTAATAGTGGAGTTCCTTTTCTTGTCTTTTAGAAAACTTGCGGGAAAAGGATTCAAAAATAGTTAATGGACTAAACCATGCAAGAATCACTGAAGAGTTAAAAGTTTACTGATTATACGCTAATCAAGTCTACAAACAAAGTACTTACCTATTTTTTCATCATTTTCCGAACTTTCAGCTATCACAGCTGAAGCAATAAGAACAAATGCACATAGAAGAGCAAATAACAGCACAAAACCACTCTTGGATTTCATTGTCAGAAGCTTGTACATAAAATTCTAACAGATCGAGTACTTATATCAATGGAAACACCTTCTTTTAGCCCCTTTTTGTGGACTAAAAAATCAAAAGAGTTAGTAATCGCCTACAATGTTTAAGTAAGAGCGACTATATTGACAATCATCTTAGATCATACTTTTTGACCCAAATCACGAAGAGAGTTAGCATCATGGCACAAGACCGAGACACGTGGTAATTGCAATTATGAGGCTTTTAATGATCTTAATTAGGATTTTATTTATGAAGTGATATCTGTATATTATACAAATCTCCATGCAACAATACACAAACGGACTTAAATACATAAGGGATCACAACACTCATAATTAACTATGATCATGCTTTTGCAGCTTCAAATGGAGCCGAGACCTTGTTGGTTGCAATTTGTTCAAACAAATCTCGGATCTTCAACCCGACAATGGTTTGAAACAAACCAGTTCCATTGTTACTACCAGGAAAGTCAGCATGTTTCAACATTTGTTGCGTGATTTCACCATAGAATTTTGTTGAAATGTTGCTTAAATGGCTTTCGACATAGACAAGTTCGTCTAATCTGTCAAACTGCCCGTCCATTTCCAACACAGAAACCTGCAGATCAAGGAGCTTTTGGTTAACTTAGCTGTATAGAGGTGTATTTCCGGGTCTTAGGAGGTGAAAATTATTATATGATACAGTATTGAATAAGGAATATACTAATTTAACTTCTCTTGAGTTAAATATATAAGAAAAATCTCATACTTCTTAGAAATATATACCAAGTAACCCCATAATCAGAAGCATCAATTGTTTAACGGAACACTAAAACTCATTATTACGACTTAAAGTCACACTAATTAGCTCCAAACAGCCCCTCACGCAAATGGTGTAGATTTACCTCATGACCGAAATAAGCATCTGGACCATAGGCGAATTTGATGCCAGGATACGAGCAACTGAGCTTTCTTCCACATGGGATCCACGAAATGGTGGAACCTTCATCGAATAAGTAAACAGGATTAAAGTATTGAACTCCTTCTTTCATGATGAGCTTCACTCTCAATACTTTTCCCTCGTTATCGTCCGGAATCAGTTGTGTAGGCAACACTTCAATAACCGCATCTGCATATTGCTTTTGCGGGTCTGCATTCATTATCATGAATATCATCATACCATTAGTACCCATTATGTTACGATTTGGCTTAGGTCTTATGTAATGACCAAACATGTCTAAAAAATAAAATAGAGTAGCAAATCATATGGGTCATATTGGTCAAACGGTTTAAAAATCGTCCTTTTTGGTACATAACATCTGGTTGGTGGTAAAAATAACAGAATTTTGTAACTTTATTTGTTACACTGGCTGTTCAAAAGTAAAAACTTTAGATAAGTGCTCTGGGTCAAATCGGCCAGCTCAGCCCGTTCTGACCCATTTCCACGTGGACCGAGAATAAAATGTTTTTTTACCTAAACCAATTTTTAGCCCATTACACAACCTATTTATCTAATGAAGTATATAGCTTTTAGTTACCAATATAAGCATCAAAATCCGGTTTTCGGGCCTCAATGCTTGCTTTAATACTTTCAAGACTGTGTCCTCTCTCTGCCATGTCCCTCTACAGTTCAGAGATACAATTAGCACGTAATTAAAATATTCGTTCTAGTTAATATATATGAGAACGGTAGTTTGTCTGTGCGCACGAATATACATAATACAATACCTGAATTTTCCAGGCGAACTTAACCTCGTTACTGATGTCCAAGTATATACTGAAGTCCAAAAGGTCTCTTACTCTCTCATCATACCTACATATATTTGAAATGTGATATGTTGGTAAGTTTATAACCTAAGCTTAGGCCATAAAGTTCAGAATACATGTATTCCATATTTATGTTTAATGCATACAACCTCATATATCTTGTATCAGTGTTATAAAAATTGTTAAAATGTGTTTGTGAGTTGACCTAGACTATAAGCATATATATATATACTACTACGTACTACAATACTAGTTTTAACTCATTACCAAACCTGCTTGATAAACATGTTGTATCTTGTCGAGTGATTTGTTTAAGATAACAAGCACCATTGCTTTCCAATAACACATTAAAGATTACAGATCATTGGTACCAATGTACCATTTTAAGAAAATATTATAATGTTCAGATCTTTCAAAGGGAGAAGGGTAAAATTAAATGGTAAAACGTTAACACATACGGAGTATAACACTATAAGATTTGATATAATGGAGGCTGGAACCGAACAAGCTCTAATGAACGCAACACAGCTTGAACAAGCTTCTTTTGTCACACTATAGCTTAGATTGTGAATTTAGGTCTTTCTAAACGAGCACAACTATTTGAAACAAAAGTTGCTAAGCTTGAGTACTACTAATTGATCGAAATACTCTATGTTACTAGTTTAGTATGAGTCCGGATTATATGACGTCAAACTAAAAGTATGACATAAAGATATTGAAGCTGGAAGGAGAAAATAAAATGAAGTGACATTATTGGTTTTGGCCAATCTTTCATGATATGTGTTTAAAACCTCATCCAGTTGAAGTTGCTGATAGTTGAGATTGTCATAATAATGTTTCTTTTTCCTATAAGGGAGGAGGGTAAAATGGTAACATGTAAACACATACAACAAAATAAGATTTGATCTAATGAAGGTCGCCCTAGCTTACCGCAGCTTGAACAAGCTTCTTTTGCCATCAGATTGTGAGTTCAAGTCTTTCTAAACACATGCATATATTGAAAACAAAAATTGCTAAGCTTGAATACTACTAGCTGATCAAAATATAATCAGTTACTAGTTTTAATATGAGTCCGGAATTCAGTGGCGTAGCTATGTGGAGGGTAAGGTGGGAAATGGCCCACCCACAAAGCCTAATAATTTTACATATGTATCATGCAATAAAGCCCAATATCTAGTATTGAACTTTAGCCCACTTTAAAAATTGATACTATAGTTTTACATAAGTATCATGCAATAACTCGTTTAGACTCGTTTTTAGATGATTTTAATGATGCGAATGAACGTCGTGTGCAACTATAACACTAAAAATGAACAAATTGGTTGCAACATTTTTACGTAGTTATATATTACTCCGTATGATCTTTTTAGCAATAGCTAACGTCTCTCAAACCAAACCACCCCCGAAAACAAATTTCTGGCTATGCTCGTGGTCCGGATTGATGTAAAACCAAAAATGTGACACGAGATATGGATACTAGAAGGAGAAAATAAAATGAAGTTACATTTGTGTTGGCCAATCTTTCATGACATATATTTTAAAACTAGTTGAATTACCTAAAACAGTTGAGATGAGATTGTTTCTCTGGTGTTTTTAGTAAAATATTAGACACAAAGTAGTAAAGTATAATGTAGTTTTTGGATATTAATAAAGGAACAAAAAAAAATTGGGCCCAAAACCCAGTTTTGGCCCAGTTTTTGAACATTGTCCAATAATATCACGAAGATATCTATCATAATATTCTCAGCCATACAAACATATATCCACTTGTACCACCTTTGATATCTTCTTCTTATCAGTTTATCATCACAAACAAACAGATGACATAAATTCATATCTAAAAAACATTCACATTACTTGCTACAATCAATACTAACCAAGTAACCAAGATCTTTACATAAACTTAATAAATATATAAACACTTACATTGGATGCAAACCTTCAATGACAAGTATCTTAGGTGGTATAATAAGCTCAGGAGGGTCCAAAAGGCCTGAAACATGGTTATAAATCGGCTTTTCGACAGCCTTACCATCTTTAAGAGCCTTAACTTGTTCATACATAAGATCAAAGTCATTAGCTCTTGGATCAAGTGCAGTTACACCTTTTTGTTTTCTTCCTGTTCTATCTAATGAATGATAGTCATCTAAACATATAACAGTTGTTGTATCACTTATAAGTGTATTGGAATCAGGGTTACCACCTTTTGGTGGTGAAGCTGCACCACCAAATACACTTGTTAACCTTCTCATAAAAGTGCTTTTTCCACAACCAGAATCAGCTGCTAGTCCAATTACTATTGTGTCTCCTGAGCATGTGATCACACCACTTTTAAACTTGCAAGTATTAGTCTTTTTGCCACTAGTTGTGTATAGAAAAACATGGTTTTGATTGAATGCCATATTGGTTTTTGTTGGTGTTGAGATTGAGTTCATTGAGTTTGGAGTATAGAGAGTGTTCATTTTGCACACTGCCATTGTTTCTTAAAGTTTAGAGAGAAAGAAGGTTGGATCTATTTAATGGGATAATCAAGATTGTGTTAGGTTATTTTCTTTTAAGTGATCATAGGGGTATACTCGTATACACAAAATTAAGGAAAAGGTATGGTCCAAAAAGGCAATGTGCAACTTGACATGAACATGTTACAACTTATGTGTAGTAAAAAAACAGTATATATAGGAATGAGGTTAAAAATGGATATGGGGTGTCATTAGTTTTATGGGTTTCTATGACTACCCTTGGTTTTGGACAAAATTGGAGGTGATATTAAGGTAGAGACTGAGAGGTCAAAGTTGTAGTTTCTATAGAGATTCAGGGGTATTCTAGTCATTTTTAAGTTGAGTTATGTAAGATGATTGAAGAAGATGAGATGATAAAATGTAGGGCATGGATGGTCATTTGAAATACCATGTGGCATCCTGTCATTGGGTGATTATGGATGAGGGTGATAATGTGTGGAGTGGAAAAGATTTAGGGCTGGTTTTCTACTTTGTGTTTCTTTTTTAAGTTCATTGATCTTTGCATTTTTACATTAGTACATGTATATATCAATGTTTTGAAAATCGGGTTTATAATCGATCCGGTCGAATTATCGGTCACCGGGTCAACCGGTTGGACCGTCGGGTCAACCCGATTTTCCATTATAAAATAAAAAATAACCGGGTCAACCGGCTCGACCTCCGGGTCAACCGGTTCAACAGCCGGGTCAATCCGGGTCAACCCCGGTTTTATAAAAATATTTTGAAAAAAACCCAAACCCGGCGGGTTTTTTGAGAACCGGACCCGGGTCACTCAAAACCCGGCGGGTCTAGCCGGTTAACCCGGTTTTAGAAACCCGGGTTTTTTTTACCTGTTTTTTTGCCCGGAACCGGTCCAACTGGTTAACCCGGCCGGGTCGACCCGGGTTTCAAAACATTGGTATATATGATGTTTGCACATGAGTTAGATTTTGATTGTTGTAAAGAGTTTTGTTTAAAATTTTGGTTGATTAATTAGTGAAGAGCGTTATGCTTATTAGTGGTGATCAAGGCTAGTTGTTATTATAAAAAAGCTCTCTATCGATAATCGATCAATTTGCAACTTCATAACAAGATTATAAAGCAAGAAGAAATTGTGCCATGAGCAACACGCTAATCCTTCAAGAGGTTAAGTACTTTAGTTGCTAACGCAACAATTTATCCAACTAAAAACATAACTTTCTCAATATTCAAAAACTTTACAGATCTAAAAACCAATTTAAACCACATTCACTCTTTTTAAGATAGTTTATTGTATAGCTTTGTATCACGTACAGTATTACTGAATAATTAGAGAGCACACAGATAGAGAATGAAAGTGTAAAATGATTTCATTAAAATCAAAATGAAGTATTACATTGGTATTTATAGATTGCTAAACTCCTACTCTATACAATATGCTAACTGTACAAAATGGACTAGTACTGTACAACTTTTATACAAAACATTTTATTACATCGCATCAGACACTTATTAAGTAACAACTTCATCTTTGGAGGTGTAGCAGTTCTTTGCAGGCTTTGAGCTTGAGTCGTGCAGACATTAGGAGTGTTTGGCACTGTTTCATTGCTTGCAGGAGTGTTTGGTATAGCTTTTTCTGTTGTATCGACATTATCCCCCTGCAAATTGGCATTGTGTAGGGATCACAAATGCCCAATTTGGATAGAGAACTGAAATGTAGAATCTTGCTAAGACCTTTGGTGAGGATGTCTGCTATTTGTAGTATAGAAGGTACAAAACATGGTGAAATCTGTCCTTGTTTGATCTTATCCCTCACAAAGTGGCAGTCAATTTCAATATGCTTTGTCCTGGCATGGGGTATTGGATTGTTTGCAAGGGCTATTTTTGAGGCATTGTCACACATCACAAGAGAGGGTGTTGGGACTTGAACATTGAGATCAGTTAGTAGGAATTTTAACAAGGAAATCTCACAAGTACAATCTGCTAAGGCCCTGTATTCAGCCTCTGTGGAGGACCTAGACACAATTTTTTGCTTTTTAGATTGCCAAGAAATAAGACTATGACCAAGGAAGATTGCATAACTTGAGACTGATCTTCTTGGGTAGCACAATTGGCCCAATCAACATCACAGTAGGAGGTAAGCTTCACCAATATTATGAGAAGGGAGAAATAGACCTTGTCCTAGACACAATTTGATGTATTTGAGAACTCTTATTAAGGCTTTGTAATGAGAGGATCTTGGATTATAGGAGTACTGACTCAAAGCTTGGGCTGCAAAGGACAAGTATGGCCTTGTAATTGTGAGATAAAGGAGTTTTCCAACCAAAGTCCTGTGGGGGGAAGGGTTTGGTAGGAGATGACCATCTGTAGCATTGAGTTTTAGGATTGGGTCCATGGGTGTGGCAATAGGTTTGACATCAAGGACATCAGCACATTCCAGAAGCTCAAGAGCATACTTCCTTTGGGATATTACAATTCATGAAGAGTTTCTAAGAAATTCAATGTCAAGGCAGTAGTGAAGTGGTCCTAAATATTTAATATTGAACTTGGTATGTAGGTGTGTTTTGATGGTTTTGATGAAGTCACGGTCTTTGCTTACCAATAAGATATCATCCACATAGACCAATAGAGATGTAAGATGCCCTTTATGTATGATTGTGAAGAGAGAAGTGTCAACATAGCTCTGCCTAAAACCAAGCTTAAGTAAGAAAGTGGTTAGCTTTTCAAATCATTTTATGTTGGCTTGTTTGATTCCATAGATTGATTTCTTGAGCCTGCAGACATCAGGAGTGTTTGGCAATGTTTCATTGCTTGCAGGAGTGTTTGGTATAGCTTTGTCCCCAAAAATGATTTGGAAAGTTGGCTTGAAAGTATAGAGCTCTTGTTATTTGCAGTAAGTGTTTGTCTTTGATTTCAGCTCCAAAGATTTTGCTGTGGAGTGTAGGGACAAGAGGTTTGATGAATGATACCCTTGGATTGAGTGAACATTTGAAATTGTTCATTAAGAAATTCAGTGCCATTGTCACTTCTTATGGTTTTCATTGAAACTGAGTTGTGACATATGAGCAAAATGATTTAAATGTTGACAATACATGATGTTTAGCATGTAAATAAGTTCAAGTGGCCCTTGTGAAATCATCAACAATGATGAGAAAGTATTTACAGTGATTAAAGGTAGGATGTATGTAAGGACCCCATACATCAAGGTGAATGAGTTCAAAAATAGTGGAAGCATGTTGTTAATACAAATAAGCCGTAAAAATATTTATTTGTATTTTACGATCTTCTAATGTTTTGTCGATAACAAACGTAAAATCATTTTAACAAAACAAATAAAATACGTAAATAGTTTGATCCAATAGTTTTATAACACACTAACGTTTTCACATAAAACACTAAAACAAGTATAACTGTTCTTATGATTTAGATACATATGTACAACAACTAGTGTTTACATATTGGGCTAACATATACTTAACTAAGTATATACTAAAATGGGTAAAAACAAGTTTATACTAAAATGGGTGAAAACAAGTATATACTAAATGGGTAAAAAAACTAGCAAATGGTATTGACCCATAACCCATGGTTTTGTCCAAACCACTTAGCCAAGTTCAATGTATTCTAGAGATACATTGTATCTAGAAAGAAACCCATGGATCAACCCATAACCCATGACCCATGACCCATAACCAAAAATACCCATGGGTAAAGAGGAGCGTCCCACGGATCCCTAGCCTTACGCTAGCCGGATCCCTTGTGGGAGGGATCCGCGGGATCTGGGGAACAGTAGAAAATTTCCTCTATAAATAGTGAGCCATTTTTTCCTTTTGCTCACCACTTTTCACACATACTCTCTCTAAGTATTATATCTCTCTAACCTCAGATCCAAGAGATCTATGTAGTTTGTCTTTTGTTTTTGTGTGATTGATTAGTGTGTAAATACTCATCATTTTTGTCTTATCTGAGCTGCTAAAACACTTAAAAATACTCAAATATGCAGCAAAATACAAAATATATCCAAGGATTGTATTTTATATGTTTTAAATGCAAAATGAGTAAAAACAGCTAAAAAACGAATAAAGTTTGCATAATTGGCAGTTTCAGTCCCCCAACTTTCAAAAATGGCAAAACAAGTCCCCGGGATTTTCAAAAATGGAAAATATTATTTATGGTCCTTGGTTAATAAAGTTTGTCATTTATGGTCCTTATAATAATTTTTGGAAAAGTGCAGTTTCAGTCCCTCTTGTTTGGATGAATTACAAATTTGGTCCTTGTATTAATACTACAAACCAAACCTGCCATGAACCTTGACCCTCAGGCCAAAACCCTTGTGAACCCCCGCTTGTTTTGACCCTCTCGTAATAACCCACTCCCATCAAACATGGTTTGACTAAACCATCTTCCCACGCACCCCGTTTCCTCCTTCCTCCAAATACCACCTCCACCATTACCACTTGGCCTGCAAATCCAACCTAATACTCCATCCACCTTACCTCTTCTCCCATCCAAACGCAACCCTCCAAAACTTCAATTAATACTTTCCCCTGTCCCAAAGTAACCCAGGACCCATGTGCACAAGTTTTGGCGCCAAAAAAATGGAATGAAGGGCTGAGATCAAGTGAACTAATCCAATGGCCAGAATTGAGAGAGAGAGAGACTTATTGATGCCTATATAGAAGAAAAAAGACTGTAGGACCTAAGATACTATCAACCTTATCAAATACCCACGTTATGAACACAAGTATACCACGTTTAAACCAAACACAATATGCGTGAATAAGAAAGAAAGAAAGATGAGATGGTGACTTAAGATGTGTAAATCGTGTATGTATTTAGAGAGGTAGAGAGAAGAAAGATGAAAACAATAAGTTGTTATATTGCTTCAAAGGAAAACACACACACACACACACTCAAGCACACCCCTCAAATGACCATTTGAGGGGTATTTATAGTCCAAGGGACTTGATGCCCTAAAGGATTTGCTTGGGCTTTTCATGGTTGGACATGGGCTTGGGATGCTTAAGCTTATACACGGCTTAGCATACCTTAACATTTAACCATTTAGCTTAGCCCAATCCACGAGCCCGATGACTATTCTATCACGATCTCTAACACACGTTACAAAGTTCCTAATCGTGAATGACCATCACTTCTAATAAAACTATTAAGGCTAACAATCTCCCCCTAAGGGGTGGTCATTCAAATGATGCTCCACTTGATTAGGTCTCTACTTTTCTTGAGCTAGGACTTTGTGTGTAGATATTGAATAGTCTTGATTATTTGTTCCTTCATGCTTTGTGATCAGATAATGTGGTTGTTTGCCGTTGTCAACTTCGTTGGTTAGGTGTCTCCACGTCATTCTCCATTTCTTTCTCCACCATGCTCACACTTCTATTTGTCTTTTGGTTACCAATGATGTAGTTCTCGAGTCTTTAAACTTTGTAGATTCTTTGACATTGACGAAGAATCATCTCCTTTGATTATGATGAGAACTCTCATGTGTTGTTGGTATGAGCATGTGGCGAGTCTGCACGATCCATCCGCTCCGGAGCTTCCATAAGAAGAAGACATAAAACAGGTTAGTAATAAGCGGATTCCTAAGACTTACAAGTTTGAATTTCGAGGGTGTTAACAACATAGTGTGAAAACACATCTCTAATTCTCACAAAGGCCGTTCCTGGAGTCCCACAAGTGAGATAACGCGATATACCGAAGTACATCTACAGCTCGATGTGTCACGAGGTACACCAAGCATCACCCCACGCATCGTAGACCGTTTGAGACACAGCGTAATCCACGAAGAATTACCGGCTTAATTGACTCACCAGTGGTCGCTTGATGTTGACCCGGCAGAGTTTCCATTCAATCACTGAAGATCACAGATGTGAAACTTCTCATAAATGTTCTGGCAAATTTCTAAGATCTGCGTAGGACTCTAGAATATATCACTTGTGTCCTAATTGATGATCAACAAGCGATGTCATGTCAAGTGTTCCTATGAGATCTTTTGATGAATCTCGTGGCTCTAGACTCAATTAGTGCATATTGGTTTTCCTGAGCGGAGACTAGGGAGAGGGTCTCCTTCTTCAATACCAACGATCTCTAAGAGAAAGTCAATAGATTATGTAGGGTTCCCAGTGAGAATGAAACAAATCCTTTTAAGAGGAATTGAGTGGTTAGAAGGTTAGGTGCAAAGTGCCACTGGGTCCATGACGTCTTTGTCTTCAATACCAGTGTCATCTAGTGACAACTAGTAGCAGATGAGTTGAACCCGGTTTCTGCCCTAAGGTTGAATATGGAGGGATATTTCTTTTCACCCTTTCTTCACATTTCTTTTTAATTCTTCAACCCCTTCTTTCTCCTTTCTCACATTACTCCTTTTTTCAATCATACCTAAGGACTTCTAATACTAACTATGGGTATTGTCCTTGGGTAGATCCCTCCGGCTCTGGCGGATCATAGGACGGATTTCCTATCCTTAGACACCTTATAACTCCGTGACTGTCCCATGTTGCCATAAAACCATTTTTCTTGAAAATCTCTCAGAGTGTTTATGATAGAAAACATGTTTGAAACACTCCGTGAGTTTTATATTTTCAGAAACACTCCCCCTTCACATGTGCTTATTAGTTTTGACAGAAATCAGCATTAGAGGGTAGAGTTCGCACTTTTTGAATTGATCGACTTTAAATGAACAAGACCTATTCGAGACACGTTTACATCACTAGAGAACTAGCTTGAAATTATTACCCGTCCTGGTCAAGTCCATAGAAAGTTTCTCGAGATGGTACATTTTCTGACTTTAATTCCCGTCAATTCATTGGTTCCGTCGGAGTCGAGCTCATTTTGAGATTCAAACCACGATCATTAAACCTTTTGATCACATTTTAATCACGTCTCCTCCCCTCAAAAATAGCATATTCGTGATATTTTTGATATCAACCGATTAAACAACATTTTAGAATCTTTTGGGGAGACAAACGGATTTGATTTAAACATGAATATGGAACATTTTAGTTTTATACTCCCCCTTTAATAAAGCATAATCAATTAAAGGTTTTAGAGGGAGTTATCTTGAGCACAAAGTATTTTGAAAGATTTTGAAAAATCCTTTTGAACAATCTTGAAAAAGTGCTCAAGATGATGATGATTTCTCACCATTTTTAAATGTAGTGCACTGAAGCGTACACCTCATTTTTCTATCAAAGCATGAGTTTTGATTTGAAAATAATCAAAAGTCATCATTTGGTCCGGGTTTTCATGATGTATACAAAAGCCATTATTTTAAGAAATTTTGAGAAACGACATGTTTTAGAAAACATTTAAAGAACTCTCGCTCAAGCATCCGTACATGCCCGTATCATTGTTGAATGACATTTCTAGAAACGCATGAATATCGATTATAATGAGACATGTCGGAGAAGAATATTTTTGATTTTTTTTTTTTAATTTTATATTGTTTTTGTATTTTATGAAAATTTTCTATTTTTGTATTTTGTTTTTGTTGGTTTTATAAAAGAAATGGAAAATCAAAAATAGAAGATATAGAGAATGAAGGAGAAGATTTTACGTAATTAGAACCCTCTCATGAGTGGGTTCGAGATATTTGATTCACCTGCAACCAAAGAAGAAGAGTTTTCACAAATAACAGTGTTAGAAGTACAAGATTCCTCACGGTGAGGGTGATCACTATCAACGGTTGTAGTGGTTTTGACTTCCTTATCTGTAAAAACAAATATTCATAAAAATTGTAAAAACAATATTTTCCACGGATTTGGTACAAAAGAGTCACAAAAATGATGTTATCAATAAACTGAATCTTGGACCAGAAACAGAAACTGAAAACTGCACATAAAAGGTGTTGACTTTTTTGACCAAGATGATACAAATATAAGTGAATAAACTGTTAACCTCAACAGATGGAAAAAAATTTCCGGCACATAAAAACTGGTTAAAAAACAGTTTAAACAAATATTCGAAACCACACAAATCTGTAAAAACAACAACCTGGCTCGTTATACCAATTGTAGGATCGATTATACTTGAGATTCATGTGGTTCGGGGGGTCGGGGAAGCTCAAAGAATGAATAAGACATGGTATTGCTTTTATTGATGTAAAGGGAAGATGTGTGTGTTTCTAGAGAGAAGATGAGGAAACCACACACACTTCTTATTTTTTTTTTTTTTTTTTTTTTTTTTAAATCTTAGGCGTAGAAAGAGCTTAGGCGTAGACCAAAGAAGTTACGAGTAGGATATGGTTACGAGTAGGATGTAGTTACGAGTAGGATCTTATGCGTAGGAAGCTTAGGCGTAGGATTCTTAAGCGTAGGATCTTATGCGTAGGATGCTTAGGCGTAGGAATCCTTAGGCGTAGGAAATCCTTATGCGTAGAACCCAACTTACGCGTAGCAAGAGTGCTTACGCGTAGGAATAGCTTACGCGTAGGAATGGCTTACGTGTAGGAATGGCTTACGCGTAGAATCCAAAAAATCCTTTGCACTATCACAGTGTAAAAGATATCCAAAAGTCGAAGTGTTCCACACACTTATCCAAGTGAGGGAAGCACTGAGTAATAGTTATAGCACGAAGATTCTTCACCAAAAAGTTATGAGTAGAAAACTAGGGTTTTGACTTTTTGACTTCTACTCGTAAGAAATTTCCAACGATTCAAATGATTTCTTTTACCCAGATAGCCTTAAAAACACTCGAATAACCCAAAAATGTTGACCTTTTTCACCCAAAGTGCCTAGAAAAGTTATGAGTAGAAATGACCAAAAACCAAATATGAGCTTAAAAATGAAGAAAAACACGTAAAGCTTGGAACTTTTTGCAAAAAACTGAAACTTTAGCACCAAATAAACCTTAAACCACAAGAATCTTGAATTTTTGAGTGCAAAAATTAAAGCTTTTAGCGTCACAATATTGACTAACGTGAGCTTATACGCGTAACCCTTCAAAACAAACACAAACACTCCTAAACCATTGTTAGGCGATTGATACCAATTGTAGGACCTAAGATACTATCAACCTTATCAAATACCCACGTTATGAACACAAGTATACCACGTTTAAACCAAACACAATATGCGTGAATAAGAAAGAAAGAAAGATGAGATGGTGACTTAAGATGTGTAAATCGTGTATGTATTTAGAGAGGTAGAGAGAAGAAAGATGAAAACAATAAGTTGTTATATTGCTTCAAAGGAAAACACACACACACACACACTCAAGCACACCCCTCAAATGACCATTTGAGGGGTATTTATAGTCCAAGGGACTTGATGCCCTAAAGGCTTTAGCTTGGGCTTTTCATGGGTTGGACATGGGCTTGGGATGCTTAAGCTTATACACGGCTTAGCATACCTTAACATTTAACCATTTAGCTTAGCCCAATCCACGAGCCCGATGACTATTCTATCACGATCTCTAACACACGTTACAAAGTTCCTAATCGTGAATGACCATCACTTCTAATAAAACTATTAAGGCTAACAAAGACAAAGAGAAGAAGCTGTCACTGCTTTTAGACCATTCTTAATTTCTTGCTCAATCGTTTTTAAACTTTCATTGTAATCTTCAACTGGGTTTTATGTTTTTATACATTGTACTAGTTATTCAATCTCAATCCAAGAGTTTTTCTTTCAGTTAATTCTAGTTTACTGCTTCTATTGTTTTCCCGTCAAAAGTGTTTTCAATCAATTGCTTTATTTTAAGTTGTCAAAGTTGTTTAATTGAGCATTTTGTAGACAATTAAAGTTAATTTAAGTGTTTCAAGAGGTTTTCCTGGTTTTAAATGCAATTTTCAAAAAAAAAAAAGTTTAGAAAAGTCAACAAAAGTCAACTCTACTGTAGCTCAGCTTAATTTGTTGCTTATTTTAGATTTCTCAGTTTATTTGCTATAATCATAGATGTTAGCTTTTAATTCAGTGTAGTATAACTGCTTAAATTAGTTTTTGCCAAAAATCAAGTTAAAAGGCCAAAAATAGCTAAAAATAGCATAGCTTATTCTACTGCTTATTTCTGTTTTAAAAGTTGTTAATCATAGTCAATATAAGTTAGTTAATCAAGAAAACCAAGAAACCTAGCTTATATAGGTCTGCTAGTTCAAATTCCAAATCGGACTCCAATAAGGGGTGTTTGGCACAACACAAATCTGTGTTGTAATTGCATGCTACTGTTCCTTTGGTTATTTGATTAAGTTTGATCATGCATAAGTTAGGCTAGTTTAGCTGTTTTCACCAAATAGAACCAATAAAAGTTCAGTTTAGCCAAAGCTGCATGTTTTCTTAAAAAGTCAAAAATTCCAAATAATGTTCGAATAGGTTATAGTTTTGATTTTTCATTCCTTCAATATAGGTCCAAATTAGTTTAAATTCTGGATATAAGCTCTTTGGTTGGTTGTCTACTTCCTGGTCATTTTAGTTAATTTTTGTGATTTTTTCTTGCTAGCTTAATGTAGGCTTAAAGTAGATGCATAAGGGCCGTTTGGCATAAGTTTGATAGAACCTGTTTTATAGCTATAACGCTTCTAGCCTGTGCTTTTAGGGTCCCATTCAGTTGCATTAGCATAATTTAGGTTAGATTAAGGCTAAGGTAGCTTATAGTAGCTTATGGTTAGATTTTAGCTTATTTACATGTGCTTATTTCATTAGTTGTGCACCTAAATCATTGTACTTGTGCTCCAAAATAGTTTCTGTTATTTTTCCTGGGTTCTCAGTATTATTTTATCATTGACTGGAAGTTTTCATATTTTTCACTGTTCATTTACTATTTTGCTGCACTTTATGTCATTTTCTGGCATTTTTAATTAGCGTTTAATCCAAATAATTCAGAAAATGTTCAGAAAAACACAATTTCAATTTTCCTAGTTTTAGAAAAATCAAAAAGTGATAAAAAGTATTTTTCCAGATTTTTCTCAGCTTAATTAGTATTTTCTAGCATTTTTATTATTTTTCAATAGTATTAAATTCATAATAAATTCATAAAAATTCAAAAAAATGTGATTCCAGTTTCTAAAATTCTTTTTAGTCATTTAAGATTTTTGAAAAATAGTTTTGTAATTTTATAGCTTATTTTCCTGATTTTTAGTATTTTAAGTCTATTTTAAATATTTAAAATTAGTTTTTAATTCAAATTAAATCAAGAAAAATCCAAAAAAAAATTAGTTTTAAATTTCCAATAATTTTCTTGCATCATTAGGATTGTAAAAATGTATTTTCCATATCCGTAGGTATTTTACTTCTTTATTTTCACGTTTTATTTCGTACGTTCACGTAATTTTATTTAAACGTACGTTTTAGGTTTTAATCGTTAAACGATTTTAAATATAGAATTAAAATGACTTCAAAGTCTTTATTAGATTTAATTTCCTTAGTTTAATCACTCACTCACTCATATTCCTTTTTCTGTCCAAATCGCCCGATCACAAACCCGTGTTTTGAGTACCATCACAGCCTCGTTGGGAAGAACGACCCAGGTTTGCAGTTTATTCTGCAATACTTTGGAACACACACTATACTACATTTGATTAGACGCCCCTCAAAAAGGCGGCTGTCAGTGATCTTCTAGGTTCCTCTTAAAGGCAAGATCACCACCTTTGAAGTCGAGCAAGCTCAAGTCCATGAGTTGCCATGCTTCTTCATCATCAAGACAACTGAGGTTCTCTTGTTGATTGTTCTTTCTTCCTCCATAGATGTTGTGTTGAAGGCATTAGTGAAAGATGCCGAAAGATTCAAGACGAAAGCATTAGTGAAAGATGCTTAACGTCCGTGTCAAAAGCATTAGTGAAGAATGCTAAAGGTGTCAAGACGAAGGCATTAGTGAAAGGTGCCAAGCGTTGTATCAAAGGCATTAGTGAAGGATGCCTAAGAATCAAATCCAGTGGCATTAGGGAAGAATTCCTAGGTCGTATAATCGATGAGGTGCATCGTTATACATATAAGTATTTGTTTATTTCCAAGGATGGTGATATCCTTGATGGTGTTGTAACAAGGAGTGGATCTCCTTGATATTAGGTGTTGTGTTATGATGGGTAGTAGTTCCTCCATAGTAATGGAACTAGGTGCTTAGCCTAGTACCTAATAAAGGGTAGGCGACGTTGTGATAGGATTAGTTCTCCTTGGTGTGAAAGAACTCAGTGGTTAGCCTAGCACCGTATAAAGGGTAGGCGACATTGTGTTAGGTGTGGTTCGCCTTGGTGTGAAAGAACTCGGTATTTAGCTTTGTACCGAAAAAAGGTGTAAGCGACGTTGTAAAGGCTTCTCCGCCATAAGGAGATTGGTGTAGTGTTTACGAACTCTCGAGTAGGTGACTCGGGGAGTGGAGTAGGGCAAGTAAGGTGTCCTTGTAGCCGAACCACTATAAATACTTGTGTCGTGGTGATGTGCTTCTTACTCTTTATCTTTCATTACACGTTTATATATCTATCTATCAATGTCCAACATAAACAACCAAATAGATTGACATAAGTCGATCTAAATATTTAAAAGGAAGTTTTAAATTGGTAAAACTATTCAACCCCCCCTTCTAGTTTTCACACATGTGATGTGCTAGATGGAAATGGTAAGACATGATGTTTGGCTAAAGGAAAAACTGTACATTTATTTTCTGAGTTACAATTGATTACATGAGAAATTTCTTTGGTCTTTTGAAGTACATGATATGAGGAATGACCTAGCCTAGCATGCCACAATGAAGATGAGTTGGTGTGAAGTTGTGAAAAAGTTAAGTTGATAGCTGGTGATGGGTTGAGTACATAGAGTCCACCATGAAGTGATCCATGAGTTACAGAACCATCATGGCCCTGAAAGATACATTATTTGTGAGTAATTGTTATGGATGAGTGTGTTGTTGCAGTGAGTCTACTAATAGATATTAGGTTATAGGTGAATGTTGGTATGTAAAGCACTCCTGTGAGTGTGAGATTTGGTGTAAGGTGAACTGAGCCTATGGTGTCAACTTTGATTTGATTGCCATTGGGCAGGTCAACAAGGATTGGATGTTTTAAGGTTTTGATGTCATGCATTTTATGTAAGGAAATGCAAATGTGATTTGTAGCCCCATTATCTATAATCCAAATATCAAGGTTTCCAAAATTGAAAGATGCAATAACGGTAAAGGTACCTAACATATGAGGGAGAGTAGTTGCTGTGAACTCCTTTGGGTTGTTTTGCAGCGTTAGAAGTACCTGGTTGAGTTGATTTTGCAAAGATATCCATCCTGGTGTGAACAAATGGGTTAGCAGAGGTTGATGTGCCAGTGTTTGGGTCAGCATAGTTTGAAGGTGTGTCTTGTGAATCATCAATCCCAGTTGCCATATTGACTGCTGCACTTTTGCCATTCCTTTGGGATGGAGGGATGTATATGTTTTGTAGGGGATGCCCTGGTGGATAACCAACTAGTTAGTAGCATTCATTTCCATAATGTCCCTCTTTGCTGCAATTGGTGCAATAAATCCATTTCCTGAATGAACTTTTCTTCACTTTGGTGTTTGGTGCAGAAGTGTGAGTTTTGTTCTGAATGAAAGATGATTGTGGTCTGAACCTATTGGTGTTTGTGTTCAAAGCAGTTGGGGTGAAGGTGGTTGACTTCTGAGTATCCCTTTTCTTCTCCTCTTGTCTTAGCATACTGTAAGCTTTTGACATAAATGGCAATGGTTGTGTGATTAACAGAATTTGACCTCTTACATTTGTGTAGCTTTCATCTAGCCCCATCAAGAATTGCATGAGTCTCTTCCTGTGATCTCTCTCTCCATTTGCTCTGCCATTAGTCCAATCACAAGGACAAATACAGACATATGGGGCCTCTAGTGCATCCAACTCATCCTACAACCCTTTTAATTTGTGATAATAAAGTTCAATTGAGGTATTACCTTGCTTCAAATTTACCAAGTCATTAGAAAACTTGATAGATTCTATGACCATCCAATTGAGAATAGTGTTCATTCAATTCATTCCACAAAGCATGTGCAGTGTTCACAAAGCTAAGATTGCTTCCAATTTGTTAGAAACTGTGTTCAAATTCCAAGAAATAACCATATCATTTGCCCTTTCCCAAAGTGATCTTATCTCTGAGTTAGCACCAGGTTCTTCAAATTCTCCACTGATCAACTTCATCTTGTTTCTTGCATTCAGTACAATCATCATAGATCTCTTCCAAGTACTATAATTTTCGGATCCAGTTAACTTCTTGGAGATGAGTACAAGTCCTGGATGATCATTTTTGTGAAAGTTTAAAGGTTGTTGGATTGAATTGATATCATCAGTGTTGTGTGATGAAGATAATGTGTTTTCATTAGAGGATGTGATAGTCATGGTGAATTGAAGGTTTTAGAGTCAAGAATCAGTTGTGGGGATTTGATTTAAAATTTGGCAGTAAAAACTGTTATGAATAAATTTGAGTGATTTTGGTGATGTTTGATGAATTCTGGTGTGAAAATCGTGATTGTGATGATGATATGATTGATCTTTGAATAAAATTTGATGAATTTTGATGAGTTTTGCAGATTTTGGTGGTGTTTGTGGTGGTTTATGATGGTCAAAGTTTGTTGGAGTGGTGGTCAACGGTTGTTGTGGTGGCCTGAGTCATTTAGACTGACTGGAGTTAGTTAGAGTGATCGATTTGCTCTGAAACGATATTGAATAATCAGAGAGCAAAGAGATAGAGAATGAAAGTGTAAAATGATTTCATTAAAATTAAAATTAAGTATTACATTGGTATTTATAGACTTCTAAACTACTACTCTATACACTATGCTAACTATTCAAAATGGACTAGTATTGTACAACTTTTATACATTACAGTCTATTACATTGCATCAGACACTTATTGAGTAACAGCTTCATCTTTGGAGGTGTAGAAGTTCTTTGCAGGTTTTGAGCTTGAGATATGAAGATATTAGGAGTGTTTGGCACTGTTTCATTGCTTGCAGGAGTGTTTGGTATAGCTTTGTCTGTTGTATCCACATTAAGTATGATATTCTCACAAATCGCCTTCTTGTTTAAATAACTTATAAGAGGAACCAAGGTTGTAAGAAAATATCTCGAGTACTTGGTAATAAGTATTTTTACGTGGTTCCAACTTTTATTTAAAAAAAAAAAAAAAAAAAAAAGGACGTGTGCGCATAACTAAAGTGTATACTTCACAGGTATATATATCAATGTTCTAAAAGGAATGAGGCATGGCGTGACGGCACAGCCACGCCTCAAGCCTTACGAGCCTTTGCAAAGTCTTGGCGTTTCTTAAGGCTTGCTTAAGGCGGCAAAAAAATATTTATAGATTTATATATTTATAATTTTATATCATTTTTTAAGAGAAATTTCAATTACTAAGGCCCAAATCCCAAATAGCCAGGCCCAAATACAAGGCCTAAGTAGGAATTAAGTTTTGAAATTACGAGGCCCAAGAAAAAAATAGCCCAAATACTAGAACTTCAAGCCCAAATCCAGAATCCCCTAAATGCTTATAAAAATGGCGCCACGCCTTACCAAAAGGCGCGCCTTATCCCACGCCTTTTCACACGACGCCTAGACCTCGCGCCTTGGTCCATTTCGTGGCGCCGAGGCCACGCCTCGCGCCTTGGCGTGCCTTTTAGAACACTGATATAAATAGCATAGTGATTAAAAAATACATCAAGTATATATAGAAATAGCCATTGAAATGTTTGAGTACGTATGACAGTTTTATGACTTGTGCACGGGATGCAGTGGAAATGTTTGTGAGGTAACGGTTATAGTCTAGGTCAAATAATGAAACCTAGTTCTCTATAACCAGAGTTTGATACCAATCTGTAAAACCCCTAAAATTATTGCAGCGGAATATTGTGTCACTAGGGTGTTACTTCTTAGTTCACAACACAAGTTATAGAAAACAAACTCTAAATGAGACGTTTTGAAAAGTTAGCATTCGATAAATGAAACCAGAGTTACAAACATGAGGTCGCAAAGTATAGTATTACATAGATATTTTACAAAAATATCATCGAATGGTGAATATAATGCATCCCGTCTTCAAAAGATGTTGTGCGACTCTAATACTCCAAGCCAATGCTAATGTCGTATGAATCTGAGATAAACATGCTAAAAAGTGTCAACACAAAGGTTGGTGAGTTCATAGGTTTATTGTAAATAATGTGAAAACATTTATAAGTGAATCCTCGTAATAAGTATATGTAAATATTAAATGTAGATCACAAGATTTTTAGTGTATGACTAATGTACATAAATACAATAAAAAAATAGAGATAGTGCTTTCGTTGCCTTAAGTTCCTGACATCGAAGCCTTAAGTTTTTTAGTTTATGGTGTCTAGTTCCTGGTTAGTTCATGATTGTATCAAGTCCGTTAGTTCGTTATTATACCAAGTCCATTAGTTCGAGATTAGACCAAGTCCATTAGATCGAGATTATAACAAGTCCATTAGATCGAGATTATACCAAGTCCATTTGATCAAATTTGTACCAAGTCCGTTAGTTCATCAAATGATTCATGATTTGCCATTATACCTAGTGTTTTTAAATATGGTGCGCTTGTTTGCCCTAACCGGGTCAACACAAACGGGGTTCATCAATTCCAATATACCTATTCACATTATTCACGCTCACTCAACCAGTGATTAATGGTTTATGATATAGAAACTTAAGTGTAACAATAGTGTTACTTAATGCTAATAAAGCATTCAGTTCAGATAAACGTACAGTTGTAAATAAGTGTGATCGTTATAACATTTGTAGCATGTATCTCACCCCAAAGTAGTTCAAAATAAGTAAAAGTGGGGGCCATGAACTCACCGTAAGTAAATGATATCAAGTGTTCAACGAAAACGATGGATATGCCGAGAAAACCTCTACGAGCAACCTAAAATATTGTGTCGAGTCTTAGGTTCTAAAATAACATTAGTATTTATACTAGCTTGCTTTATATAATCCTTACATTAATTACGCTTGGATACATATCATTTGTAAAGTAAAACAAGTTTTTAGATTTAGTTTTGACACTTTAAATCTAGTTACGGCTTCCAATTTACATGTTATTCGGTAATTGAGTTTTATGTGTCTATATGTCCGAATTTGTCGTTTTGGGACCAAGTAGTTTATAAAATAGTAAACGAGTCCATTTTTCTGATAGTGGGTCCCACCACATCGGTTTGTAAGAAAAAGTGGTCAAGTAATAATAATCGTCACGTTTGGAGTTTTTATTTATTTAAGTTTTCCCATCTTAGTTTACACGTTATTTCTAAACCGTAAAGGGTTATGATTTGGTTCTTATGTCGTCGGAAAGGTTTTTAAATGAAATTTACAGATTTTTGGGTCCCATGGTCTTTAAAGTTACCTAACTAAAGTGAAATTACTAATTTATCCTTAGATATACATGCTGATTGCTTCAGCAGCTTACAGTCTCACGGTTTTGGCCATTACTTGAGTTCTAAAACTTTGTTTTACGTCCAATTTTCGGCTACCTTCAAATTAGGATATTAGCTACAACTTTTATTCTTTGATCAACGGGTTGTTATATGCAAATTTTAATTATTTATACCCATTTAAAATCTGTTACTCATATTTTGACACTTCTCATGAAAACACTTCTAATTAATTCATCGGGTATCGTTTTTAGGTGTTCTACCATCGAAACGACCGCAAGACATAGACCTAACTCCTTATATTTTTATCTAAGTTTCACATTCCACCAATTTTGGCCAGTAATTCCGTTTATACCCTTGTCCAGAAACTGTTTTGCAATACAAGTCCTTTTCGATGTTTCTAGTGATTTAGTCCAAGTTAACAATCATAATCAAGTATAATAAGTATATAAAACATATTAAATACATGAAATATAAATCCAGATTATTACAACCATATTGAATGATAATAAGAAAATAAGCATGAATCTTACAAGGAATTGGATGAATTTTACAAGAACTACAAGAAAAAATCCATCATAAATCACTACTACTCTTCAACCCTTCTTGAAATCTTTTACCCAAGATTATATCAACCTTATGAAACTCTTATAAAAACCTTAGAATCACAACCCCTTAAACCCTTTTTATATCTAACACAAGAACTAGGTAGAGATCACTAAGGCCTTTGACTTTGATGTGTAACTTGTTGTATAAAAATCAAGTATGAAAGGTGATGATGATTAATGTATTTCAGTTAAGAGAGGGAAAAAGAAAGGGATGATAAGTGTTTTTGGTCTTTGTTGAAAGTTATAATGAATGTTACAAAATATCTAGACTCAAGAAGACTTATGTGTTAAGTAATCTTTACATGTGTTCTCATCTCATCCAAGTTCAATTCTCACCAAGACATGTGTCGTGGTGAGTCATGAAAACACCTCATAAGGAGGTGATGGGATAAGTATGGAGTTTTTGTTAGTTATCATGATATACGGAGTGTCGTTTGATCCCGATAATTATTAACGTTAAGTATTTAAATCACGAAACATAAAATCGGGTAACGTAAAAAAAAATGAAACTTGTAAAAATTGTTAAAACTTATCAATTACACTCTATCCAAGTATATTAAATGAGTGATAAGTTTAACGGAGCGCCGAACGTTGTTAAAACCTAAAAACACGTAGGTTAACTACGCGTAAAACGTAAAATGTATGAAGTTTACGTGAAAATGAAAAAAGTGAAATGGGCATTGTCTAGTGCTGGTTTGTGTTAAATGTACATTAAGTCTAAAACCAGGAGTGTTAAATCACGTTTGGTGACACCGGTTCTTGGTAAAAGTATCGTAAACTGTAAAAATGATCCGAATTGCATAAAAATTACTTTATATCATGAAAATAATTTAAAATGTTTAGAAATGTGTAGAGTGACTATTGCTTACGTTTGGTTCAAGTTTAATGCACGCACGCGAGTGAGCTTATCTGGCTACTCGTAAAATTAAATGTACTTGAAATTTCCGAATTGTTACAGAGATCGTTACGGTGCTAATGATCTTCTATTGGCCGCTTACTTATCTAAAGAACCAATGTATGACGAATATACATTCCATAAGTGGTTCCAAATGAGTCGAACACTATTCACGTGCATTGTTCGGGAATTAACTGTTACTTCACCGTATTTTCAACAAGGTATTGATTGTACTGGAAAAGTTGGCATTTCCCCTATTGATGAAGTGTACCTTCGCAATTCGTCAATTAGCATACGACACCGTTCATGATATGCTCTAAACGAATATCTGCAAATCAGTGAGAAAACTTTCTGTGATTCTCTCCAATCTTTCTGTAAGGTTATTACGGACTTATATGGAGATGAGTTTCTACGAAGACCTACTTATACTAATGTCGAAAAACTCTTTGCTTTTCACGAGCGTAAAACATGGGTTCCGTGAGATGTTAGGAAGCATTGAATGTACGAGTTGGTTGAGGGCTAATTGCCCAAATGCATTGCATGCTTAATATTGTAGGGGTGATCACGAGTCACATCCATTCATTTATTGGAAACATTTGCTTCACAAGACTTATGGATTTGGCATGTTTTCTTTGGTGTTTACGGGGTGAACAAAGACGTGAAAGATTTACGTCAATTGCCTATTTTCAACGATTTCATAGACGAGATAGTACCATGGGTTCCATTTGTAGCTAACGACGTGACTTATAGATGGGGATATTATCTTACTTATGGGATATATCCGGAATGGTCTATTCTTGCTAAGTCCATTTCACCGCCGGGCTCGACTGATACAAAGAGAATAAGGTACAAGAACGCGCATGAAGCAACAAGGAAAGATGTCGGATGAGCTTTTGGCATCCTAAAGAAAAAGTTGGCTATAATAAAAAATCTCGCACGACCGATGTATGATAAGCGAATAAGAGATATGATGTACACACACATCATATTACATAACATGATTATAAAAGACAAAGGGAGGGTAATCTCTCCCGACTTTTATCTAGAGGAGCAACATCGTGATCACGATATCGTACGAATGGATGAAGAAATGTTACAAGTTACTAGAGATATACACAACGAAACAACTCATCTACGCCTTAAAGCCAGTTTAGTATAACACATTTGATGTCGAATAAATGAACACTAATTTTATTATAACATCTTACCTTTAATTGAATTATTAAAGTAATGTTTTTAATTATTAATGAAACTTTAATTTTATTGTTTAAAAAATGATAATAATAATAATAAAAAAGAAAATGATGAAGGTGGTCACTATTACGAGTACTTGGTCATGCAGAATTTAAAGAAAGAAAATTTAGTTAATGCTAAAATAGCACTAGTCGATTACATCCCGCCTTAGAGCCATTTATTGCATATAATTAACAATTAATATCCTAGGTTTATGAAATTATCGAGTATTCACAAATATAAATTTTTATGAAATCAAAACATTATAAATTCTTATAAGTATATATGGCACAAGGCACCTCCTAACTATATTATTATATTCACCATTTGTTGGGCTTTTGGGTTGTCGCTTGCATTTGGACCTTTATCACAGATACAAAGTCCTGGCTCTTTTTCTTTTCGATAGTAGTGGAAGAGACCGACTCTCAGACTATACACACACGTGTCTTCTATCTAACATATCTACTTATTACTAATCGGTTCCAGATTGATACCAAATACAGGTTCGGATTCTATTTCACCGGCTCTCTCTCTCTCTCTCTCTTTGAACGCCTTTGGGTTTGTGCTTTTTGTTGGTTATGTGTTTTATGAGTTTTATGTGATTTGGATGAGTAAATCAGTGGTGGTTTTTAAATTGCATATGAGGTGTTTGATAAAATGTTTTGATGACTTGGTGTCGCTTTTGTATACTTAGCCTTATTTGTTACCATCAAAACCATAATTTTTTTGATATGGCTAATAATAAAGATGTAATAGAAGAAGGTGAGATATCAGATTGTGAAGAGATCAGTGCGTGACTGTGAATGATGGAAAGGAGTAAGTTTGTGAATTTGATTAAGCAGGACTAAATTTGATTGATTTGCGTGTTGTGGTTTTTTAAAGTAAGTAATGTTGATATGGTTTGGTTGTAGATCATTTGAAGATGTTTGTTCGAGACTTGAGGACTTGCTGGACACTTCGTCTACGTTGCTTTCGGATAACGAGAATTTGAGTAAAGATGATTTGGTTCAGTTGGCCTTTTTTTTTCTATTCGGACTGTTATTTCAGTAAGATATTATGATAAAGATCATTACTTTAGTTAGGTTTATGAATGGCACGTCCTCAAAAACTGCGTTTTTGCTATAAAACTGCGTTTTTGCTATAAAGTAGATTACTTTTTTGTTCTGATTGTTGTGAGAATGTTTATTTGCAGGTATTTAGTTCTATGGGCCAAAATGAAAAGGAACTGAATAGGCAAATATTATCAATGTTTTGTATCTTAATATGTTACCGAATTTGAGTGTACTTTTGCTTTCGGATAGTTCTGACATGCTTACTATACTATCTTTTATTTTTACAGGATGCTGACTAATGTGAAAAGTTATACTCCTGTTGTTTTCACCCCTGAACAATTGAAAGAGGTGTGGTTTATAGCAGATTATTAGACTTTTAGGATATTGCCCGGATAGAAAAATAGAAAATTGATTTCTTTTTGTGTTGTTTCGTTAGGTAGAGACCATGTTAGCATCGTGTAACGCATATGCGGTCGGTTCAAGTGCCATGGAGAATGATAAGGATGTTGATGTGCTGGTGGCACCCTCAGCTGAAAATGCTAAACAGCAAGTGTCTTCTATAAGTGAGGAGTCTGATGTGGTAGATGCCATGCCAATTAGAACCTCAATACAACAACACCAACCGATCCTGTTGCAGCGGAGTATCCGGTTAGAACTTCAAATACAACACCACCACCCAAAGACGCTGCAGTGGGGTATCCGGTTAGGAACGAAACAAAACGTAAGTAGTGATTCACCCTCCTTAGCCATCTTTTATTTTTTAAAGTTACAACTATTATGTGTTTGGTCACTTTCTCTGTATGAAGCGTTGGCCAAGTAATTAGTACTGTAACTATCAGCTCTAAACGAGATAGGACAAGAAATTATGAGATGTAGTATTAGATATTTGAACGATGGCAGTTAAATGCTCCATTTGTGACTTTGTATATGGAATATACTGTCTAATACTAATTAACACATTACTCTTATTTGGTTACAAAGGAAACTGATTGGAAAAAGTAAAGCTTCAAAATTCATAGACACTGACAATTGTCCAGTTTGGTGTATCAGGGGATTTGAGGAAGGATGAAGGTGTAAAGATGTACAAAGAACCTGTTGTACCCGCTGATCATGGTAAGTAAGTCTACCATTTTATGCATTCATTGTTTAAGGTGTAACATTTCTGGATATAGCTGAAAAAAAGACATTGTCCATCGAAAATCCGTCGGATATAAGCTTACCCCAAACGCCCCCTTAATATATATAGAGATTACTAATTTTACGCAATTCATAAAAGAACATCTTTTACCTATTAAATCTGAAGTTTCGTTCATGTTTTAGGTAGCAGTGGTTAACAATTGGTTCATTGCACGCTGGCTCGCATTGCAGCAATTCAGGACAGAGAAACACGAGCACCAGCTAAAGCCCCTGCATAGCAGCAGCCGAAACCTGCAGAAAATATGGTTTTACAGATGTCGCAAATGCACCGTCGGGCTACCAACTTCTATCCAACAGTTACAGGTGAGACAACCGCTTTGTTGGGTGTATCATTTTTTACCAGCTTTGAAACAACTAACTGTGTTTCTAGAAATATATATTCATTTGGAAAACTTGAAACAATAAATAGGCAAAAATTACATTCTCTTTTTAATAGGCATTGTATATAAAAAAAAAAACAAGCTGACTGGAGCTATATTCATTTTTAGATTGTAGTGGTGATTATTCTAGGCATAGCTGTGAATATATGGAAGGATACGGAAGCCCGGGCTTAACATACTGAGATTTGATATACTGACATTTGATATACTTATATACGACTCTGTCTTCACCACCGGATGAACCTAGAAGGAAGATTACGAAATGGTTAGAGATTTTTTTGCTTATGCAATTTATGGGATATTTGGTATACTTATGTACGACTTTGTCTTTAGCAGGATTAGGGATTATTATATACGATTTAATATATAAGTCATATATAAGTATACCAAAGTCGTATATAAATTCGGTACTAAATTGGTTAGAATAGAAAGTTGTATATAAGTATACCAAATACGTCCTTATGATATTATAAGTATATCAAAGTCGTGCATAAGTATACCAAATACGTACTAAATTCAAGATTACCAACGTTGATCTTCATGTTGTTATAAGGTATTAGAGGGTTGTTTGGGTAAGCTGATTTTAGGTGGTTACCAGTGCTGAACAGTCCGCCTCTCAGTTCCCGTCCCGGATCTCAACCTTGAGAAAGCTAGAAGCCTTCTCGGGAAATGCGGAGTCAACCTGCCTTATGAGATCAGCCCCACAACTGATTGCTCAGCGTATATATATTCATACAGTTTCCCTTAACATGATTTATGCATGTGATTCGTGCAAAACCGTCAAGTCTTTACAGACTCAAAACAGCTTAAGCACAAATGCAAATGAAGATCAGAGAATACAGTGAATTCCCGGGTCGTTTAGTCCCAAGGAGACTCAATGGTGTGTTAAACAAATTCAGAAGATGGAATGATCACTAAGGATAGTGATCTGTAAAGGTTATGATTAGAAATATTACACTACAGATTGATTTGGAATAGAATTGGACACAGAATTGGAAAGCACAACAATCAGAAGAAAGAAACGTAAACGTGAGCTTCAAAAACTACGTATACGCACAAAATAAAAAAATGAAAACTAAAAAGTAGAAGACCTAAAAAAATGAAAATGACATTTTTAGAATCCTAAAAATAAAAGAAAATTATTAGAAAAAGAAAATTATTTTTAACACTATTTAATTAATTATTATTAATTAAAAACTATTTTAACTATTTAATAAATACTCTAAATTAAAAGAAAATAGGAAATAAGGCTTAGAAAAATAAAATTATGATTCTGAAAAATCTAAAATACTATAAAACTAATTTTAAAACTAAAAATATATTTTTCACACTTTTTATTTAATTATTACTAATTAATTATTATTTAAAATACACTTAATTACTAGAAAATAGAAAATAAACTTGGAAAAATAAAATTTTAACTTTGAAAAATCTAAAATATGATAAAACTAATTTTAAAACAGAAAATATATTTTTTAGACTTTTTAATTATTTATTACTAATTATTTATTATTTATTAACTATTTATAATTATAATAAATACTAAAAAGATAGAGAAAAATCTGAAACTTTTTCTAAAAATCCTATATGATGACAGAAACCTAAGAAAAAGAGAAAAACAAGGTTTGCTTATTAAAAAGTTGAAAAGAAAAATCAAAAAGCTAAAAAATCTTAAATAAACGCTATCACTATTTTTATATTGATGTTTTTGTGATTTTTATTTTTGAAAACTACTTAAATACTAATAATATGAAACTTTAATAAAGACAAAAAATTTACAAAACACAAATAAGCAGATTTGAAGAGCTTATGACCAAACAGTGGACAAAATGGCTTATTTTATAGAAATAAGCTCAAATAAGCTTGTCAGATGAAGCACAAGCTCAAAGTGGATTCAAACAAGCTAAATGAGCAGAAATGAGGCAAAAATATGCAAAGAAGCACACTGATAAGTTAATAATAAGCAATAAGCACTTGGCTATTGAGACAGAAATGGGACAATCTCCAAGCCCTTAGCAGCCCTAGCTAATAAGCTCAAAAGTGAAATCTTGAGCTTGACAACTCAAGAGGACCAGGTTGGCTTTCCAAAGAACCAGAGAACAAGAGATTTGGACAACTAATAAGCTCAGTGTGAGCTTATCAAATTGGGACCAGTTCTGTGCACAGGACAGATATATGAACAGGTACCCCACAATAAGCTAACTAAAAAGCACTCAAACAGCTGAGAAACAAAGAACTATCATTTTTCTATTTTTCTTTACCAACTAGACTTTAATATCCCAAGAGCTTATAAGCTCAAACTCAGTATTAAACTTACAATGAAAAGATCTATTTTAATCAAAAACGACCTAGGGTGAAATTTGACTTTTTGATAAAAACCACAAAGTTGACCAAAGTGACTTTTGATTTGATTATAAGCAATCGATGATGTTGTTTTAAGATGTAATGAGACTAACTTGAACAAGATTATCAACTTTCTAACACAAAATGATGATTCTACATCCTAAAAATCCAACAAAGGACTGCACTACTATTGATTTGAAGAATTTTTGACTTTTTGCTATTGAGAAATGGTTCTAGTGACTGAGATCAGTTGTTTAGACCTATTTAGACAGATTTCCAACAAAGCAAATGACCAAAGAACCTTTGAACACAATAAACCAAACACCCTTTCTCTTGACTGTTATGGACTTTTTACAAAGCAACTCTCAAATTTAAACCATGAGCTTAATTGCAGACTCTATATAATCATTAACCAAGACTAAACAAGCTTGAATCCACAGTAATATCAACTTAAAACTAAGAAATGAGACTTGAACTATTATGACTGCCTAAATAAGATTTTCTCAAAACACAAATTTAAATTAACAAACTACTGATTTAAAAGCTTAAACACACTATATTATAACTAGTGAACACAAAGAAACAAAAAGATAAGCTAATTAATCACTACAACAGTAAAATGCCAAATTTATCAAAAAGCTTACAAATGCTTCCAATGCTTAAAACTGAGAACCAAGATCAATGAGCACCCCTATAAGCTTACCAATAAGCTACTAACCCAAGGCCATCCACTATATACCCTGCTCCAGCTGTGAACACTTCCATGGAACCCTTTTTTATTTTTCAAGTATTTAATTGGTATTTTTGATGATTTTTGATTTTTGAGTCTAAACTGATTTTTAAGATAACTAAAAGCTTCAATGAGCTTTCTAGGAGCTTAAGTGACCTATTCTAATCCATACAAACAACTGAAAACAACATTTGATCCAACTTGAAATTTTGCATAAATATGAGAAATTGCATAAACTGAAATACACTTTAAAACTTGGAATTACTTATCAAAAGAGGTTCAAATACACTTGAGAGACTTAAATAAAGTACTTGAAATTAAAAACATACATTGAAAAGCTTAAATTGAAGAAAACGACTAAGAAAAATAAAATTACACTAGATAACTTTTTTACAATACATATCTCTCTCCCTTTATAGACTTTTAGCATTCCATGAGGTACTCTGAATCTATCCCACCACACTTGAGCCCTTGGATCACTCAAATTAATCATAACCGTCCACCTTGTATTTTGGCGCCAAAAATTCTTCAAAGCAGTTTTTATCAATTAATGGATTTGGTGGAGCCAATTAAGAGTTTTTGGAGTGTATAGGAGTTGGAGGGGACATGGAATGGGAGGGGGGTTGAAAAGAGTGGAAAACCACCTCTGGTTTTGATGTTTCTGTGTTGGGAGAGACACTGCTACAGTGTCTGGTATTTGAGCGCGTTTTCTTGGGTTTGACCTGCGTTGACCGTGGCTAAATAATAACAAAGGGGTCAAAAGGTTGTGGCTGGGGTCTTTTTGCAATTTGACCTGGCTCAAGGGTCAGCCACAGGGGGTCAAGGGCCAAGGGATTGGGCTTGTTTTTGGATTTGGGCTTTGTGATATTAATGGATCCGTTTGGTTTAGAAATAACAATAAGGACCAAAAGTGCAATTACACCAAACCTCAAGGACTGAATTTGCAATTTTTTCAAACTTCTCACAAGGACCAATAATGACCAACATTAATAAAACAAGAACCCTTTTTGCATAAAATCCATTTTCAAAGATTCAAGGACTAATTTTGCAAATTTCCAAAGTTTGAGGACCTTTCTTGCCAATTGACCAAAAACTCATTCAAGGATCATTTTAAACAACTTAGAATACTTCAGGGACCTTGAATGATAAATTTCCACATTTTTGAATTCCAGGGACTAGATTTGACAACTTTAAAAACTTGGGGGACTAAAACTGCCAATTTTGCAAACTTGATACATTTTTCATCTGATTTTGATATTTTTGAATTTAAAACACATAAAACACTGATTTGTGATATTTTGATCATTTTGATGTGTTTTTGAGTGTTTTCAGATGATTTTGCAGTTTAGATTATGTAAAAATGATGAGTATTTAGACACTCATCAATCCCCCACACTGAGATATTGCTAGTCCCTAGCAATGATTTGAGAAAACTTTGATGGATTTGAAAAACTCTTTACCAAAAGCCATCACTTCTGGAGTAGCCAATTGTTTTGATTCAAGTAAGAATCTTGGTACAACGATAACCAGATGATTTATTGGCAAATCATAAACCATATAACGGATTTGATGTGTCTTTACCGAAGCCGCACCCTTTCTGGACTAGCCAACTCTTAGATAAATTATCAGGATTATCTTTGGTGAGCTGAATACCAATTATGGATTTTCCACTGCCTTTACCACAAGCCATAACCTTGCGGGCTAGCCAACTCATTATCTTTTGAGGATGATGGGGAGCTGAGAAACCATACAATTTTGGGCAAATTGCAAGCCATATAAACGGATTTGATAAATCTTTACCAAGAGCCGTTTGCTCCTGGATTAGCCAATCCTTTAGTCTATCAAACATGGCGGACTGATAACCAAATGAGTAAGTGTAAAACACTTACTCCAAAAAAAATTTTGGCCAAAAACGGGGGAATTGGGTAATATATATGATAAAATTCGTGAGAATTCCCCCCCACACTTAGAAATGAATATTGCCCTCAATATTCAAAGTACCGGCGGTTATGCCGAAACAAAGAACGTAAAAGGGAAATAGTACGGCCATTATTTAGAAAGAAGATTTTTTTTTTTTTTAGAAAACTGAAATACACAACATGTGGGGCAACCCCCCCACACTAGGGTGGTAGAACAGAGAAAGAAGACAGAAATATGGGTGAAAACCCATATGGTGCGTGCTAATATTTTTGATTACCGAGTCACTAGCTTGACTCGACCCCGAATTCATTGGTTCATGGGGAATGTTTGTAGATCCGGGACAACCACAGGGGGAATGTCCTCTCCAAAGTAATGCTTAACTCGATGACCATTCACTTTAAAATTAGGACCATCGGGTTGAGATAACTCAACGGTACCATAAGGATAAACCTTAACGATAGTGAATGGACCAGACCAACGGGACTTGAGCTTTCCCGAGAAAATCTTCAATCTGGAGTTGAAAAGAAGGACTTGATCACCAACGTTGAAAACGCGGTTCTTGATCTTGGAGTCATGAATCTTCTTTGTCTTTTGCTTGTAGATCAAAGAGTTCTCGTAAGCTTGATCACGAAGTTCATTTAGTTCATTCATTTGAACTTTTCTGTGATCGCCGGCTGTCTGTATATCGAAGTTTGCATGCTTTAAGGCCCAGTATGCCTTGTGCTCTAACTCAATCGGAAGATGACATGCCTTTCCGTACACTAGCTTGTATGGAGTACACCCTATGGGTGTTTTGTAAGTCGTACGAAAAGCCCGAGAGTCGTCATCTAGCTTATCCGACCAGAGGCACGGTTTTCGCCAACCGTCCTCTCCGAATTTTTAAGACCACGGTTTGAAACTTCCACCTGCCCACTTGTTTGGGGGTGGTATGCAGTGGAGAGACGATGGGTAACACCATATTTTTGCATGACTCTTTCAAATTGGTCATTGCAAAAATGTGTACCGCGATCACCGATTATCGCTCTCGGAGTTCCAAACCTGGCAAACAGAGATTTCAAAAACTTGACAACAACTCGGGCATCATTGGTGGGTAGAGCTTTTGCTTCAACCCATTTTGACAAATAGTCAATGACCACGAGTATGTACTTGTTACCACGAGAAGATGGAAACGGCCCCATAAAATCAATACCCCATATGTCAAATATCTCACAAACTTGAATGGCATTTTGTGGCATTTCATTTCTTTGAGAAATATTACCATGACGCTGACAAGCGTCACAGGCTTTGACAAATTCGTGGGCATCCTTATAGATTGTGGGCCAATAGAACCCGGAATCAAACACCTTTTTGGCGGTGTAGTTTGGATTATGATGGCCCCCGATGGGTCCATCATGACAAGCCTTGAGAATGTCAAGAGCTTCTTGTCCATAAACACACCGTCGGATGACTTGATCCGCACAGATTTTGAACAAGAAAGGGTCGTCCCAGAAATAATGTTTAACATCTTTGAAGAATTTGTTCTTCTGCTGGGTCGACATCCCTTTCATAATGAAGTTACCCGCATGGTAATTTGCAAAGTCAGCAAACCATGGGGTGGTAGAATTTCCACGAAAAGAAACCGCATTGAGTGTCTCGAGAGGAAATGTTTCATTTATTTCCTTTTTCTCAAAAACATCTTGGTGAGGGTTTTCTAATCTGGACAAATGATCAGCAGCTAGATTCTCAGCTCCTTTTTTATCACGTATAATGATATCAAATTCTTGGAGGAGGAGAATCCAACGAAGCAATCTCGGCTTTGCATCTTGTTTTGCAAAGAGATATTTAAGAGCCGAGTGATCCGTATACACTACGCATTTGGTCAAGATAAGATACGGCCGAAACTTCTCAAAAGCATACACCACGGCTAATAGCTCTTTTTCTGTGGTGGTGTAATGAGTTTGAGCCTCACCATAGTTTTGCTCGCGTAGTGAATAGGCTGAAAATGCTTGTTTCTTCGTTGCCCTAGGACTGCACCGATAGCAAAATCACTTGCATCGCACATGAGCTCAAAAGGCAAGTCCCAGTCGGGAGCAACGAGAATAGGTGCTTCAGTAAGCTTTTTCTTCAATGTTTCAAAAGCTATGATGCACTCGGGTGAGAAGATAAAAGGAGCATCCTTTTCAAGAAGATGGGTCATAGGCCGGGCGATTTTGGAAAAATCTTGAATGAATCTACGATAGAAACCGGCATGACCCAAAAAACTCCTAATACCTTTGACGGTAGTAGGGTGAGGTAATTTAGCAATAACATCGACTTTTGCTCTATCTACCTCAATCCCGTTCTTTGAAATCTTATGGCCAAGGACAATGCCTTCTTTGACCATAAAGTGACTTTTCTCCCAGTTTAGACAAAGATTGGTGTCTTCACACCTTTGAAGCATTTTATCTAAATGGGAGAGACATGATTGAAAAGAATCCCCAATGACCGAGAAGTCATCCATAAACACCTCCATTGTTTCCCGATCATGTCGTGGAAAATGGCCATCATACATCGTTGGAACGTGCCAGGAGCATTACATAAGCCAAAAGGCATACGCTTGTAGGCAAAAGTTCCGTATGGGCAAGTGAATGTGGTCTTCTCTTGATCCTGCGGATCAATAGGGATCTGAAAGTAACCCGAGAAACCATCAAGGAAGCAATAGTACTCATTCCCTGCTAATCTCTCAAGCATTTGGTCCATGAAGGGTAGAGGAAAATGGTCTTTACGGGTGGCGTCATTCAACTTACGATAGTCGATGCAAACACGCCATCCCGTAACCAATCGAGTTGGAATTAACTCGTTATCTTCATTTGTGATAACAGTAATGCCACCCTTTTTCGGGACACAATGAATTGGGCTGACCCAAGGACCGCCCGAGATCGGGTAAATTAATCTCGCATCAAGAAGTTTGATAACCTCTTGTTTGATAACATCATGGATTTTTGGATTCACTCGCCTCTGATGTTGAACTGCGGGTTTGAAGTCATCCTCCATCAAGATCTTATGAGTACAAAACTCGTGGTTTATACCTTTGATGTCGGAGAGTTTCCAAGCAATTGCTTGCTTGTGTGACTTCAAGATTTTAATGAGAGCAGCTTTTTCATCTTTACTCAAATCTCGAGCAATAATGACGGGTAATTTATCATCACCCTCAAGGAATGCATACTCGAGATGAGGAGGTAAGTCCTTAAGCTCAACCTCAGGAAATTCTTCAGTTTTCTCAACTGATTTGATTTCCTTGTTATGAAGTTCGACGGGAGGGAGTGGAGGAGAAATGTCATGATTTAATAATTTCTCAAGAAGAAAATCTCCCTCCAGATTAATCTCATTTTGATTAATCTCAACTGGGATTGAATCACTAGGATGAGGGGTGGATGATGGATCATCATTGAGCAGCTTCTCAATAAGAAGTATGTCCCCCTCAATATCAATTGGAGCGTGATCAATTTCCCAAGGCACAGAATCACTAGCCAAGTATGCCTCAATCTCTTCTGAGATGGAGTCATTTCCCTCAAAAGGAGTGATAGAAGGAGTAGAATTGGCTATGATAGGTTGAGAAGATGTGGTGGAATCCCCACTCACAGAATTATAAGAATAACCAAGAACTTCTTGAGAGTACTCTTGCTGGCAACATCAATGATATCTATTCGGTTAACCGACTAGGAATCATAATTTGCGGAGTACCTCGAAGTTTGGTCAAGGTTGAAGGTGACAGCTTCGTTACCAACACGTAATGTGATTTCTTGCTCAAATACATCTATGAGAGCACGGCCCGTTCTCATGAATCCTCGACCAACAATGAGAGGAACCCGATGATCGGCATCAAAATCAACAACCACGAAGTCAGTTGGGAAATGGAACTTTCCTAGTTTCACAAATACGTCCTCAGAATGCCAAGAGGACGGATATGGAACGATCGCAAGCTCGAGAGTCATGCATGTAGGAGTGAGTTCCGAAGAGAGAGTTTCTTCCATACAATATGGCATAAGATTTATGCTTGCACCAAGATCGCTTAGGGCAAAGCATTCAACCATTCCCGGAATACACATGGTAAGAGAAATTTCCCGGGATCTCCAAGCTTTTCTCGGAAGCTTCTTCAGAATAACCGAGGCTTCTCGTAAGAGGAGTCTTAGCCATTTCAAACAGCTTTTCCTTATTGCTTAACATGTGCTTGAGAGTCGATGCAAACTTGGGCATCAGCATGATAGCATCCGCAAAGCTTATGTCAAAGTGTAACTCTTGGAAAATTTGGAAAAATTTATCCATTTGATGACTAGCTTTCTCGCGGAGCTTTTGCTCATTCAAGCGTGATGGGTAAGGAATAGAAGATTTGGATTTCTGATTCTCAACAGGAGCTATAGGAGGTTCAAAAACAACTCCTTGATTTGATTTGGGTTTCTGGACCACTTGAGGTTGGACTACCGAAGGTTGGACGTGTGCGGTACTTCGTGGGCTAGAATAATGCACTTTGTCCGTTGTTTCCTTGGTAACTTGACTCATTGCCACAGGAGGAGGGGGCATTGGAGTCGTAGGTCCATTGTGTTTAGGAGGTTCACTGTCCACTACCTTAGGAAGAGACGAAGAAGAAGAGGTAGTAGGAACAGCAGGTCCAGTGTATGAAACACCACTTCGGGTTGCGATCGCCTTGGCATCGGGTTAGCGATCGTGTTGCTAGGTAAAGTACCTGAGCCCGAGGGTCGATCATTTAAAGACTTCTTCAGATCAGCAATCTGGACCGACCAACAACCGGTTCATTTCATCTTGGGATTTCATGAACTGCTCAAGAACTCATCAGATGATGGTCCTGGAGGAGTAATGACGGGAGGAGCTGGAGGGACAATTTGAGGCCGTATGTTTTGATTATAGCCAAAATTCCCTTGATTAGGATTCATATTCCCATGAAATTGATTCCCTCGATTGAAATGGTTTTGATGAAGGTTTCCTTGATGTTGGAAACCTTGATTGGGTCCAGGATAGAAATTACCTTGGTTTTGATAACCTTGGTTCATTCTTGGTTGGTTTTGATTCCGGTTTTGAATGTTGTGATTCTGGTTAAAACCGGTGGTGCTCGATTAGTGTTAGCACGGTAGTGTAGTTCATTTTGAGGACGGTATTGATTACCTCCTTGCTGTGAACTACCGGCTAAAGCATTGGCCTCAAATGGACTACCATCGGTGGCAAGACAATTGTAGTAGCGTGAGGACCACCACAAGTGACACAACTCTCAACTTTCTTCACTTCGAGCATGTGTTGGTGGTGAGTGAAGGAGACTTTCTTCTGGTTAGCAAGAACCAAAGCCTGAACAATGTCTGTGAGTTTATCAAGCTTAGCATCGGTGCTAGATGTACTCACCGGGATGAAGAAGAAGAAGGTCCAAAGATTAGACTGATATGTCTTAGCTCGAAGGACGGACTTGAGATTTGTTCTCAATGATCGCAAGGCCTCTTTGGTGGTCTTGCTCAGAAATTTCCTGCGGAGGCATTCAAAGAATCTTGATTGGCCTGATTGAGACCATTGTAGAAAGTATCCATTTGCATTAACTCGGTAAAACCGTGATGCGGACACTTGCGAAGCAACTCTTTGTAACGATCCCATGCCTCCCTGAACGATTCATCAAATCTCCGAGAAAATTTCATTATCTCATTCTTAAGACTTGTGGTTCGGGATGGAGGATAGAACTCGTTAACGAACTTGGTGACAAGATCTTCCCATGTCTCTATAGAACGAGGGAGTTGTTTCTCAAGCCAATTCCCGCTTGTCCTCTAGAGAAAATGGGAACAGAAGAAGCTTGATAGCTTCGGATGGGACATTCTTGTACTTGATGGTAGATGCTATCTTGTTAAACCATCGAATGTGTGCATGAGGATCATCCCGCCCAAAACCATAGAATTGGCTTTGGGTTACTAGATTGAGCAACCCGGTTTTGAGCTCGAAAGTGTCAACCACGATGGCTGGAACAACAATGGCATCTCCGTAACCCTCGATGGGTGCTTGGAGAAGCTCATTCATGGGTTTGTCTTCTGCCATTTCGGCAGGAGGTGGTGGTGGTAGACGCTCCTCGCCACGGCCAAGGAGCTGAACGCCTCTACGTCTACGAGGAATCTTTCCAAGTTCGAAAGTGGACTTGTAGAACTGGAAGAACGAAAAGCATGCACTATGTATAAAACCAATTTTCAAAACAAATGAGGCAAAACACAAGTGAACTTAACCAATAATCACAAATGAAATGGCTTATTTGAGAAAGGTACACCAAATCACAAGGACACAAAGGCAAGTTTTAAATCGATGTTCGAACTTATTAATGGTCGCACCCCAGTTAGGTAGTGCACTGCCTTGATTTGCGGTGGTTGATTTTTATGTATATGTTTGGTACCACTGAAAAGACGTAGGTATAGATTTGTGCAGATGAGTTCAAAAACTTTTGGACAATATTTTTGTTATCGTCCCGTTTATCCAAATCGAATCTCTTCAAGAATCACCTTAAAGAGAATACAAAATAGAAAACGTTCCGATTGTTTTGTTGTTTTATATTTTTTTTGGTGTTTTAACACTTTAGGAAAAGTGTTAATGACTTTTTGGTTTTCTTATAACTTTACAAAAACTTTTTACAAATGGTGGGTATGTGCAACAATGGATCTGAAAATGGCTAGACACACGCTAAAGCCTCCCCCTGCAGCCGGCGCCAAAATTTGATTCGTAAAACCGCCAAGTCTTTACAGACTCAAAACAGCTTAAGCACAAATGCAAATGAAGATCAGAGAATACAGTGAATTCCCGGGTCGTTTAGTCCCAAGGAGACTCAATGGTGTGTTAAACAAATTCAGAAGATGGAATGATCACTAAGGATAGTGATCTGTAAAGGTTATGATTAGAAATATTACACTACTGATTGAATGGAATAGAATTGGACACGAATTGAAAGCACAACAATCGAAGAAAGAAACGTAAACGTGAGCTTCAAAAACTACGTATACGCACAAAATAAAAAAATGAAAACTAAAAAGTAGAAGACCTAAAAAAATGAAAATGACATTTTTAGAATCCTAAAAATAAAAGAAAATTATTAGAAAAAGAAAATTATTTTTAACACTATTTAATTAATTATTATTAATTAAAAACTATTTTAACTATTTAATAAATACTCTAAATTAAAAGAAAATAGGAAATAAGGCTTAGAAAAATAAACTTATGATTCTGAAAAATCTAAAATACTATAAAACTAATTTTAAAACTAAAAATATATTTTTCACACTTTTTATTTAATTATTACTAATTAATTATTATTTAAAATACACTTAATTACTAGAAAATAGAAAATAAACTTGGAAAAATAAAATTTTAACTTTGAAAAATCTAAAATATGATAAAACTAATTTTAAAACAGAAAATATATTTTTTAGACTTTTTAATTATTTATTACTAATTATTTATTATTTATTAACTATTTATAATTATAATAAATACTAAAAAGATAGAGAAAAATCTGAAACTTTTTCTAAAAATCCTATATGATGACAGAAACCTAAGAAAAAGAGAAAAACAAGGTTTGCTTATTAAAAAGATGAAAAGAAAAATCAAAAGCTAAAAATCTTAAATAAACGCTATCACTATTTTTATATTGATGTTTTGTGATTTTATTTTGAAAACTACTTAAATACTAATAATATGAAACTTTAATAAAGACAAAAAATTTACAAAACACAAATAAGCAGATTTGAAGAGCTTATGACCAAACAGTGGACAAAATGGCTTATTTTATAGAAATAAGCTCAAATAAGCTTGTCAGATGAAGCACAAGCTCAAAGTGGATTCAAACAAGCTAAATGAGCAGAAATGAGGCAAAAATATGCAAAGTAGCACACTGATAAGTTAATAATAAGCAATAAGCACTTGGCTATTGGAGACGAAATGGGACAATCTCCAAGCCCTTAGCAGCCCTAGCTAATAAGCTCAAAAGTGAAATCTTGAGCTTGACAACTCAAGAGGACCAGGTTGGCTTTCCAAAGAACCAGAGAACAAGAGATTTGGACAACTAATAAGCTCAGTGTGAGCTTATCAAATTTGGACCAGTTCTGTGCACGATATATGAACAGGTACCCCACAATAAGCTAACTAAAAAGCACTCAAACAGCTGAAAAACCAAAAACTAACATTTTTGTATTTTTCTATACCAACTAGACTTTAATATCCCAAGAGCTTATAAGCTCAAACTCAGTATTAAACTTACAATGAAAAGATCTATTTTAATCAAAAACGACCTAGGGTGAAATTTGACTTTTTGATAAAAACCAAAAAGTTGACCAAAGTGACTTTTGATTTGATTATAAGCACTGATGATGTTGTTTTAAGATGTAATGAGACTAACTTGAACAAGATTATCAACTTTCTAACACAAAATGATGATTCTACATCCTAAAAATCCAACAGTGACTGCACTACTATTGATTTGAAGAATTTTTGACTTTTTGCTATTGAGAAATGGTTCTAGTGACTGAGATCAGTTGTTTAGACCTATTTAGACAGATTTCCAACAAAGCAAATGACCAAAGAACCTTTGAACACAATAAACCAAACACCCTTTCTCTTGACTGTTATGGACTTTTTACAAAGCAACTCTCAAATTTAAACCATGAGCTTAATTGCAGACTCTATATAATCATTAACCAAGACTAAACAAGCTTGAATCCACAGTAATATCAACTTAAAACTAAGAAATGAGTCTTGAACTGTTATGACTGCCTAAATAAGATTTTCTCAAAACACAAATTTAAATTAACAAACTACTGATTTAAAAGCTTAAACACACTATATTATAACTAGTGAACACAAAGAAACAAAAAGATAAGCTAATTAATCACTACAACAGTAAAATGCCAAATTTATCAAAAAGCTTACAAATGCTTCCAATGCTTAAAACTGAGAACCAAGATCAATGAGCACCCCTATAAGCTTACCAATAAGCTACTAACCCAAGGCCATCCACTATATACCCCTGCCCAGGTGTGAACACTTCCATGGAACCCTTTTTTATTTTTCAAGTATTTAATTGGTATTTTTGATGATTTTTTGATTTTTTAGTCTAAACTGATTTTTAAGATAACTAAAAGCTTCAATGAGCTTTCTAGGAGCTTAAGTGACCTATTCTAATCCATACAAACAACTGAAAACAACATTTGATCCAACTTGAAATTTTGCATAAATATGAGAAATTGCATAAACTGAAATACACTTTAAAACTTGGAATTACTTATCAAAAGAGGTTCAAATACACTTGAGAGACTTAAATAAAGTACTTGAAATTAAAAACATACATTGAAAAGCTTAAATTAAAGAAAACGACTAAGAAAAATAAAATTACACTAGATAACTTTTTACAATGCATCTCTCCCCACTTTATAGACTTTTCAACATCTCTGAGGTACTCTGAATCTATCCCACCAAATTTGAGCCCTTGGATCACTCAAATTAATCATAACCGTCCACCTTGTATTTTGGCGCCAAAA
Source organism: Chrysanthemum makinoi (assembly GCA_910596185.1). Taxonomy (NCBI): domain Eukaryota; kingdom Viridiplantae; phylum Streptophyta; class Magnoliopsida; order Asterales; family Asteraceae; genus Chrysanthemum; species Chrysanthemum makinoi. The sequence continues at coordinate 249,271,418 of OU343219.1, read as the reverse complement.
ATTCTTCAAAGCAGTTTTTATCAATTAATGGATTTGGTGGAGCCAATTAAGAGTTTTTGGAGTGTATAGGAGTTGGAGGGGACATGGAATGGGAGGGGGGTTGAAAAGAGTGGAAAACCACCTCTGGTTTTGATGTTTCTGTGTTGGGAGAGACACATGCTCAATGTCACGTATTTGAGCGTTTTCTTGGTTTGACTCACGTTGACCGTGGCTAAATAATAACAAAGGGGTCAAAAGGTTGTGGCTGGGGTTTTTTTTTGCAATTTGACCTGGCTCAAGGGTCAGCCACAGGGGGTCAAGGGCCAAGGGATTGGGCTTGTTTTTGGATTTGGGCTTTGTGATATTAATGGATCCGTTTGGTTTAGAAATAACAATAAGGACCAAAAGTGCAATTACACCAAACCTCAAGGACTGAATTTGCAATTTTTTCAAACTTCTCACAAGGACCAATAATGACCAACATTGATAAAACAAGAACCCTTTTTGCATAAAATCCATTTTCAAAGATTCAAGGACTAATTTTGCAAATTTCCAAAGTTTGAGGACCTTTCTTGCCAATTGACCAAAAACTCATTCAAGGATCATTTTAAACAACTTAGAATACTTCAGGGACCTTGAATGATAAATTTCCACATTTTTGAATTCCAGGGACTAGTTTTGACAACTTTAAAAACTTGGGGACTAAAACCGCCAATTTTGCAAACTTGATACATTTTTCATCTGATTTTGATATTTTTGAATTTAAAACACATAAAACACTGATTTGTGATATTTTGATCATTTTGATGTGTTTTTGAGTGTTTTCAGATGATTTTGCAGTTTAGATTATGTAAAAATGATGAGTATTTAGACACTCATCAGCATGCATTTTTCATTTACAGTAAATATAGAAGCGACGCGTTCAAATTTTGCTTATATCTCTTCTGACATAATTGTGGAAACGTTTATGCAGGATACAATGATAAACGGATATGGCTGATATATGGAGAAGCCAGTAATTTCAATTTACAAGCAAGCTAGAGACTTGGTCAAGTTTCATATACTAAATAAATTGTAGACCAATAAGATCGATATATTAGTTTAAGAATAATGTATCTGATGAATAAATTTACTTGATGAACAACTTTTTCTATGGCGAAATTTTGGAATCCAACTTAGTCGATCTATCATAGATATTCATCGTGTAATGTTTTTGTAAATTGCCGAATTGCAGAAAAAATTATTCAAAAGATATGTGTTGTTTGAAGAGTGTGGCTGATGTGTTGTTATTGCGAAACACCATAAAAAATCCCGCCGCGATGCGGCGGGTTACAAATACTTGTTATTAGATATAGATCATTAGAATAACAACTTTGAAATCAGAATGGATTTTAAATATCTCGTCGAAACAGAACAACTCATTTGTTTTTCGTTTATTGCTTGCAACGACCAATGTTTTCCCTCTCTCGCCATAGCATAGCGTGGATATCGGCTAGCTGGCCGATAAATAAACACTTGAGTAAACATTAATTTTGTTGATGTTCCTACGGTCATGAAACCCAACACTTTTTTAGACGCGTATAAAAGTGTATAAAAATAAAGCAAGTTGTGTTACAAAGTTTTGTAGCCCGAAATTGATTTGGCTTCGCGCCTCATCTTTTATATAGTGTCACACTCGATTGTGTAGAAACAGAGGATTGAAATTACAATTTAAAAAGTGTGGAAAAAATGCTTAAACATTCACACTTTAAAAAAAAAAATGATTAGGTTCAAATATCATACTAAAACGATTGAAAACTGATTTGGCCACCGACCGAAAGGTTAGGTCCCTGACACCTGATCTGATCGGGTTCAACAAAACATAATGACTAATTGTGCGTAAAACTAAACTTGGTCAGTGACCAAATATGAGGAAAATCTTAAACTGAGGACCGCACCAAACTATGTTTGGTCCGGTTAAGGCTGTAGATGAACCAAACGTTAAGTGAACATTTTATTTATTAAATAAACGAATATGGATAAGATTTTATGCGTATTCAATTAAATGAACGAACATGAACAAAATTCTCGTTTGTTCATTTATGTTCTTGAACGTCTGATTAGAGGTTCGTTAATGTTCGTTTATGTTTAAAGTCGTATGTCGTATATTTTTACTATATACTTTTAAAATCAATATGCTTAAACAAATAAACACACATAAAACACAATATTTTTTATATTTTTTTGTTTGTCTTCATACGTTTATTTTTCATTTAATCTCTTAATGAACAAACATAAACGAACATGGACAACCTCATTTATGAATGAACAAGAACATATGTCCGTTTAAGCGCTCGTGTTTGTTCATCTGTCCATTTAAAATTAAACAGGCGAACATGGACAAGGCCCCGTTCATGTTCGTCCAGCTCGTTTAAAGCCTGAGGTCCGCTACGGTTCTATCTGGTTTCTCGGCTCGATTCGATCTGCGATCACTACTTTTAAATACTAGTAATTTAGTTAGATCCTCCAACCTTCAAGTCTCTACACTTTAAAATGTGACAATCAAGTTGATCTCACACTATATAATCTCTTCTCTAAAACAACACTATTAAGTATACACATTGTTTACGTATGGTAGTTAATCATTAGCTAGGATGTGATCGAAGATAATCATATGTTCGGTATTCCACTTTCAATAAAGACCCTAAGGTATGATCAAGGATCAAGAGTTGGGGTGACACTCACATACGACTATAAAGTGTGTGTTGTGGCGTGCGAAGATTGATTAGCTTCGAGTTGATTATCACTTGGTCCATTTCATGAAAATGAACCGGTATTTATCGAGATGCATTTAGGATTTCGTACCATCCATGAATACAATCTAACGATGTAGGGTAGTCTACGTGGTGGGCATCCAAAGAGGGAGACAAGAATGACACGTGACGTGATATTCTTGGCTATGCTAAACACATGGAATGCTCCAAGCACGATATCATGTACTAACGTTTAAATGAGGTAGTGACACGTGTTGTTCGTTCTAATGGCCCTAGATAGAATTCCAGTATAGTCATTACCTGAATGTGTTTATAAGGCTTGGTTGTTTGTGTCTGGTGTGGGAACTTGCTTTCCAAGCGAGTTATGACGGGGTTTTAGCTTTTGTAGGCTTGTTGTGGATGAATAGGCTTTAATCCAGTTGGTTGAAACTCCTATACGCTATCACACCTTTATAAATGTGGAGTTTTTCTTATTATATTTTTGCTAGTACAAAAAAGTGTGACGGGTTATAATGAGTGTTTATGATGCTTGTTGGATTGGGCCAACAAGTTGTTGATGAGCTAATCTTGTACTAATCCAAGTGATTGATTGAATCCTTGCACAAGTGAGAGCAAACCGTTAGCCTTACCGTGAGAACGGACCCCATGATTAAGCTCCGGCGTGAGAGTAAGTATGCATTTTTGTCAGAGATAATATGAGAGTGTGTGTTATTATGAGAGAGAAAGTTGTACCTTGTGAGGGGGTTAGAACCCCTTTTATAGGTGAGGCTCCCTGTTAGGGTTTCCTAACAACTCGCGCGTAAAGGTTAGTGGCCAGAGTGGGACATTTGTTACGTAATAATCGCAGATGCGGACACATAATGTTTTCCGCGGCCAGAGGTTTGGTCCCACGTGTGCATTCTGCGTGAGTCTTTAAGTCTGGACTACAACCAATTTTGTTATTGGGCTTATTGTTGATCTAGTACTCGTAGTTATTTCATTATTGGGCCTGGGCCCAATATGTATATAACACGAGGTAAGCTCAGTAGGCCTGCTATATATGCAACGTCATCAATTTTTACACATTCAATTCAATTTGTGATAAAGTTTTATCATTTTTCCACATTTAACTAAAAGTGTGGTGGAAAATCAACAAACTTTTTAGGGTGTCCCCGACCAGTATGATTTGGTAACAACATATCGTCTAGTTATTAGAAGAAAGAAACAATACAACTACGTAAGTTCCATAAGCACACATACAAAACATAACATGTCAATTTATAAATAATTTTCAAATGACACAAGGTTACAAACTTCAAACGTGCACATAACATCGTAGGTACGTCGTACGTGTGATGTAAGCTCACAGTTTTTTTTCTCATAAAGATAAGGGACAAGATATTCCTATCCCCTGTATCTTATATTTCCACCCCCTTAATTTTTTTTATTATTTTATTATTTTTTTATTTAATTTTTTTTTTGATAATTTTGTTTATATCAAAAAACTATAAACCTGAAAATGCGGAACAATAAATATAAAGTTTAATAAGTTAAACGCTTAAAACTTAAATACCAAATAAACCGACAAAAACTGTGTTGTACTTAAATAAATGGGGGACAAAGAGCATCAAAAGTACAAACCCTCCCTAGTAGGGAGTAGGGGTGAGCAAACGACCCGAACGGACCGGACCGACCGAGACCGAATCGGACAGACCACATTCGGTCCGGTCCTCGGTCTATGGCATTTGGGCTTATTCGGTCTTGGTCCGGTCGGTTCGGTCCGACCACAAACCACTATTTTGGCCTTAGTAAATCGAAAAGCGTCCGGTCGGACCACGGACCAGACGGACGGACCTACCAACCACATTCGGTCTCGATCTCGGTCTCGGTCCCGGTTTTTACCATAATTCGGTTTTCGGTCTTGTCGGTCCGGTCCGAAATAGTACATCCCTAAAGATAAATAAGGAGTTGTATGAGAACATACAAATAATATAACGTCATTACGTCCGTTCAGTATAATATTATCTTATTTTAAATTGAAAATTTTAAAAAGAGACGCATTGAAAATTGTGTCACGTACGTCGACATTTTGAGAGGAGATTGCGAAAACAAACACAACGTGTAAAGAAAACTCGGACTAAAACTGACATACCGCGCACGTAAAACCCTGTGCGCACCAACAATTGTTCGACAAGTGTCCCGATTTGTTAATGAAGTTAATTGGACACGTGGCAGTACGCGCAAACCATCATTCACGCTCCATTCTTTCGTGTCACTCGTCTGACATTTTATTCGTTTTTGGTTTTCTTAGGTTCCTACACATATATGGTAGCGCACAAATTCTGGAGATTTATCTTCACTCGTATCAACTACATAAATCTTTGAAACTTATCAATCCAAACTATTTGTAAATTAAATCATAACACAAAGATAAACCAATGAAGCATTAGTTCAATGGTTGAAGCACTTGTGCTTGAGTCAATAAACTCATGTTCAAGTCTCATCCTTAGCATTTGCTTCATATAAGTATCCACCTCCATGAAAACCTATGAGCACATGGAGACTTTTGTGAAATAAGGCTCGATTAGAGTCTTAACAAGTGCTTTCCTCCGATTTTGGTGCGGCCAGGTCGAGGATTCATGCAGTTTATTCCTTGTAGGGTTGAATAATGGCCGAAACATGAAACCTTGTGAGGTCAATATGTTTCCGCCAATCTACACCTTTTATGAAATAACACAATGATAAAAATCAATAAAAATTTCTTTAAAAAACAAAACATATACCTTTAACGTAGGTAGTTCATCAAAACCAACCCAAAATCATGTATTTTGAAGCGTGCAACACATATATTCTTGCGCGCGCACTCAATTTTTTTATTTTTATTATTATTATTATTATTATTATTTAGAGTAATACGCGTAAACAGACATAAAGTTCCACGTCACAGGTTGTGTGTGCAACAACCCTTGTGCGCCGTCTAGATTTTGGTAAAGTGAGATATTTGTGTCGATTTAGAAAGTTGTGATCGATAAGACAAACTTTAATAATTTCTAGAAATTACATTACAAATCTGTTCGTTATGGCGGCAAATTATAAAAATTGTCAGATATTTAAAAAAATTTACATTACGATTTTTTAAGCTAGAGGTAATGTTTCACCTGCATTCACAATCTCATAGTGATAGAGCGGGTATATGTCAATTTTGGCTATTTCGTTTATTTTAAAATCAAAGTGATAACGAGTCTTATCGTGCATTCCATTTAACTAATGTATCACGTTATCATAGTACGCAATCAACTAATAATTTAGTAATATATTATGGGCGTCGTTTTCGCAATAACGATATTAAAATCCATTGACAGTTTGTATTGGTTGTTATTTGACCGGTTTTCATAAATCTTAATGGACCCCCTTTTTTGCGTTATGAAAGTTACGGATTTGTTTGCTCACGAATCCAAAGAAACAGGTCAACTGAACCTGATGGAATTTTATAGATGAAATCAAAAATGCAATACTGCTAGCGAAAAAATATTTATAAAATACAACAAAACTTTAAGATTTCATTCAATGAGGGGGTTTACGACATAAAATAGAAACAATCCTTTTCTTAAAAAAGGTATTTCAATAAACACATAATAACTTGTCACGTTCACTTTGTCATGTCACAAACTCTGACACGTGCCACTACTCTTTACTTGACAACTTATCAAAATATGCGTATTGAAATAATTTCAAAGTTTGTAACTCATAATTAGACATTTTGTAATTCACACATCAAAAGCGAAAATTTTAAAACCGCAAAACTGTGACTCAAAATGACACGCATTTCCAACTTGACTCACTATTGTAACATATTGTTAAAACTAGAAGTATTCTTTCTAAATGCCAACATTCCCCTTGTCTCACATAACGTCGTATTGTGTTCATAGATTTCGTGAAGCACAAAAAAAAGATATCGACTTTACTTGCTAATCACTTTATACAGATCACAAAACATAACTGACAAGCATTTGATTTGTTAACCAAAACTCAAATTGTTTAAGAAGATCGCTAGATTTTTATTACAAAAATAAATCATGTGGAGAAAATTAATATTTGGGAATAATAAGTTAGATAAGGGTATGTTTGTGGTTATGAAATTTGTGTGTTATGGCTGTAAATGTAAGATGTAAGCTGTTAACTACAAAGCTATTAATATGAGCTACAAGCTGTATTTTTTTTCAATAAAAATGTTTGGTAAGTTAGCTGTTAAATGTAATTATTAAAAGTAAATGACATAAAAGGACATATCTATAATTGTAAACAAATGTTTGTAGAGTATAACAGTAATTTAAAGTTTTAACAGCTCAAAATCTTTAAAAGCCCATAGATAGAACTTTTCATGTAGGGTATTTGTTTAAATAAAACTTAATTATTGTATCGGCGAAGCTATTTAATTTAAATTAGTTATTTTTGTAACAAAATTTTACAGTACGAAAAAAACTCCTACCAAACAGGCCTAAAGAATAGTAAATTTGTGCAAGTGTAAGAAGGAATAATTTGGTAATACTTCATAATTGTAATACTTCATTATAGAAGAGGTGGGAGGACGGAGCGGGTTCAAGGGAGGATAGAGGGGTTCATGGGAGGAATGAGAGAGTTTATTAAAGATAAGTTTGATTACGAATGTATTACGAATATATTACGAATATTACGATATATTCTGAAAAATATAATTCTTTTCTTCGGCAAAAAGAGAGCAAAATCGATTAACTTGAAGAGCATAAAAAAATATGTATTGGTGTAATTATTTTGATGTAAAAAGTTATAATTTTAAATATGCATGAGAATAAAAGACGTGGTGTTTTCTTGTATAAAACAGAGTATTAGATTTCGTAATAGCACAAATGATAATTCACATTTAAAGTAAAAAGAGTCTTGTCATTTCATAGAAAATAAAGATTTAGTTTAACAATAAGACATAAAGTTAAGTTAAAATAGAAATAAATGTCATCTTAAGTTACATATTTGCAAATTTCCCTTTCCTTACTATTTAAAACCAGTGGCGGCGGAACTCTTTGGGGGCAAAGAAGGATCCCGGTTCTCTCAAAATTTGGGCACCTAGTGTAAATATTATATGTTTTAGAGGTAATTTAGTTGAGAGTACAAACAAATCTTCGATTCGGTTCCTCAAAATAAATAGTCAGTTTATGCATTTATTTTAAAACCAAGTAAGTTTGAAACACTTAATGAAATTTATTTGTAGTCGACCTTTTTTTCCCTTTTTTTTCAACCAAAACCGTAACCGTAACCTTTTTTTAGTCGACTTACTAAAAAGAAAATTCGAAAAACGTTGCAATTTTAAAACCAAATAATGTTAGAAGAAGAAAAGAATAAATATTTAAAGGCACGGAAAAAGAAGTTGATACGACAGACAGAATCCAGCCAAACCCACCTGCCCAAGCTACCTTCCTTCCATCCGTCTCTTCATCTTCCATCTTCTCTTCTATTCTATTCTTAGAGAGAGAAAAACAAAAGTATCTCACTTCACTTTTTATAAACTTGTAGTAGTTTGCTTCAATCATAAACCAACAAAGATTCTGCTAAGTTAAACAAACATGGTTGGTTTATTTTCAAGGTTTTCTGCTAGTAGAAATGGTCATCGTAGATCACAAAGTGCACTTGTAAGTCTTTATAAACTACTCCTTGTTGACATATGTTTGTTAGATAATGTTTTTTTAAGACCCTTTTAAGTACTTGTTAAGATTTTTTTGTTCTTTAGTATTTATGTTTGTGTTAAGTTTGTTAATGGTTTGTTTGTTGTGATATATAAACTAGATTTTGTTAGACAATGTTTTTTTCTATACCCTTTTAAGTATTTGTTAAGATTGTTAGATTAATTTTTGTTTATATGAACTGGGATTATGTTATATTTTGTTGTTTTTCAGTTAAGTTTAGTTATGAAACTTGTTTTGTACTTATGTTTTGTTTTAGTCTGTAAAATATGGGGTTGACTTTTTAGAGTTTCAAAATTTTATGGGTGATTTGACTTTTGATCCAATAATTTGGTGCTAAAAATTTATAGTATTTTTTTTTTAATATAAAATAAGCAGTTTAGAGAAGCAATTTTAAGCTGTTCATGAAAACACTCTAAAGTAAGCTATTTCAAAGCGGACTTGTATGTTTTAAGTGTTTGTTTACAATGATAATTGATTAGTGTTATTTTACTGATTGTTTGTTGTGAACTAACTTGTGATATAGGAACTGGGATTTTGTTCGATTATGTGGGTTGTTTTAGTTTGTTTGTAGAATTTGGGGTTGACTTTTGAGAATTTAAAATTTTGGGTTTTGACTTTTAGCTCAATATGTTGAAGACTATTCTTAATTTGGTGTTTATGTTGTACATTGAGTTGATGGAAATTGTTTTTGAATTTACTTATGTTTGTAAAAAGCAGGCATTTGCGTTTGTTGTATAAAAACACAAGAGTAAATACTTAGATAAATAGTGTTAAGGAAATTATGATACAACTCGATCTTGTTTTGGAATAAGCAAGTTTGATATATGCAAAATTTCACATATTATATGCAAATATGATAAACAGTTTTCCTCCGAATTCACTATTTGATGATATCTGATAGTTAGTATTTCTTGTTCTATTAGAAATTTCAAAACAACTATAGATGCCAATTGTTTTCTTGTGACAGAGAAAGATTTGTTGCTACATGTATAACTGAAACAAGAACAATATAACATTTTGGATGTAAAAAAACCAAAAGTTGCGAGTCAAATTTGATATTGGAAATAATGACCTTTGACTAAACGAAACCATAATGTTGGAAATAGGCTTTCATTTCACTGTCGGATTAGCAGATATTGCAATTATAACCTAATTTCTGGGGTCCATTGTAATTTTTTTTTTACTCGTATTGATTGATTGTGCGTGTGGTTGCTTAATTACTTGAAGGATCAAAGGGAAGTTGCAGCACCGGATACATTGGCTATAGAAACAAGTGCTGCAGGAGTTATGTCTACATCTCATCATGGAATTGAAGTAGCAGTTGAGTTTAAACCTGTTGAGCATCCTACTGAGCCTCTTGATATCGATCAACCCATTCAATGCCCGTTGCCCGAACCTTCAATCCTTAATGTAAGTGCCCTCTAAATTAGTTTCTTTCAGTTTTTTACAGAAGTGGTGAAAACATGATGCCATTTTCATGACAGCCGAATGAACTTCAAGTATAAGTAACAATAAGTAACAAACGGATTGTTAGAGAGTTATTTACTTTACAAAATATGATAAGTTTTATAAGAAATATAATAAGTTTTATTTACTTTACAAACTATAGTAAGTTTTATAAGAAAATGTTTGCATCCGGTCTAATTTTTCTAAATTTAGTATACATTTGATGAGCTACATATTTTGATGGCCTAGAGAATATTTTAACTTCTAAGAATTTGGTGACCTTATAAACTGCTACACTTTGACCTTTAAAAGTCAACCAGTTGCTTTCTGCGGACAATCGAGATAGATTTCGTTATTCCCTAACATCATTTAGTTTCTCGTAGATTTTTCATTTATAAGAATCAAAGATTAACATATGTGGAATACTATTTGGACTGGTGGTGATTGGTCGAAGCTCCAATAGGTAGCCACTCCCTTCTAAGGGAACCGTACGTGAGACTTCCGCATCATACAGCTCCGTCCTGAGCTTCCGTCATCACCTTGTCATTAGACCACTATCTATGCATGTATTTTCAGGGCAACCTATACATTTTCCAGTAGTTTAGTTCTGATTATATTTGCTGACATGCTTGTTTTGTTAAATAAAAGGATGGAAGAATATGGAAAGAGCGTGTATCTGCAGGCGTGAACACGAGAGCAGACATAATGCCAGAAGAAACAGGAGCCCCACCTCAACCTGAAACACCTAAAATGAAGTCAAGACCTCGAACAAATCGTATGATATTACCATCAATCAGTGCACCTGAACATAACATTCTTAAACTCCTTGAAGAGTCTGGGATGTGAGTTTATGGCTTGATTTCTTTAAATTTGTAAATCTGTTGCTATAAACAGATTTCCAACCTTATGCAGCATTTTTTTCAATGTTATATATACACGAAGACATGGTAATGTATGTAAATACTATAAAGCTATTTACAGCTCAATAGTTTAATTAGTTTCTCATCAGGCCATCAGGGTAATATGTTCGATTAAAATGTAAATTACTGATAATTGTATACCATCTACGTGACTAATTCCACGTGATTTCATATCAAAATTTATCAGAGGAAGAAATAAAAATCAGCAAGTATGTACTCCTAATGACAAAAGAAAAAAAGTTGCTACGAGCAACCATAGCACAAGAGTATTATACGAGTTTTAAAAAAAGTCTGAACATAATTTAAGTGCTTATTAGCAACCTGTAAAGAAACTGTACACATTTTGGTAAGCTGTCAACAAAGCTTCTTTTATGTGTTATTAGGTGCTTCTCTCTTTTCTTTCAAGGACAGATGGTTTGGTTTCCATGCAAAGAGACCCTCTGTCTAACAATTCCAGGCTTTCAACAAAGCATGACATGTTCATGAATCATGATATAAGGGTCATTGAATACCACAAGTAGTGATCGCTCCCTTGTCCAATCACTATAAACTTCGATGCCGTCAGGGAAAATTTTTAACAGTATACCATTTTTTGAAAGCGGCATAACTCCTCCTGATGCATATTTATCCACCTTAAATCGAAGATAAGCAACCCAATAATCAGGTGTAACAATGTTTTCTTCTGTAACCCAAATCCTTGCATAACCACCTACATAGGTTATCACAGCTACAGAACCGTTGATGATTGTAAATTATCCAAAAAATTGTCCAAATTTCTCATGTCTTGACATTTCAGTCGTCCCAAAAACATGAGTACTCACATCGAATGTCATTATGTACCGATGGAGTTTAGCATATCTATTAGTATTTGTTACTACCCAGTGTAGCACTCCATTGTTATTGACTAAATGTCCTACATTGGTTTCATAAGAAAACGGAGTAGTAGGGAAAGAAATCTCACACCATGTACGTGTCTTCATGGTGTAAACAGATGAATTTTGTATACCTTGTCCTTGTTTGTAAGCCATTGTAACAATCTTGTAATCCTCGGTGAGTCGGTCAAACGCAAACCCATAGCCAAAACTTTTGGTTTCAGAATAATAGTATCTCCCTAAAGGATCAGCTGGTATCTTTAGTTTTCGCCTTATTAAGGGGTTCCATAGAATAAAATCATTCAGAAAAACCAGACACATAATTCCATTACATGAACCGACAACAACAGCACCTTTTAAAGGTAGCTTGAATGGTGTTATGCCATCATATCCGTGTTCAGAAGACAATGGCAACTGGTCTTCCGCATGTAATGTATAGAAGTATTCATAGAAACTGTAGTCAAATATTTTTTGAGGAATTCCATGTTTTAGCAAAACTTTTTTTGGTGATCTAATAGTACTGTACAAGCGGATGAATTCTCGGCTAGCAATACAAGCGCATAAAGATTTGGAAACCGATCTAAATCGAATGAGGGATTTAGGTGGTAATCTAATGAAAATTTCAACAAGCAACTCTTCTCATATATAATCAGCTGAAATTGTGTAATTCTGCATTTATAGAGGGATGTAAATTTAGTAATAAGACTCTAAAAGTACTAAAAAAAAGATAACAAAAAGTATTGTTCATCAAGATATCAAAGTATAGCAGGCAAGAAAGTACATATAAATTTAAACACGAATCAAACATTATTAAAAAATCACTCACAAAGTTAAAGACTGGTTTCCAAAGATCCTGTTGATGAAGAGATTCTAGGGATTATTTGATTCTTTGTATAGGTTCGCTTTTTCTAGGCCCGGCCCCGGCTCATCTTTTATAAATGAAACTTAAACCCAATAACCCATAAAGTATATGATGATGGACTATATAGCTTTTCCTTTTTTGAACTATCGGGTTAACAAGAAAAGCTTATTTATTTTTCTAAAAAATGTGATATAACTATAATTAAAGAATGATCCCAAAGACGCTTAATTCACTATTGATAATACTGGTGGGGCGCAAATCGACGATGTATAATACTTAGGGGTACCTGTTCATCGGTTCGGTTTTCGGTTTCATGGGTTGTATGATTCGGGTTAATCGGTTTGAAAATTTTAAAACCCTAAACCAAAACCAAACCAAACCAATTTTAAAACGGATAAAACCAAACCATACACCAAATTGGAATTCGGTTTGGTTTCGGTTAAAACCTAGAAAACCAAATTCAAGTAAACTTCAAAATATAATCTAAAAGTTACATATAAAAACCTAAAAGTTCAAATAAAATTATCAAATCAAAAGGTCTCACAAAATGCTTAAGTAAATCAACAAAACAAAAGTTTAAGAAACCAAAAGGTTTCATAACTTAACGGAAATAAATGAAAGCGAAATATGGGAGGAGAGGATACGATATATGAGAATATATAGGAATCAAGTAGGTTAATTTCTCCTAGAGTCCTAGATATGCATCAATCATTGATTTAAGGAGTAGTTAGTTTATAAGATATTTTAAATTATTATGATTTTTTGTTATGAAGATAAACATATAAAATTTGTATATATATACTTTATACGTTTTTGTGTGGATAGATATATATTCGGTTTTTTCGGTTTGGTTTGGTTTTGTATTTGTCAAACCCAAAACCAAACCAAACACCAATTAAATACTTCGGTTTGGTTTTAAACCAAACCATACACCAATTAAAACTTTCGGTCCGGTTTTATTCGGTTTCGGTCCGGTTTGTATTTCGGTTTGTTCGGTGCCAAACCAAACACTGAACACCCCTAATAATACTCCCTCCGTCTCAAATCTATTGTCCATATTTCCTTTTTGGGTTGTCTCAAAATTTTTGTCCATTTTTCATTTTTAATAATAAAAAGGTAATTTTGTGAGGGAATATTCTATTTGTGTGGTTTAAAATTGTAGTGACCCCAGTTTTATTAAACTTTGTGTTTTTTTGTCTCCTGACAATAAATTTGAGACGGAGGGAGTAACAGATGATTATACTTATGAATTTGTGGTTTTGATGTGACCTTTAATGTAACATTTACGGGTTGTATAATAGCATTAATTTTTGTGTGTTTTTTTTTATGTATAAATAGCAGGGTACCCGCGCGTTGTGGCGGCGGGTACCCTGAAATAAAATTTTCCGGTGGATCAAGTATTTTAGTTTATTATGTTTTTTTCTTTTATAATACGTATATCAAGAATTTCATTTAGCCCGTGCCCGTTCGAGCTCGAGCCCGTTTAGCCTGCACCTGTTCGGGCTCAAGCCCATTTGGGATGTTGCCCGTTCGGGCTTGAATATTATTTGTATTAGTGACAGTAGGGTACCCGGCTGGCTAGTGGGGTACCCCTGAATAAAATTTGTGGCACAATAGCCTACTATCAACCAATTTTGGATTTAAATGAAACGCCCGATATCAGTCCAATAAAATCGGGTTAAGTCGGCCCAACTTAATTATTTTGGTAACGTAGGCCCGATCCAAATTGTTAAACCGATCCAACAACTGAATGATATATTCAGTTTTGATATGAATACAGCTCATTTGACCTAACCCTAAAAACACTCATAATTTTTTGTCCGCCCCTATCTTCTCTCTATCTTTCTTCTCCACCCAAACCCTAAACATCAAATCGATCTAATCTCCAAATAATCAAATAGATTATAACTCAATCAAACCTCATCTTCATCATCTACTAATATGTACCATAAACAGCTCAACACAAACAAACCACCATATCATGACCTTGTTATCATTTGTAGTTCAATCCGAATCAAGAAGGCGTGTTAATGGCTTCAAGATCCTTTGGAGGGTCTCAGGTAGGTTCTACAAAAGTGATTTTGTTTTTACGTTTAGTTCTTGTCTTGTGTGTCTATGAATGAACCAAAGAGGATTATAACAAATTTGTTATAGATCTATCTTTTATAGTTCGAATATAAATAGAAGTGAAAACTTCAAATTGATCGCTGATGATTTCAATTCGCAGTTGTATTTGATCTTTGAGGTTTTAAAGTTCTTTTGTAACACGAAAAGGATGTATCTGAGATCTTATGGGTATTATCTTTTTTATGCGTGTCTAGGTTATGTATTTTTAGATGGAGGATGAGATTACGTTGAGTGTTGGTTTGTTGTTGTTGTTGGTTGATATTGGTATTGTTGGAAATGATTGTGGTCCGTTTTTTGGTTTCGGGATATATTTCTTTTTGTTCTTTCCTTTATGTTTTCGAATAATAAAAGAGAAGTTATCTACTTATCTTCTAATGGATCTATGATGGTTGTATGTTAAAAAAAACATGTGAATCTTAAAGATTTGTAATAAGTTGAACAAAACTGAGATCTATTCTTCCTTCGTTTGTGTTCTTGTTCGTTAGTGTTGAATTGAATATTGTGTAGTTGTGTGTTTGTTTCTCAGATTTATTTTTTAGTGTTTGTTGGCTTAGTAGCTTGATTAAATTGTATATTGTGATTAAATTGTTGTTTATTTTGGTGTATGGGTGAATTAAATAGTGTATTAATTGACCACTTTAATAGCATTAATGTGGTTTTTTTTAATATGTGCATTTAAGTGTTGTACACTATGCTTATTTGGTTGTAAGTCTGAAAATTATGTGCTTTCAAGTGTTGTACATCATGCTCAATTTGTTGCAAGTCTGAAAAGTTATTATGAGAGAGATGCATCGTGTATTATAAGTCGTAGAGATAAGTGTGGAGTAACTGAAAGTAAATAAAATTAGTTGTTTAAATTGTAATTAAATATTTAATATATTCTGTTAGCTTTAATAAGTAGAAGTAATTTAGTTTAAAAGCCATTACTCATTTTCAAGTTTTTAAAATTTTTAAAAAAAAAATTATTCATTCTTTATTTTATATATAATATGGATATCCAAAGTTTAAGTTAACTTTTATATGAACTTGCAACCTTTAACTTTTAAGAGTCATAGAAGCCCAAAAGTTTCAGCATAATCATAACTAGGGCTGAGCACCGAAGGTTCAAAATCGAAGTGGATCGACGAAACCGATCGAACTGACAAAAATCTAACTGGATCGACAGTACCGTCGGTTCGGTTTCGGTTTCAGGTTTTACATGATTTTGGTTTCGGGTCAGGTCGGTTCGGTCCGGTTCAGCCTAAAACCGACAAAAACATACCAAATACACCTAGACCGACAAAACAGAACCGACGAAAAACCAAACCGAACCGACAACATTCGGTTCGGTTTCGGTTCCCGTTTTTCATGGTTTTCGGTCCTCGGTTTTCTCGGTTCGAGTCTGGTCGGTTCATGACCGATGCTCAGCCCTAATCATAACTAGCGATACTTTGACTTAAAAGAGTCAACTAAGTACATCTTTTGTATGCAAAAGTCAATATTAAGTGGTTAAACTTTGTATGTTTAAAGTTCATTTGTGGTGATGAATGTATATATTATCTTAAATGTTTTGTCACGTTAAAAGGAACGAAGTGTATGGAAAGAACATGTAATTACATACGTGCATACGAGGGCATACGAGTCAATAATACTAGATAAAATAGGAGTCACATTGTAACCTGAAAAACCTAGAACGAAGTCAAGACCTCGAACGAATCCTATGATATTACCATCAATCAATGAACATGAACATGAACAGAACAGCCTATTCCGGCCGAGAACCAATAGGAACCAGCTATTACGGCCAATAACTAGTTAGACCCATCATTACACAAGTTAATTCCAAAAAAAGAAAGAAAACAAAAGTATTTTGGCGGAAAAATTTGAGTAAAATTTAATTTTTAGGGAAAACAAAACGTTAAATTTTTACACGATATTCAAATTTTTGTTTAAATGTGAACCGGCTAAGAACCAGCTATTCGAGCCAAGAACCAGTTAGATTTGGCTAAGAACCGGCTCTTCAGGCCATGTAGATCCAACTAGATATAACGGAAAATTACCTACTAGGGCCACTGTTACTATTATATCAATTTCTATTGATACACGGTTAACGTTTTGGTTGTCATGAGCTTAGTACAATAACAAGTGTTTTCAAACTATGGGTGTATAAGAACGTAACCCACACTGAAATCTTGTGTTCAGCTGTTTAACAATAAACCTATGAATTTCACTCAACCTTTGTGTTGAATTTTTAAGCATGTTTTTCTCAGGTCCATAAGGTACGCGGCTGGAATGGAAGGGCTTGGATATTCAAGAAGGCTATATTTTGTATTATCATCCGAAAATCATCAAAAACTTTATATGGATGTAATATTTAACCGTGAAACTATTGGGACCTATCTTTTGTAACTATGATATTTTAATAAATTGAATGATAAGTCTTTTAAAACGACTCAATTAGAGTTCGCTTTTTATTATTATAACTGCTATACCATCGACTAACACCCAATTTGAATTCCATTGCAATTACGAAATTAGGGGTGTTACATTTAGTTCCACTTGCATTTGTAGGGAAAATGTTGGACATGACTATGATCGAGAAGCGAACACATGTATCAATGTTATTGTCGTTCTCTGATCGTGACGAACTATCCCAATGAGCTAAGGATGTAAGAAATTCGACTTTACTTCTCATTAGATTTAGACTTAGTTTCCAGTTACAACTTAAAATCGTAATGATGTGCGCTAAAGTCGGTTCAATAGGAAGTAATGAAAAATGACTTATTGGCCGAAATAGCAATTTGCAACTCCAAGTTGAAATAAAATTGAGAGAAAGACATTTTTCCTAGGTCCTGTGTGTAATGATATGTGAAAATTTTGACTGAACGACAATGTGTCTAAGACACTATGGGAATCATATCATTCACGAAAACAAGAAAGGAAGAAAGTATTATAAGAATATATATCCATGTCTGGTACTTTCAAAAATATCAATAAAGTACAAAGGGATACTATCATATACCCGAACTCAGTTGAGGCATTGTTGAGTTTGAGAAGTCACTACCTTGGGTGTTAAATCGGTTATGTAAGTGAGGTGCTCTAATGTCTTGCTCGGGACCTCTTCGTGCAGTGAAAGGATTTCATATGTTGATGTGTTTGCACAAGTGGGAGTCTAAAAGGATTTATGTGCATACAACACAATGTCTTTCACACTTTCTTTCACAAAAATGTTGAAGGGTCACATCGGTGCCCACTATACAAAACAATGCAAGCGAAAATTAGAAACGGGTTTACGAAATGAAAAGCTAATAAAGAGGAAATGAAAATACGGTGTTATTTTCATTTAAGGGTTAAATGTATATTTCTCGGAAGTCTACTATTTAGCTGAGATAAATATTATAGTGTTAATAACAAAAGATGAAATAATAAACCCCTATGGGTTGTTCGTTAATTCGGTCAATAGAAACCCTCCAAGAGGTGGTGTTTATGTTTTTGTCAAACTTGTTAACTTTGTAAACAAGTTTAGGGAGTTTCTTAATCCCTCTAGAACTCTCTTTGGTATCCTATAAATACTAAAGGCTTTCTAAGAGTTCTCATAACACTCCTTAATCCTTAAAGCTCTATCCTCCCCTATCTTGTTGTGCGTTCGACCGAACCAAAGGGATAAAACCCTTTGGTCGATTATTACAAGTCGACCATAAGTTAACTCGTATAAGTTGATCCCCAAATCGACTTCTCTAGTCGATTTAGGTTCTACCCGGTTTCGTACTCGCCTAACTTGCAATAGGTTTGTAGCCCTAGTTCTACTTGTGTAGTACCAGTGAATACCTTACGCAACCCTAAAAGTGATTATCCACTAAAACCCTAAGAAGTATCGTGAGGCATGAATGAGATCAAGAAGGTGTTAATTGCATCAGAAAAGGTTAAAGAAGGTTACTTATAGCATATTAACAAGTAAGTCTGTAAAACCCTAAAATCTCAAACGCGTTAAATGACACTTTTGCCCTCAAACTTAATAATTATGTAAACTCGGGAAACACGTCAACATCGTTTAACAATTTATCTTATGAATAATTTACACAAATAATGAAAGTATTTAACTTATGTTATCAAGTAAATGATACAAATAAAATGAACTCTAGAGTACCAAATCATGTTACATTTGTGCATAACTCACCTACACTAGAATAAGGACTACATTCATCTAAGAATTGTAAAGTTGGAAAGTCAAAATCTTGGTCTTTTCTCCCCTTGATGGCCGGCCTAATATCACTCTCCCCATAATCACCATATCAATTTTCATTACTCACATTTAGAACTCATCATCTCATTTGAAATAAACACACAAAAACCCTAACATTCTCTCCTACACAAAAAGGGGCGGCACCCATTCTTTTTCCATTTTCCATCCGAAAATCAATCAAGAAAAGTGTTCCAAGGAGGCTTGTGATCGTGTGTGATTGATTGGTGAGCATTGTGATCGTGTTTGGGTTCGAAATAAAGCTTGGTCGTGGGGTTGGAATTTCTGTCGTGGGGTTGCATAAGCCAAGGGAGGCTTGGTTGTGGTCTTGGTGGCGCGATTCTTGTTTTCTTTTCACGTACACGCTACTAGGGTAACGTATCATCATCTCACGTCTTTTCCTCTTTGTTTTCTTAATCATGTCGTGGCCATGGTTGTCATATTAAGGCTTGTTATATGAAAATGGAACACATGAAATAATGAATATGTTGTCACATAAAATGATGAAATAGATTACATAAAATCATGACTCTAAACATATATGATTCGAATGATATGTAGCATGTAAATCTTTATACGAAACTGATTTTGATCTCTAAATTATGTCGACTTATATATGATTTTAATGACGAGTTAAATGAGCCTTGAAACTATGCGTATACGTATGTGATAAATTGAATCGATAACAAATGATTTACGAGTTTGTTTTGGTTATCATATGGGGCGTATAAAAATGTTTTTGGGGAAGGAGTCACGACCCAAAATGGGTATCACATATGAGTTGTGTAATCTTATGATAATCGAGTCAAAATGTGTTAAAACCTATACGTTAATCATAATCAAAAACTAGGGTTTTGTATTACATGATTTAATAAAGAAAAGGGGTTATTTTGTAAATTATGAAACTTGGTGGAATAACTTGTTAATATGTTAACTAAATGGATTAAATGAGTAAAATGAGTAAACTTGCTATATTACACTTTTAACCCTATACTTTGCATTATTGACATTTTAAACCCTAAACTTTTATAACTTGTCATAAATGATCCTTAAATCATAATAACACTTATTTTCATTATTTAACTTAAGATAAGTAACTAAAGTTACTAAGTATGGAAACCTGCTATTTATAAAAAGTTACTAATTATGGAAACCTGCTATTTCTGGGAAGTTACCTAAAATAGAAAGTACTTAAAATGGAAAGATTACTAAAAATGGAAAGTCGTCTTAAACGAGTGATCTGATTCTTATAGAACGTTATCTAATTCATATAGGTTCGGCGACGGATTGATCTGCTTTCTTGATTTTACTTTCATTGTGATTTGCTCAGAATAAGGTACAGATATTCTGACCTTACCTCTTAAGGTTTCTCATGATTCGTATACACCTTTCGATATTAGCTTGAACTGTTATGCTTTACTCTAAGCCTCCTTATTAGGGCTTCCCTATGACTTTGCTATGCTCCCTTTGATATGAAACTTCGATATGAACCTTTGATATGAACTTTGATATGACCTTTGATATGAACCCTTATGATATGATATGATTATGCTTTGACCCTTCAGTTTGATACCCGAGCCAAATATGTGTTCCTAGTCATGAAGGTAACATGACCGTGTCATTGATGCACAATGGCATGACTCCGGTGTATGTCAGTGATGTTGCACACCGTCCCCATTATGATATGATTATGAGCTCACTATATGTATATGATTTGGCCACTATGTTCCCGGGGGGTGTATGGATGCATCCTAGATATGATATGATATGAGAGGATATGACTTGATATGATATGATTTATATGGTGAATGATGTCGTGTGCAATACGCGTCTTCACATTCCGGGAGCTGATCACTCCACTATTACTTGAGGTCTCCCCTCCTACTATATATGGTATTCCGAGGTCACCCCTCCGGATACAACTGTTATGATATGATATGTGTATGATATGATATGGGCTCGTGGTAGATGACTGACCTTCCGTTTCTCTTTCTTTTCGTTATCCTTTGTTATACCTTATGATAGTTCCCATTGCACCTTATGATTTTGTTATCCTCATTACTTATCCTTCGATTATTCGTTTTGTTATATATATCTGTTCACTGGGCTTTTTAAGCTCAGCCGCGTTTTCTTTCCATGCGGCAGGTAATTAAGCTAGAAGCTGGGATCTTAGCTATGGGTTTGAGTGATGAGCGGTTATGAGGATTTATGGCTCTAGTCATCTTAGTTTCTGCTTGATTATGTTGACATTATTTAGATTCGGAGTATGCTTGTTTATGTCTTGGATTATTCCTTCTACTTTTGATGAACTTATGTAACGTTTAAGCCGTGTTGGCTGGATATTCCTTTGGTTATTTATTTAAGACTTCCACTGCTTTATTATGTTCATTATGTATGCTTTGATATGACACCATTTTATAATACTTCTACCCTTATCGGGTTGGGGTGTTACAAAGTCATCTAAACACCCTTTATACGTGTTAGTTTTAGGTTATATCACTATTTAGTATATTTATACTCAAGGTATTTGTCTAGACAGTTTTATGTGTTTATTTCCATTGTGCGTATCTGATAACTGTTCGGATGACCATAAGAACCCTTCAAGATATCTTTATGTGTTATTGTGCTTCTCGCTCTTTTATTTTGAGGAAAGATGGTTTGTTTTCCACTTAAGGAGACCCTCTATCTAACAATTTATGGCTTTCGACAAACCATGACATGTTCATGATATAAGAGTCATTGAATTCCACATGTAGCGATTGCTCCCTTGTCCAATCACTAAAAAAAAATTTGCCGCTAGGAACATTGTTTTTATCTCTAACCCAAATCCATGCATAATTACCTTTATAAGTTGTCGCAGCTAGAGCATCGTTGGTGGTTGTAAATTGTCCAAATGTGTGCTTGCACCTTTGCAACTTCATCTAAAACTTCAGATATATTGAGAATTCACCAAGTAAAGGTATCAATTTCAATAAAATTTCTGATCTTGGTCTAAATGTTTTTGTTGACTGTGATTGGGCAAACTGTAAAGTCACTAGAAGGTCTGTAACTGGTTATAGTGTGTTTCTCGAAAACAATTTAGTTTCTTGTAAAAGTAACAAAGCAAACTGTTTTGGCCAAATCTTCTACATAAGCAGAATATATGGCTATAAACAGTGTAATTTGTGAAGTTATATGGATAATGAAAGTTCTTGCTATACTAAATGTGAAAGTATCTCATGTGGTAACTCTTAACTGTGATAACAACTCTGCAATACAAATTGCAACAAATCATGTGTTCCATGAAAGAACAAAGCATTTTGAAATAGAGCTGTTTTTTTTTAAACATAAAGTTGAAACTGGTATTGTCAAAACTATCAAACTTAAATCTGAGGACGATGTGGCTGACATTTTTACTAGGGTTTAAATGTTGCAGGTTATTCCAAGTTTTGCAGGTTGTCGAGTTCAAACGATTTATACCAAAAGCCATCTTAAGGAGGAATGTTAAAAGGATAAGCTACATTTGGTAAAACTCTTTAACACAAAAGGTAAAAAGATAAAGTTTACATTTTGCATATCTTGGATATATTGTGTTTTTTGTGTTTTATAGATATGCATGGACCAAATATGCAAATACTTGAAAGATGGAAGGCTGGTTGAGTAAAAAGACTCAGGAGGGGGGTTGTATTCAATATTCATAAAAAAGTGTTTTAGATCTGATCTCTTTGTTAGATTTCTAGAGAGAGAAAAACAAAAGTATCTGACAATAAACCACTTCACTTTTTATGAACTTGTAGTTTGCTCAAAAGTAAACCAACAAAGATTCTGCTAACCTAAACATGGTTGGTTTATTTTCAAGGTTTTCTGTTAGTAGAAATGGTCATCGTAGATCACAAAGTGCACTTGTAAGTCTTTCTAAATTGCTACTGTATTTGTTGACATATGTTTGTTATATTATGATTTTTTATGACCCTTTTAAGTACTTGTTAATATTTTTGTGTTCTTTAGTATTTATGTATGTGTTAAGTTTGTTAGTGGTTGTTTATTATGATTTATAAACTGGGATTTTGTTAGATTTTGTTGTTTTTCAGTTAAGTTTAGTTATGAACCTTGTTTTGTACTTAAGGGGTTGACTTTTTAGAGTTATGTTGGAGAATGGAGATTACCCATTCTTGATTTGGTGCTAAAAAATTATAGATTTTTGTTTATTTGTAAAAAATAAGCAGTTTGAAGAAGCAATTTTAAACTGTTCATGAAAACACTCTAAAGTAAGCTATCTCAAACCGGACTTGTATGTTTTAAGTATTTGTTTACATTTATAATTTATTTGTGTTATTTTACTGATTGTTTATTGTGAACTACCTTGTGATATAGGAACTGGGCTTTTGTTAGATCATAATATGGTTTTCACTTTTTACTTTTACTGAAGTTTAGTTATTAAGATTGGTTTGGCTGATTATGTGGTTTGTTTTAGTTTGTTTGTAGAATTTGGGTTTGACTTGTAGCTCAATATGTTGAAGACTATTCCTAATTTGGTGTTTATGTTGTACATATAGTTGATGGAAATAGTTTTTGAATTTACTTATGTTTGTAAAAAAAGCAGGCATTTGCGTTTGTTGTGTAAATACGCAAGAGTAAATACCTAGATAGATAGTGTTAAGGAAATTATGATGCAACTCTTGTTCTGGAATAAGCAGTTTGATATATGCAAATTTAACATATTTCATCTTAAAATAAGCAAATATGATAAACAGTTTTTCTCCGAATTCACTATATGTTGATATAAGATAGTTAGTGTTTCTTGTTCTATTAGAAAATCTCATGTCAACTATTGGTTTCCATATAACTACCTTGTTTGACTATTATGAGCCAAGTTAGTAAAAGCTAAAGTAAAAAATAGATGAAACAATAATAATATAACATTTTGGATGTAAAAAAACCAAAAATTACATGTCAAATTTGATTTTGGAAATTATAGCGTTGAAAATAGGCTTTCATTTCACTGTCCGATTAGCAGATTTTTGCAATTATATCTTACTTCGGGGGTCCTTTGTGTTTTTTGACTCGTATGCATTTGGTTGCTTAATAACTTGAAGGACCAAGGGGAAGATGCGGTACCGGATACATTGGCTATAGAAACAACAAGTGTTGCGGGAGTTATGTCTACTTCTCATCATGGAATTGAAGTAGCAGTTGAGTTTAAACTTGTTGAGCATCCTACTGAGCCTCTTGATATTGATCAACCCATTCAATGCCCATTGCCCGAACCTTCAATCCTTAATGTAAGTGCCCTCGAAACTAGTTTCTTTCAGTTTTTTACAGAAGTGGTGAAAGATGACATTTTCATGACTGCCGAATGAACATTAAGTATAAATAGGAATAAGTAACAAACGGATTGTTAGAGAGCTATTTACTTTACAAAATATAATAAGTTTCATAAGAAAATGTTTGCATCCGGTATATATTTTTCTAGATTTGGTATACATTTGATGAGCTACCTATTTTGGTGGCCTATGGAAATATTTTTAACTCTAAGAATTTGGTGACCTTATACATTATCCATATAAACTGCTACACTTTGACCTTTAAAAGTCAACCAGTTACTTTCTGCAGGGACAATCGAGATTAACATAATTTAGTTTCTCGTAGTTTTGTCATTTATAAGAATCCAAGATTAACATATGTGGAATACTATTTGGCAAACTATACACTTTCCAGTAGTTTAGATCTGATTTTATTTGCTGACTTGTTTAATTTATTACACAAAAGGATGGAAGAATATGGAAGGAGCGTGTATCTGCAGGCGCGCACACGAGGGCAGACATAATGCCAGAAGAAACAGGAGCCCCACCTCCACCCGAAACAACTAAAATGAAGTCAAGACCTCGGACAAATCGTATGATATTACCATCAATCAGTGCACCTGAACATAACATTCTTAAACTCCTTGAAGAGTCTGGGATGTGAGTTTTATGCCTTGATAATTGTATACCATCTACGTGACTAATTACATTGCTACAAAATTGTGGCACTTCGATGTAAATTCCACGTGATTTCATATCAACATTTATCAGAGGAAGAAATAAAAAACAGCAAGTATGTACTCCTAATTTGCAATGGTTGTTGCACACATAACCTGTAAAGAAACGTACACATTTTGGTAAGCTGTCAACGAAGCTTCTTTTATGTGTTATTGTGCTTCTCTCTTTTTCTTTCAAGGACAGATGGTTTGTTTTCTCCGCAAGGAGACCCTCTGTCTAACAATTCAAGGCTTTCGATAAACCATGACATGTTCATGATATAAGAGTCATTGAATTCCACAAGTCGTGATCGCTCCCTTGTCCAATCATTATAAACTTTGATGCCGTCAGGGAAATTTTTTTTAACAGTATATTACCATTTTTTAAAAAGCGGCATAACTCCTGATGCATATTTATCCACCTTAAATCGAAGATGAGCAATCCAATCAGGTGTAACATTGTTAATTTCTCTAACCCAAATCCTTGCATAATCACCTTCATAGGTTATCACCTAAAAAGAAAAGATGGTTGATCTTTTTCTGTTCTTTCAAGAACAGATAGTTTGCTTTCCTCGTAAGGAGACCCGGTGTCTAGAAACTCAAGGCTTTCGACAAACCATGACGCATCTTTCATGATTGAAGAGTCACTGAATTGCACAAGTCGTGATCGCGCCCTTGTACAATTTCTATAAACTTCAATGCCCTTAGGGGAATAACAGGTCAATAGTAAACAACCATTTATAGAAAGCGGCATAACCATCGCTGATACATTCGACTTAAACACAAGATAACTAACCCAATTGGTAGTAGTATTGTCTTCTTTTTTAACCCAAATCCTTGCATAATCACCTTCATAGGTTATCACAGATAGAGAACCGTTTATAGTTGTAAGTTCTATACAGTCCTCGTTTCTTGGCAATTCAATCGTGCCAAAAACATGAGTACTCACATCGAATGTCATTATGCACCGATGGATCTTAGCATATATCTGATTTCTCACTACCCAGTGTAACACTCCGTTGACTAAATGTCCTTTTCTAGTTACGTAACAAGACGGGGTAATAGGGTTAGAAATCGGACACCATGTACGTGTCTTCATGGTGTAAACGAATGCATATGATTCGAAAGAAAGTGTAACAATCTTGTAATCCTCGGTGACTCGGTCAAAGGCAAATCCAGTGGCGAAGATGTAAGGTTTCCCTGAAGAATATCTTGGTAACTTTAGTTTGCGCCTTATCAAGGGGTTCCAGAGAATAAAATTTCTGTTATTAAGAACCACACACATAATTCCATTACAAGAACCGACAACACTAGCCATAGTTTTTAAAGGAAAAGGAAACTTGAATGGTGTTATACCATCATATCCGTGATCAAGAGACAATGGCAATTGGTTTTCCGAATGTAATGTATAGAAAATTTGATAAAACTCTTGAATGCCCTCCCTGTGAGGAATTTCATGTCTTAGCAAAACTTTTTCTGGGATCCTGTTGGAACGAATAGTATGTAAGCGGATGAAATCTGGGGTAGCAATACGAGTGCATAATGATTTAGAGACCGATCTAAATCGAATGAGGGATTTGGGCGGTAATCTAGTTAAAATTTCAACGACCAAGTCTTCGCATATATTATCTGACATGATGTAGTTCTGTATTTGAAGGGTTTAAACTTTAGTAATAGCATTGCAATAAAAAAATTCATACGAAAAAAAAAAATAATAACCTAAGAAGCTATGTTATCATGATATCAGGTATAGCAGGCAGCAAATAGATAAAACAAGAGTAAAAGAATGAACTATTACTAAAAGAAATCACTTACGATGATTAAAAACTGGTGGCCAAAGATCCTACGAATGAATGGATTTTTAGGTTTGACTTGATGGTATATATATAGGTTTGCTTTTGCAGCCTGGCCCATTATATGTTTTTGCCTTCTATATTTTTAGAGGATAATGTAGCCAATTAGCTACAATCCATCACAAATATACAAAAACAATAAATCAGGGAAGCCACAAAAAATAATCAGAAACTCACAAAAATAAACAAGGACCTATAGTTTTTAGCACATAATTGTACTAGCTAATTAACTACAATTAATTGTAGCTAATATATTCTCATTTTTTAATGTTCTATTGGTTCTCAAAAATGCTTATTTGTGTATAAAAAAAATGTGATAAACACTTTTAAGCAAATTTTCAAATCCACCATATAATAAGTCACCTTTTGGTTTGTATATATGAATTTATCAATTTTGACTTTTGAGAGCCATATATATTCATATACTAAGCATTGTATTCATTACCAACCCAAACTTCTGCATAATCACCACCCTTAGTTATCACAGCTAGAGAACCGTTGATGGTTGTAAATTGTTCAAATCTCTTGTGTGTCGACGATTCCATCGTGCCAAAAACATGAGTACTTGCATCAAATGTCATTATATACCGGTGGAGTTTATCATATACTAACCAGTGAAACACTCCGTAGACTAAATATCCTACTCTACTTACGTAATTCAGAAGAGTAGTATGGATAGAAATAATCTCACACCAAGTACGTGTCTTCATAGTCTAAACATATGAATTTTGTATACCTTGCCTATATATGTAAGAAACTCGGTTAAAAGCAAACCCAATTGCGAATTCACCTTCAGAACAATAGTACCTCCTAAAGGAATCACCAGGAAATTTTACTTTGCGCCTTATTGAAGGGTTTATAAATTAATATCGTTTTCAAGATAAATCACACACATAATTCCGTTACATTAACCGACAACACTAAGATATTTTATTGGAAACTTAACAGGTGTTAAGCCATCATATCCGTGTTTACGAGACAATACCAATTGATCTTCCAAATGCAATGTATAGAAGTGTTCATAGAGATTGTAAATAAACATACTGTACTGCATTTCATGTTTAAGCAAAACTTTTTTATGAGATTCAGATTGAATAGTGTTCAAACGGATGAAATGTGGCCTAGCAATACAAGAGCATAGTGATTTGGAGACCGATCTAAATGGAATGAGGGATTTTGGTGGTAATCTATTGAAAATCTCAACAATCAACGCTTCGCATACACAATCTGACATTGTAGTCACTGTGATTCTGCATTAACCAATGGATTACAAATTCAGTAACATAATGTAACTAACTTTTTTAAAAAGTTAAATAAATAATAGTAAAAATTATGCTTCATTTAGTGTGTGTAATTCCTAGATTTTACATTAATAGTCCCCCCCCCCCTCTCTTTTTAGTATTTTGGTGTAAATAAATATGTTGACTCTTCATGACAGCATAATAAAATGTCCATATGAATAGCAATACTTTGACTTTAAAAAGTCAACTAAGTACATCTTTTGTATGCAAAAGTCAATATTGTTTGCTAACCTGTGTATGTTTAAAGTGCATTTGTGGTTCTGAATGTATGTATAATCTTAAATGTTTTGTTAAATTAAAATGATGAAAGAATATGGAAGGACCGTGTATCTGCAGGCGTGCCCGAAATACCTTTAATGAAGTCAAGACCTCGAACAAATTGTATGATATTATCATCAATCAGTGCACCTGAACATACAATTCTAAAACTTCCTGAAGAGTCTGGGATATTAGCACGTTATTGCCAAAAGTTCTTCAAATTTGTAAACCCATTGCTCTATATAGATTTCCAACCTTTAACCACATGTTTTTTCAATGTTATATTTACATAAATCAATCTGAGAATATGAATACAAACACGTGGTAGTATGTACAGACCATAAAGTTGTTAACAGCTCAATAGTTTGATTAGTTTCTCATCAGGGTAATATATTTGATCCTTTGATTTTAAAATGTAAAATAAATGATAATTGTAGTATGACTAAGGATCAAATGAGAAGAATCCCTAAAATAAGAACGATGAGAAATAAATATAACTACACATTAAAGATGCATCGATTTGAATTACATGCATCCCTAATCTTTTAGATGCATCATAATATATTTTCTAGCAAAAAATTAGATGTATATACATATATTAGATGCATTTCATCAAGTTAGACGAATCCTATGTATTTTTCGGCCTCTGCGGGTCAAATTTGTTGCTAGTACTAATTTGGACCGTTTTCACTTCAAAATCACTTTTGAAACTAATTATGATGCATCTAAATGAATAGAGATGCATCTAATTCAAGTCGATGCATCTCAAATATGCGATTATAGTTATTTCTCATTCTTCTCATTTTAAGTTTTCTTCTCACTGGATCCTTACCCAGTGTAGTATACCATTTATGTGACTAATTACATTGATCCAAAACTGTGGCCCTTTCGATGCAACTGTTCCACAGAATCCCATATCAATGAAATTTGGAGTTAAATTTGTCACTAGAGAAACAGTTGCTACGAGCAACCAAAGCACAAGCGTTTGGTATATTAAAGTTCGAAAAAAAAATATTTTGCTAAACTTTGTACAACATAATGTGCACAAATGATATGACGTAGAACGGAAGTATGAACTTGATAAATAAAGATGAACTGAGAGAAATCGTATATTACTGAATGAATTTCTCCGTACACAATAGCCCAATAGAAAGCGACTCTATCTGGAAAATTAAAACTGGCAGCATAAAATCACTAGACACCAGCTAATACATTGTGTGATTAGGGCGAATCCCTTAAATCACGCAATTTATATTTATTACGAAATCAAACTAAAAACAAAAAGTTGCTCAAATTAAGGGAAATTCGAAACTGAGGGTCAAAACGTCAAAATTGGCGAAATCTGTCAAGACAAACCGTCTAAGACTGTTTGTCATGATGACGGGCTCGTCGCAGGATTTTCGATCAAAAATTAACGCCCTTTAAAGTCGGGTCGTTTCACAACCCATTTATCTGACTCTCCATCAAGAAATCTGCTAACTCTTGCACCGTTCATGATATAAGCTTTGTCTTACTGTGCTTTTTATTTTTCTTTCAAGAACACATCATGGCTTGCTTTCCTCATAAGGAGACCCTGTGTCTAACAAATCAAGGGTTTCGACAAACCATGACATATTTTTAATTATAGAAGAGTCACTGAATTCCACAAGTCGTGATCGCGCCTTTGTGCAATCACAATAAACTTCAATGCCGTTAGGCAAATATTTCACGAGGAAATAACCATTAATGGAAAGCGGCATAACTGATGCATAATAATCCACCTTAAATGAAAGATAAGGAACCCAATTAGGAGTAGTGTTGTTTTTTTTTCTAACCCAAATCTTTGCATTTGCGTAATCATCTTTATTGGTTACATCTTTATAGGTTATCAAAGCTAGAGAACCGTCTATACTTGTAAGTTTTACAGAGTACTTGTGTCTTGGCAATTCAATCGTGCCAAAAACATGAGTACTCACATCGAATGTCAATATGTACACATGGATGTTAGCACGTCTACTCTCATTTGTTATTCTTACTACCCAGTGTAAAACTCCGTTGACTAAATGTCCTTCACGAGTTAAAAAAAATTGGACTAAATCTCTTATCCTAGTTTCATAAGTAGACGGAGTAACAGGGTTAGAAATCTGACACCATGTACGTGTCTTCATGGTGTAAACAAATGCATATGTATCATTATTTTGTTCATATTTTAACGAAAGCGTAACAATCTTGTAATCCTCGGTGACTCGGTCGAAAGCAAACCCAGTAAGGAAGATGTACGCTTCATTTAAAGGATACCTTGGTAACTTTAGTTTGCGCCTTATTGAGGGGTTCCAAAGCCAGAAAATTAAATCTCTGTCTTCAAGAAGCAACATAATTCCATTACATGAACCGACTGCACGAGCCCTACTTCCTAAAGGAAAAGGAAACTTGAATGGTGTTATACCATCATATCCGTGATCAAGAGACAATGGCAATTGGTTTTCCGAATGTAATGTATAGAAAATTTCTTTAATAATAGCACCGCCCACCCTGTGAGGAAGTTCATGTCTTAGCAAAACTCTTTCTGGGATCCTGTTGGAACGAATAGTATGCAAGCGGATGAAATCTTGGGTAGCAATACGAGCGCATAATGATTTAGAGACCGATCTAAATCGAATGAGGGATTTGGCGGGTAATCTAGTGAAAATTTCAACAACCAAGTCTTCGCATATATTATCTGACATGATGTAGCTCTGTATTTGAAAGGTTTAAAATTTAGTATAGCGTGCAATAAAAAAATAAAATAAATAAATAAATAAATGAAACAAACAAACAAACAAAAACAAAGAAAAAAACAAACAAAACCTAAGAAGCTACGTTATCATGATATCAGGTATAGCAGGCAGCAAAAGATACTTGAACTAAAACAAGAGTAAAAATAAATTACTTACGATGATTAAAAACTTGTGGCCAAAGATCCTTTGAATGAATGGATTTTTAGGTTTTCCTTGAAGGGTATATATATAGGTTTGCTTTTGCCGCCCGGCCCATTATATGGTTTTGCCGTCTATATTTTTTTTTTTATGGTAGGGTATGTTTGGCAAAACTAGCTGTAAGCTGCAAAACTGTTAACATGAGCTACAAGCTATATCTTTTTTTCAATAAAAGTGTTTGGTAAGTTAGCTGTTAAATGTAATTATAAGATGTAAAATGACGTAAAAGGACATATACATAATTATAAACAAATGTTTAGAGGGTATATCAGTAATTTAAAGTTTTAATAGCTCCAAAATGTTTAAAAAGCTTCATGAATCGACTTTTCATTTAGGAGCTATTTGTTTAAAATAAAAGCTTGAAGTTAATGCATCCAAACGTATCCCAAACGAGCTATTTATTTTAGAAGAGATTATTTTATAACAAAAAGCTAACAGCTCCCAAATAAAGCTCTTGCCAAACAGGCCACGGGTCTCAAAAATGCTTATTTGTATTAGTGGATAATTAGGCCCAAGCCCGGTTTGTGGGTTTGTGGAATTAGGGTTTTACCATTATAAATAATGGTTATCAATGAAGTTATAAATAATTTGTGTTATTATATGGCTTACCCAATGGGTTGTGATTAAGGTTACCATAACTCACTAGTACAAAAAATATTTATTGAAACGGTTAAATGAGGTTTTTTAAAACGGTATTGCACAATTATATAATAGAGCGTAGTAAAAAATATGGGTGGTCTTTTAAAGCGGTTTTGGACCGTCCTTTTAAAATGGACAATTCTTTTAAAACAATACTAGTTATAAGTCCTGTATACGCACGAGGTTTTGACATAAAAATTAATGAAAATAGTACCTTGTCGTCCATAATAAGTATCATATTTGTTCGACTCCATTTATGTTGCTCGTGTTGATTATCAATTTAAGATTTCTGGTGATGATGATCGATGAATGATTTAATGGTGGTCGTGATGATAATGGTTATATAGAGTTAGAGACGTTTTTTGTTAGATATTTGCTTGTGATAACATTTAGAATTAGATTAGAATTGTGATAACATCAGAATTCATATTTATTAGGGAAGTTCAAAATTTTGTCAAAAAGATTTTCTTTTAGAGTAAATTACATGGTTCGTCCCTGTGGTTTGGGCAAAATCGCTACTCTCGTCCCTCGATTTTTATTTTTGCATGGTTCATCCTTATAATGAAGTTTCATAACACCATCCGTCCTTATCACTAAAAGCCGAGGGACGAGTGTAGTGATTTCTTCCAAACCACAGGGACGAAGCATGTTACTGATAAGGACGAACGATGTTATGAAACTTCATTATAAGGACGAACCATGCAAAAATAAAAATCGAGGGACGAGAGTAGTGATTTCGCCCAAACCACAGGGACGAACCATGTAGTTTACTCTTTCTTTTATTATATAAAAGATAGGACAACCGTTCTATTAAATCAAACATTAGATTCCATATTATATTTTCATGTTGATTGCTTGACTAGTTATAAGTCACGTGCACGCAAGTGATTTACACTAATCAAATTTATTTTAAAAATTTTTAATGCAGTATATGGACATATAAAATTGGCCCGTGTTTAATGTTTTGTAATTATGATATAAGTATAATTAATACTTATGCACGAGTTTTTCTTTATGTATTACTACCCTCGTCTCAAATTTATTGTCCATATTTCCCTTATGGAATGTCTCAAAATAATTGTCCACATTCCATTTTTAGTAATAAAAAGGTAATTTTGTGATTGGAATATTATATTTGTGTTGTTTAAAATTGTAATTGCCCCACTTTTATTAAACTTTATATTTTTTGTCTCCTAACAATAATTTTGAGACGGAGGGAGTAATATCTATTAATATTTTGTAATTATTTTTCTTTTATGAAAGATTTAACTTTGTTTATCTGACATGGATGTTGAGTTTAATGTTGTTTAATTTTAACTATTGATATCATGTTGTACTCAACTTGCGAGTTTAGTAACACATAATGAGTGTTGATGAAGCTAAAATATAAAGTTTATTAAAAATGTTTTTTAGGATATCCTTATATAAACTTTATGTTGTACTCAACTTGTGTCGATCTATTTAGTTTGTGTGTTGGATATTGATTGATGAGCATATAAGTAGGTAATGCAAAAGATAAAGAGTAAAGGAACACAAAACCAGACAAGAGTATTTATAGTGGTTCAACTACAAGGACACATTCCTTGCCCTACTCCACTCCCCGAGACCCCACTCGATAGTTTCTAAGCATTACACAACACAAGCTCTTTAATGTGGCGGAGAAGCCTTCACAACGTCGCTTAGTCTTTATCCGGTACAAGGCTAAACACCGAGTTCTTCCACGAGGTAGAATCAAACCTATCACAACGTCGCCTACACTTTATCCGGTACAAGGCTAGATACCGAGTTCCATTACAAAGGAGGAACTACTACCCAACACTACACCACAACACAACTACCCAAATGAGACACACTCCTTGTTACAACACTAGAAGGATATCAACATCCTTTAACCCAAACTACATAACTTGTGCATCGATACACCATATCGAATGTACACCTTTGACACCATTCATTAATGCCTTCAACACGATACTTTGGCACCTTTCACTAATGCCTTCAACATGACACATCTATAGAGGGAAGAAAGAACTATCAACAAGATGTACTTCAGTGGTCTTGATGATGACGAAGCTTAGCAACTCATGGACTTGAGCATGCACGTCTTCAAGAGGTGGTGATCTCGCCTTTAAGAGGAACCTAGAGAATCACACAAACATAAAACTACATAGAATGATCCTTTGGATCAAAGGTTAGAGATGTTAGAATACTGGGAGAAAGTATAACTAAGAGTAGTAGTGAGCAAGAGAAAAATGGCCCACTATTTATAGACAAAACTTGTCTACTGTCTTACGGTTCACACGGATCCCTCACCAGAGGGATCCGGCTAGTGCAAAACCTGGGATCCGGCTACTGGGTCAGTTTAGTCCGGATTTCGGGTTGCAAACCGGGTTATGGGTTATAGGTTATGGACCATGGGTTATGGGTAATGAATTATGGATACCCAACAAGATGCAATGTACCTAGTCATTGGGTTATGGATCTTGGGTCATGGGTCATGTATCATGGATAATACCCAACATGACTTCATGCATGATGTCATGCAATGGGTCATGGGTTATTGATCATGCTCCATGGGTATGTGTTGGGAATTATAGATTTTATGATTACAAAACCCACGAGCTGGAATGAAGAAAGGAGAAACAATGATCGTTGCACCCGTTTTACTTGATCTTAGAGCTAGAGAACCACTGATGGTTATAAAGGGTCTCGTTTCATGAATCAACGTCTATTCTGGAAATAATTCTAGCATGCCATAAACATGAGTACTAAAACTGAATGTCAATATAAACCGATGGCCTACTTTTCCATATTTATATTGTACTAGCTTCATAACCCGCCCAATGGGCGGGTTAGCTTCATAATATTACTTGACGAATTATATGCTTATGTACATATGTAATAAATAACGGCAAATATCTTAAACACAAAAATTGAAAAAAGAATAAAAGTGTTCATGTAATATATATAAAAATAAAAATGAAAAAGTATGAGAACAAATAAAGTACGTGGTTCTTATTCATATACGAAATAAAGCGTCTTTGTCACAACAAAGAACCTTCAAACCTTTTCTCGTCTTGACTCTTGAAATAGCCACGTAAAATTGTCCATGTGAAAATACCGGCTTTTTGTAGAAACAACCTACAATCTTGTATATTCGGACCTCGATAGGAGAACAACGCTCCCATTGGTACTGAGTCGCGAAGTATCGGTTCCAAACTGTCACCAAAAGAAAGTGTCATTAATCATATTATGGAAAGTGCCCATTGGTCACGTTTGTGAAATATTGTATCACCTTTGTTCAAATAGTGAAACCGGCGCATATATATATAACTAAACTACTTGAGTCTAGTAACATCAGTTTGCACCTCACTGTATCTAACTAATACAAAGATTAAAGAACATTGCTATTTTAATGTTGGTCTCTTACAAATTGAGCTTGTAAGGTAATAGATGCTTGAGTGAGTATTATATAATCTTTATCAACAAATAAAAAGTCGAGATGTAAACTTACCGTAATTTTGCTTCACCTTAGTGAATCTGTGAATGGCTTTCAATATCAAATCCTATTTCTTGTGCTTGTGGTCCCATGCGCCTGCAAGATAAAAATAGGTAAAATTCATATACAAATAGCAAATAATTTTTTTAATCTACTAAGGTGGTACCAAGACCAAATTTACCAAATTATTGTTTTCTTTGGATGTCCCAAAAAAATGACAGCACTTCATCATTTGGCAAGTTTTCGAGTAAATTGCCAATATACCATTTGTAATTATTTAAAATAATTGATAACAATGAATGAAGAAAGTAGGCTTACACCTTCTTTGTATAACAAATGCACCATGCTGTAAAACCAAGGTGGCACGTTGCAGGCCCATAAATTAATAGTAGATCGGATTTGGCTCCACGTGACCTGAGAGTAAAACATGGTTAACAAATATTATGTCATTATATATTTACTATATGCAGAAAAAGACAGCAAGAAAAGAAAAACACTTAACAAACAACAAATCAAATGCCTTGAGTGCCTCGGTTAAGTAAGTTTCAGTAAAGAACGGATTTTATGAATCTTCTTTCGCATAATACTTTTTAAACATTAGGTTAGCTGCTTTAGCAACTGTTTCTTTCCAAGAAGGATAGCAGTTTTTGAATCCTCCTGCATTAATCAAAAGATGATATATAATAAGATTCAGAAAATGTTCACATGAAGATGGGGCATAATGGTTGGGTTAGGAGAGTAGGGTAACTGATCCAAACAGGTAGTTTTGGCCAGTCGGTTGACGCGCAAGCGCTTCTCATGCTTTTAATAAAAATATACAATATATGTTGAATATGACTACAGTACTCATATTATTACATAAATATTTTAAATGTTTCTATTAAAGTGATTATGATGTACACATAAAAAAGAAAATTTAAACAACTTTTGACCAATCAGACCCATTCCCTTAATAGCTAGTCTTTTCAGGCAACCCATCCGAGACAAATAACCCAAATAGACCCATTTATAAGTAATTGGGTCAAAACTGCAACCTACAGTGGCTTGTTAAACAGCTTAAGATGTAGAAATAGTAGCAATGCATTACAAACTCTTGTCCATACACGGCCCATCACCTAAAAGGAAGTAATGTTGAGCAAATAATCACAGAACTCCCTGCAAGCAAGGAATTCAATGAGTAGTCATGTACCTTTGTTAACAGTCGTGTGTGATATTTGGTATTTTTCAGCCAATAAAAATCTCTGTACACGAGCACCACGTAAATGCTGCTAACAAACTACATCTCCATATCCACAAAATATTTATTATGAGTCGAGTTGCAGCGAGGTGGACTGCACAACGGTAGAATTTTTTTTAGTAAAGGAGTACCTGTAAAATCCATTAAACATAATATTAATACTTCAAAAAGAGCTTTAAAAGGATGACGAATAGAAACTCATTTAGGCTGAAAAACACCCAATAAACGATTATACAAAAAAGAAACATAATTAAGGTATCATAGATGAGAGATTATCATAATATGAATACCTTTTATCTAAAGAAAGAAATGAAGAATTCTGATGTGGATATTGATAGCTTCATAGGTGTCATTGTGATTCAACCCACTATAGTAAATTTAAAAGTAGAATTATTACCACTTTAGAAACTTTATGTATACATTGAAAATAACAATAACAAATATGTAAATATCTAACAAATCAACTTATTTCAACTATACCCTACATGAATTAAAGCGAAGACACCATTCACGTAACAAAAGAAACACTAATGTGTATTCCACAAAAGTCATGCGAGATCCTAATTATGAAATCAAGAAAAAGAGTTACAACTTACACATATGAGAAATCACTTGATTCTAAAAAATCGAAGTTGCAACTTCCAAGTATTGTACAAAAAAAACTTAGATGTCATATGAAAGTAATAAAGCTAACTTGAGAAAATTGAAGGCTTTCATTATGAACCTTTAACCATATCATGACTACGTAAACAAACTTTTATCCCATCCTTAAAACACACAGTAACTGAGTTTTCACAAGGTCGATCTTAATTATATCCGTCATTACCTAAACTAATATGTAAAATAAAGCATACCTCCCCATTTCACTTCCCGCCAGATTATGTAGTGATGCATTTATCCCGTGACCAGCATTTGCCACTTCACCAAATCCCAAACTTCAGCATATCTGAAAAATAGCAACTTAACTGAACATACTGATCTTTAAATATGTCTACATAGAAAAAATGAATTTGTGATTTTACAAGACTACTTTATACATTGTGGAGAGCCAATAGAATGAATGAACAAAATGAACATAGTCTTATGATTATCAATTAACAGGGAATCAACTAAAAGGTGCCTTCATTCTTACAAAAAAATAACTGAACCATCTACTCCATCTTTTTCCCTTGACAAGTTTTTAAGCACACTCTTAGCTCGCATCTGTGATTCAAAAAAAGTTACAAACAAATTTAAAGCTATGTTTTCTTTATTAGGGGCAGTTAAGACATCTAGTTAGAGTTACATACAATGGTACTTCTCATCATATGACTCATTAGATCAAAACGGAACCCATCAATATGTAAGAGATCCATTTAGTTGCTAATTAGAAATCAAAACACAACCACTCGCGTTAAACTCACAAATATCAAATGCATAACTTACAGTCAATACCTTATTCCAGTAACTCATTATACACAAACAATAAAAGTGCCTCTAAGTCGGATCATCAAAATTAAAAATAAAAATTACCTCAGAAGATGATAATTATAAAGATAGTTTCGATCATGGTGTGAAGGAGGCGAAATTATTGGTGATTTTGAATCAAGATGAATCGAGATAGGGATTAGGGTTTTGCATAATATTGTGGGATTTGTGAATCGTATATGGTAAGGTCGGTTTATTGAACTTCATGTGTTGCTATTGTGAGATAGGGATTAGGGTTTTGCATAATATTGAGAAGAAATGCGAGAGGAAGTTATTGATTGCCTAGCTAATTTATTGAAGAAAGGTCGGTTTTTTCATAGTGTTTGACCATTTCAAGCTGGTAATGGTTTTGGTTGAATATCAAGCAGGGATGAAGATTTTCAATCACAATTTGTGGGTTGCTTCACTGGTAAAGGCATTTATGTCTTGTTCTCAAGACCCGAGTTCGAACCTAGAAAGTTGCAAATTTTTTTCTTATTTAACCGGGAATGGTGCCATGTCACCATTTCCACCTCATCATATAATGCTCCATGTCAACATTAAAGTGTCCAGTCAGTATTAGTGACATGGCATACGTAGTCTCATATATATATATATATATATATATATAGATTGCTTGCCAATGCAACATTCCATCCACGCTTCTTCATGGTGTAAACAAACAAACTATATGAACCATTGTCTCCATATATCGTAACAATCTTGTAATCATTGGTAATTGAATCAAAACCAAATTCTGCGGCAATACGACGGTGGTATCTCCTAGAATGAGGATCCAGCTGTATGGTATGTTTGCGCCTGATCGACGGATTCCACAGAATAAAATTGTTCTTATTATCAAGCAGACATAAAATTCCATTACATTAACCAACAATGCACCAATATGTGAAAGGAAATGCTCAAATGGTGTTATTCCATCATATCCATAATCGGGAGACAGTGGCAACTGGTCGTGTGAATGTATGATTACTAAAATGTTCCTACAGCTTGCGCTATTATTGTTGGTTGTTATTCGTCCCAAATCAGGGTGAAGATAATCAATTCAGCAGAAATGTGCAACTCTTCAGCAGAAACAAACAAACTGTTAGTAGTAACAGATACCACTTGGTGGTTACCGAATATCACTTGGAATCGTGTAATCACTTTCCAAAGTAAACTATTCGACCCTAATGCCTGGGTATCACGAATATCTACTTGGGATAAGACCAAATGCAGTTAGAGAATTAGGCACAATTCTTTAACCTTTGTGCTTATAAGTGTTTAGTGTTTTCTGTGTCTATTTCATGCATGTTCAGATCTCCTATTTATAGGAGGTTACTCTTGACTGTTCCAATGGAATTATGAGTATTAATCGGCCCATTAATAGCCTCATAATTATCCCCATTATAGCCGTTAGTGGTTACATGACCAATTAAACGTGGTCATAATGATGCGATTATGTCATTTATCGTACTTATATCGGTACTTTCATAGTGCTTTCGGTGGTTACCTGCTTCATTGGAAGCGCCACGCTTCAGTGTAAACACAACTTCAGTGAGATACCACCAGTGGAAACACCACTTCGGTGGAAACACGATCGATGAAGTCGCTTTGGAAACACGATGTCGGTGTTAACCACAACGTTACTTTCACCAAGCACTACCAACACATACCACTATTAGAGTCAGGGTGTTCATGGACCTTATGAGTGTACACATCGTACCTCCTAACCCATTGCAACGTGTGAACTAATCCCACAAGTGCACTAAATTTTCCAACAATCCTCCCCAAATTTAGTTCACTTCCTTTGCATGAAAAAATAAACATCAATCAAAACATGTGCATAAACGAAAATGTCCAGAGGATTGAATTTCCATCTTAGTAAATTACACGTTCAAATATTCGAGAATCAGGGTGTTCTAAGAATTGAACCCTTCAACCCATTTGAATACCTGAAGATAAAATACACACAAGTTTTCAAACACTTAAACTCTCCTGACACTATACAAGCCATGTGTCCATATCCAAATTCATAAATGTTGCAAAAGCTAAAAGTCCAAAGCTTCCTGAAGAGGCAA
Organism: Chrysanthemum makinoi; assembly: GCA_910596185.1. Taxonomy (NCBI): domain Eukaryota; kingdom Viridiplantae; phylum Streptophyta; class Magnoliopsida; order Asterales; family Asteraceae; genus Chrysanthemum; species Chrysanthemum makinoi. The sequence goes on along the minus strand of OU343219.1, from coordinate 249,231,281 downwards.
AACTTCAACATTTACATAGGTGGTTCCTCTTTAGTCATGCTCCTGCCAAGCACTTTTTCAAAGAAAATCAACCATTAAGAAGTAAAAACTTCATCCTCCTTTCAGCAGGTTCTGAGCACAACCTTGGGATGTAAATAAAACATGTGCTCCAGTCCACTGAATGTTCAGCTTTCCACATTGAACTCAGCTCCCAAGTTTCCTTAGGAGGGAGTTGGGTGTCCTAGCATTCAGTGACTAAGTTGGACTTAAACCCATCCCTTTAGCAGACTTTATAACCAAGTCTCTAGCCAAACCCTTCGTCAAGTGATCAGCTAAGTTCTGTTGAGATCTCACAAACTCTATAGATACCACCCCATTCATGATAAGCTCACGAATCATGCTATGTCCGACACCTAAGTGTCTAGACTTACCATTGTACATCTGGCTATAAGCCTTAGCCAATGTAGCTGCACTATCACACCGGATAGAAATAGGTGCTATAGGTTTAGGCCACAATGGAATCTCAAGAAGCAAGTTTTCAACCATTCAGCTTCTTTACCAGCAGCTGCCAATGCCACAAATTCAGATTCCATTGTTGAACTGGTGATGCAAGTTTGCTTCTTGGATGCCCAAGAAATTACACCTCCACCAAGTAGGAATACCCGACCACTGGTAGGCGAATTGTCTTCAGTGATTACTGATCCAACTTGCATCAGTGTAACCTTCCAACACTGATGGGTAACCAGTATATGAGAGACTATAATCCATAGTTCTCTTTAAATACTTCAGTACCCTTTGAACTGCTTGCCATTGATGAGCACTAGGATTACTAGTATACCTGCTCAATTTTCCCCCTGCAAAACCAATATCAGGCCTTGTACAAGTCATGGCATACATCAGGCAGCCAATTACCCTAGAATACTCAAGTTGAGATACAGCTTTGCCATTATTAGGCATCACTTCTCACAAGTATCCATAGGTGTACTCACTGGAGTACAATCAAAGTAACTGAATTTCCTCAGTACCTTCTCAATATAATGAGACTGAGAGATAGAAATTCTATTACTTTCATGTTTAATCCTTATACCAAGGATAACATCAGCCTCCCCCATGTCTTTCATAGAGAACCTTGATGACAAAAATTCCTTTGTCAGGTCACCCTGATTTTGGTCAGTGCCAAGATCAACATGTCATCAACATATAGGAAAATGATGACTCCTTTACCAGATTCATCAAATTTGCTATATACACATTTGTCAGCCTGGTTAAGAACATAACCACTAGACAAAACCACTTCATCAAACTTTTGATGCCATTGCTTAGGTGCCTGCTTAAGTCCATAAAGAGACTTAATCGGTTTACACACCTTGTTTTCATTGCCGGGCATGATGAAGCCCTGAGGTTGGTTCATATAAACCTCCTCTTCCAATTCACCATTCAAGAAAGCTGTTTTCACATCCATCTGATGAATAACCAGATTGTGAATAGATGCCATAGCAATTAACAGTCTTATGGTACTGATACGAGCCACAGGGGCATAAGTATCAAAATAGTCTATTCCTTACTTTTGTTTAAAGCCCTGAATAACTAATCTAGCCTTGAACTTTTCAATAGTTCCATCTACCTTCATTTTCCTTTTGAAAATCCACTTGCAACCCAAAGGTTTGCAACCTGGTGGTAGATCAACCAACACCCAAGTGTTGTTCCCCATGATGGAATCCATCTCATCATTGATTGCTTCTTTCCAGAAAGCAATATCCTGGGACTTCATTGCTTCTTCAAATGTTTTGGGGTCATCCTCAACAATGAAGCAATAGGAGTATTGGTCTGAGACCTCATCCCTGGTACCTTCAACTAAGTATAGTTGAAACTCAGGTCCAAATGACTTTGGAGTCCTGACCCTTTTGCTTTCCTGAGCACAGGTTCAGGTTCTTTGAACCACAACCTCATCAGGGACCACGATGGGTCATCATCGAGGACCTCTCGATACACCAGTGTCATGAGTTCCATTAGGAATCCTCTGACTTGGTCTAGGAACTGATGAGAATCTATTCTCATCAAAGTCTGCATCCCTTGATTCAATTATTGAGTTAACTGAAACATGTTCATTAGGTTCAATAACATAGAACCTAAAAGCCTTGGAATGCTCGGCATATCCAACAAAGATGCAATCAATGCCTCTTTCACCCAAAGTCTTTTGCTTTGGATCAGGGAGTCTTACAACAGCCCTATAACCCCAAACCTTGAGATAGTTCAGGTTGGGTTTCCTTTTAGTCCAGAGTTCATAAGGGTAACCTTGTTCCTTTTGTTAGGAACCCTATTTAATAAATAGCAAGCTATTAACATAGCTTCACCCCAGAACCCTTGACTCAGTCCTGAATAGGACAACATGGAATTAACCATCTCCTTGACACCACTGTTTTCCTTTCGAAATACCATTTTGCTGAGGAGTATAGGGAGCAGTAGTTTCATGGATAATACCAATAGACTGAAAGTACTGAGTATCCATGTACTCACCTCCCCTATCAGTCCTTAATCTTTTAATCAAAGACCCAAGTTGTAATTCAACTTCAGTTTTAAACACTTTGAATTTATCTAATGCTTCATCCTTGGTATGTAACAAATAGACATAACAAAATCTAGAAGCATCATCAATAAATGTCACAAAGTACTTCTTATTCCCCAAAGAAGGAGTGGCATGCAAATCACACAGGTCACTGTGAATAAGCTCCAAGATCTTAGTCTCACGACTAACACCTGAAAGGGTTTCTTGGTTATCTTGGTCAACATGCAAGTTTTACACTTTTCAGTGTCCATGTCAAAAGCAGGGATTAAACCATCCCTAGACATATCTTGCATCCTTTTATAGTGAACATGACCAAGTCTAGCATGCCAAAGGTTAGAATCACTCGATCATATGTGGTCACAAAAGCTGAAATAACACTGTCAGTGGTAATATTAAGCCTCAACATTTGATTACATAAATAACCAAAACCAATAAAAACACCACATTTAGAAAGAACAAATTTATCCGATTCAATAACTTGTTTATATCCATGATTATTCAAAACACTACTTGAAACCAAGTTCTTCGATATCGAGGGACATGAATAACATTAAACAAAGTTACAATCTTTCCAGAACTAAACCTAAGATCTACACAACCACGACCATGCACCAAGGCTGTTGACTCATTTCCCATGTGAAGAATAGAACCATCATTCTGTGACTCATAAGTCTTGAACCAGCTTCTATCTTTACACACATGAAGCTGTTGCACGAGTCAACCCACCACGCAACATCATCATCCTGCACATAAAAGATTCAGATACATATGTAACATAATAAATCTGAAAAGACTTATTAAACATATTCGACCTTTCGTGAGTTGGTGAACCACCACTCCCTGAACCATTAGTGCCGATCCATTGGCTTTACCACCAACTTTAACACCCTTGCAGTCCCTTTTAATGTGACCAGTCTTGCCACATTTCCAACAAGTAGGTGTAGCCTTCTTGTTAGGATCTGCCCTTGTGTTGTCATGATATTTGCGTTTGCCTTTGTTGTCATTGTACCTGGTGGAGTTGTTATGCTCCACCATATTGACAACAGATGGTCCAGTAGCATTGCTACTCTTTGGCTTGTCATTATCCTGCACCTTGAGAGATTCCTCAATGCGCAGATGACTGCCCAACTCAACCAGAGTTAACTCCTCCTTCTTATGCTTCAAGGTATGCTTGAAATCTTTCCAAGAAGGAGGAAGTTTGTCAATAACACAAGAGACTGAAATAGCCTCATCCATGTGCATATTGTGTTGTGTAAACCTTCCAAGTATTCCAAGAAGTTCATTGTATTGTTCCATAACTGGTCTTGAATCAGTCATTTTGTAATTTGTGAAATTACTAACAAGGAACTTCTTACTTGATGCATCCTCAGCCATATATTTGGCATCCAAGGAATCCCACAGTTCTTTGGAAGATTCAAAGTTCTGATAAATATCAAACAGAGAATCAGACATACCATTGAGAATAAGACCTCTGCATATGTAGTCATCATTCTCCCACTTGCTCCTCCTCCTGATCTGCTCCACAATAGCATCATCACCATCATCAGGAATTGGTGTAGTAAGCACATACACCACACTCATGCTTGACAGCAAGAAGTGCATCTTCTTCTGCCATCTCCTGAAATCCACCCCTTCAAACTTGTCCAGCTTAGCAAAGTTTGAAGCCATGTGTTTCATTGCAGCAGTTGCCATTGATTATCACAAAATAGTTTACTTTGATTGTTGGTTGTTATTCGTCCCAAATCAGGGTGAAGATAATCAATTCAGCAGAAATGTGCAACTCTTCAGCAGAAACAAACAAACTGTTAGTAGTAACAGATACCACTTGGTGGTTACCGGATATCACTTGGAATCGTGTAATCACTTTCCAAAGTAAACTATTCGACTCACAAATATCTACTTGAGATAAGACCAAATGCAGTTAGAGAATTAGGCACAATTCTTTAACCCTTGCGCTTATAAGTGTTTAGTGTTTTCTGTGTCTATTTCATGCATGTTCAGGATCTCCTATTTATAGGAGGTTACTCTTGGCTGTTCCAATGGAATTATGAGTATTAATCGGCCCATTAATAGCCTCATAATTATCCCCATTATAGCCGTTAGTGGTTACATGACCAATTAAACGTGGTCATAATGATGCAGTTGTAACTGTCATTTATCAGTACTTATATCAGTACTTTCATAGTGCTTTCAGTGGTTACACTGCTTGATTGGAAACGCCACTGCTTCATGTAAACACAACTTCGGTGAGATACCACCCGATTGGAAACACCACTTCGGTGGAAACACGATCTGATGAAGTCTGCCGGTGGAAACACTGATAATCAGTGTTAACCACAACAGTACTTTCACCAAGCACTACCAACACATACCACTATTAGAGTCAGGGTGTTCATGGACTTTATGGGTGTACACTCCGTACCTCCTAACCCATTGCAACGTGTGAACTAATCCCACAAGTGCACTAAATTTTCCAACAATTATGAGGATCAACGAAACCAAATACAAGGTTTCTTAATTATATGTATACATGCATGAGATTGCGTAAGAGAATAAACTTGTTCACAAAAATGAGAAAGCAAATAGTATAAAAACGGCCACCTTCACTTCCAATCGGCCGTCCATAACAGTCACGCTCATTCGGTTCAATTTCATCCAAAGTTAACTTTGACTTGGGTCTGCCAAGGAAGAATGCAGGTTTGTTTGGAGTAGGTAAGGGTATGGTGTCATTGAGAAGCATAGAGATCATATCTGAAGTTGTCGGTCTGTCCATTGCATTTTCTTGGACAACACACAAGTACTTCCAACTGATTGATCCTGTAAATCCAATGCATTTCCTTGTTGCCATAGCTCCCATGCCTGTATCATTAGAAATAACCTATAAAATGTTATCTTCATCCACAAGTAAAAGCTCCCGAATCATGTATTTCATTGCTCATCCAAGATGTCAGGGTCCAATTCCTCCCCGTTGGCGTACTAGAACCAAGTTTTAATGCCCGGTAATAGCACGTTAGTTGGGTGACCAAAACTCTGCCACAAAACTGTCTTATCAATATCTTTAATCAGCCAGAAATCACCAATTTCTTCCAGGGTGCAATTACGTGTAGGTTTGGACCAGCGTCAACGTCGCTAATATTCATTAGGGTTGCGCCTCGATCAGTGATAATCAAGTTTCTGGTGTTCGGGTCGATGGAGAGAGCATGCTTGCCCGAGGTGGATATGATTGGCTTGTTAGGATTGGCTAACCATAGTTTCCAATTCAGCATCCTGGTGTACCAGATTCCCAAGTAACTACCATCTTCATCAAAGAACCCTAACGTGAAATTTCCAAGGACAGAGACAAGCTGGTCACGGGAGTTAAGTTGCCTGTCGAGTTTAATAGTAGAACATGCGTCTGTAGGAGGACAAAATCTGACGGTGTAATTGGCACCATAGTACTCAAATAAATCATCAGCATTATGGAACTCGTAACTATAGGATCTCGGGCACGCCGATTAAAAAAACTCTGCATATGCCGTTGGATTGCCTTACTGAATGTCGAGAACGTGTCGTTGCAACAATACCCAGGCGCAAAGTTCTGGCATGCACTCTTACACCCTCCTCCACCCTCCAACATCGGCTCCATCGGACACCGATTATTCAAATCGTCAACGCAGGCTGTCTTCGCACAATCAAGTATATAGTGACCCGACCCGCCAGTAGCCTCTACAGTCATCTGCAAGTTATAGCCTTGAGTGAGGCCGGCATAATAATACTCCAAGTCAAAAATTTAGTCGATGATGAACTTCGCACATGTAACAGGTGGGATTGCTGATCTTCCGCTGCACTTCAATTCACCGGAGCCACACTGGTCCTACACTCCTACCCCAGAAGGTACCTGACCAGTTCTCAGGAGCTTGGAACGGCCATTTATTACCCTTTGTCAGCTTGAATCCGGTGACACTGAGATTAGGTCTGCCTGAGATTGCAGGCCAAACAGTGAAGTCAGTCGTTGACTACATTGATAGTAGTCCCTGAAACTCCTGAAAATGTGCATGAAAATCACATTCAGTACATAATATTACCATGTGATAGTGTGTGTTCGTGTTACAAACTAAAAAAAAACACTTACTGACCAATATAGAAGATGAATAAGAACAAGAAATTAAAACTCGTCCAGTATAACTATATAACTCGCACTGTGTGCAGGCTGACCAAACCAATAATATACTCATAATAATTGATGTACACATATACCTCCAGCATTCATATGCTATAGCACATTTAGACATAGATACTATAAAAAAAAGGGATTCGGTGCACGCAAATAACCATGACTACTTTTGTACCTTAATCCATTTACCCGCATATCAAAGAGGCAATTATTTGATCGAAACGCATTTAATACATGTTAACGCACTTCTCTATAGTCCTTGTTTGGTATCAGAAAGATATGTTGGCACGCAAATGATTATAAGCAGGACATTGATAATTGAGAACAATAAGTTACTTTCATCAAAAATTAAGAGCAATAACTTCCGGTAAAATGTAATGCTCAGCAAAAACAAGTAGTTAACCTGCATTTATCAAAGATACTGACCTTGAAAGGTACAACAGTATATTGTTATGCTGATGCAGCGTCGGAATCTGACTCAAGTTTCCACCAAGCACGACTTCCATCCATTTTATTACCATCATCTTCCCTATTAACAAAATTACTTACATCCGAATCATCATCCTCGGAAAATGAACTATATAATTTCCTCTCCCTTTCATAATTATATGTCCACTCCAACCTTTTCAGAATATCACGATCTTTCCACCGCCCCACAACAGACACCGCTTCCTTTTTAGCCTTTCCCATAATAACCTCCTGCCAAGAGTATGAAGCATCAGAAACCCTCTTAAGACCCCTCATCACAATCACCAACCACCACTGTTTTCAAGCATCTTAATTTCGCTTCTTTCAGAACCTCCACAAAATCAGAATCATCCGAAACAAGTATCAAACAGTCCATTTGTCGCTTATCCATCATATCCACCACATGGTTTTTCAACGCCACGTCAGCAGCCTGTGGTTTATTTGAAACAGTACTAACCCAATATCCCGCCCGTTTCAACTCATCCCCCAATCCATACCCAACTTTTGGAGTTAAAATATCCCTTGCAGCGTTACTATACTTTTCCATTTTCATCGAATATTTCCCAACCAATTTCACCCTTTGACTACCTCTAGCCGACTCAATCTGACTCACTCGTTTCACATGTTCACGCTCATGAATCTGCTTAAAATGATTAATAAGCTTTTCATTATTATAAAACTTCCTCCCACAAACACGACATATATATGGATCAACCGGTTTAACCACACCCTTATTTTCCAACTGATCGAGCTTTTTCCTATCTCTCCTATGTTCCTTAATCTTAGGAGGAACATAATCAAACGAACGTTGATTAGCATAAGCTATCTTGAACCTAACATCCCCAAATGACTCGGCAGCTTTTCTAAGCCTAATAGCAGCATCAAACGGTGACACTGATTTCGGTGGCTTGTTGTCTAAGTCCCAAAAAACAGCCACAATGTTTCGGCCTGCGTTGAAATGACAATGTCTAATCATCCTAAAAACTTTCGGTATCCGTCTATCATTAGTTCATAACTTGATGAAACCAGACATTGTCAACCTGCAAAGCAAAAAAAAGTATATTTATAACGGGTGTTTGGATAAGCTTATTTTATGGGCTTATGAGCTTATTGAGATTTGGAAAATCCGATGAAGCTCACATTCTTCAGCTTATAAAGTGGTTATCACTTTGAGCCTGCGGCTCAAGTCCATAATGTATTAATAATAAGCTGGAAAGTGAGCTTAATTGGCTTTGCCAAATCTCAATAAGCTGATAAGCCCATAAAATAAGCTAATTCAGACACCCTACTAGTCTTTAACGGGTGTTTGGATAAGCTTATTTTATGGGCTTATGAGCTTATTGAGATTTGGAAAATCCGATAAAGCTCACATTTTTCAGCTTATTAAGGGCTTATCACCTTGAGCCTGTGGCTCAAGTCCATAATCTATTAATAATAAGCTGAAAAAATGAGCTTGATTGGATTTGCCAAATCTCAATAAGCTCATAAGCCCATAAAATAAGCTAATTCAGACACCCTACTAGTCTTTAACGGGTGTATGAATTAGCTTATTTTATGGGCTTATGAGCTTACTGAGATTTGGAGAAGCCGATAAAGCTCACATTTTTCAGCTTATAAAGTGCTTATAAACTTGAGCCTGTGGCTCAAGTCCATAATCTATTAATAATAAGCTGAAAAAAGTGAGCTTAATTGGCTTTTCCAAATCTCAATAAGCTGATAAGCTCATAAAATAAGCTAATTCAGAAACCCAATTACTCTTTTTGAACACTAGTAATGATCACAATGCAAAAGTCAGTATGTCATTTTAACAAACAGTTTGTGGGCATTACTAATAAACAGATATCCAAACACACCCTTTATTCTTTCTAATAGCAATTAACGAATACAATTTGAAATGATACCTGTTAAAAGATGATTTCAAGGGATTAAGAATGAATACCTGTATACTAGTGTTAATTATGTGCTGGTTAATATAAAACAGGAATCCAAACACTCCGTTTGTTCGTGAAATGGGCTTAATAGTGAAAGACGGTATTGAGAGTTACTTTTTAGTTAAATGGGCTTAATATAAGTGAAACAGGCTTCCATTTGAAACATAAGTCTTTACCTTTTTATTTTTTGTCGTTTCAAAGTAAATGTTCATTACGCATTATAAGTTTACTAGCAGGGTACTCGCGCGATGCGGCGACGGATACCCTGCGACTATATTTTGCGGCAATCAAATTTTGTTTTGTTACATGTTTTTTTAAAGACAATAGTACAAATAATAATAATTTAAATTAAAACAACTTCGTGAATCATGCAATCAACAAACCATCTCGACTCATGAAGTCAAATAAGTACGCGACCTCGTGATTTATCAAACCAACCAAATGACCAAAATTTCTCAATATCATGAAGCATAAGGATCTCGTGATAAAACGTGATCTCGAAAAATAACTCCTAACCAATCAAATAGCACAAAGGTATCTCAAAAAGATAGTCAAACCCCGTAAAAATTATTTAGTACAAATCTAAAATTTATGTCAAAATTTATAGCCCAAAACAACCCTATACCATAAAATAAAATTAGCTAACCATAAACTAACCATATTTTCGGATTAAAAAATGCTACCGGCCCAAATTAACAACCCTACTTTTATAAGTATATTAATATCAAGAAACAACTAACCCTAATAACTTTTTAAATAATCACACAGCCCCATCTCTCTTTATTTCACCATTTGCGGTCAACACTTCCATCCTTATTTCTCCATACATCATAAATGTCTCCCCCCTTATAACTCCAAAATTGGAGCCTCCTAACACAAACTGTGGAAAACTAGAAGGGGGGGTTGAATAGTTTTACCAATTAAAACTTCGTTTTAAAATATTTAGATCGATTTATGTCAATCTATTTAGTTGTTTATGTTGGACGTTGATAGATAGATATATAAACGTGTAATGAAAGATAAAGAGTAAGAAGCACATCACCACGACACAAATATTTATATTGGTTCGGCTACAAGGACACCTTCCTTGCCCTACTCCACTCCGCGAGTCACCTACTCGAGAGTTCGTAAACACTACACGACACCAACTCCTTATGGCGGAGAAGCCTTCACAACGTTGCATACTCTTTTTCCGGTACTAGGCTAACCACCGGGTTCTTTCACTCCAAGGTGAACCACACCTAACACAACATCGCATACCCTTTATTCGGTGCTAGGCTAACCACCGGGTTCTTTTACACCAAGGTGAACCACACCTACACAACGTCGCCTACCCTTTATTAGGTACTAGGCTAAGCACCTTGTTCCATTGCAATGGAGGAACTACTACCCAACACTACACCAATGACTAATCCCAAAGGAGATCTACTCCTTTACAACATCATCAAGGATATCAATATCCTTGGATCTAGTACTAATCTATCTTGTACATCGAAACACACCATATCTGTGACAACCCGTACTTTCAGGTCATTTCTCGAAACAATTCTTGCCTCATTATTTCAACATTTATTGTAAACTTGGTTTACTTGTTCCAAATTCGCGTAACCTTTATGGTTTAGCGGCGAATTCATGATCATAACATCACGAACATTTCATATGGACTAAGTTTAGTCTACAATTCATTAACATCATTTGCATCATATTAGTTCATTCATGATTTTACATTTCACATTTAACGCGTAAATTTTATATTAAATAAACGTTATCGCGTGAGTTATTATTTTGAACATTTAATCCGTTATTTTCAAAAATGATCCCGACACATTTCTATACTTACATTTAGTTATAAAAACTATATTTTGAGTTTTCCTAGTGTTTTAAATTATTTGGTATATAAATCGTTAAATTTATATTATTACGACGTTTTCTTAAAAACTACACTATAATTATTATATCACTCAAATTTCACAAGGAATGTATTTTTACAATTTTTATAATATCATTATACTCTATTTTGATCTATTAAAAATTTACTTGTACCTAAAAGCTACCAAAACCTTACAAGTTATTATTACTTACACTTTTCTTACAAGTATACAAGTATATACATTTTACCTACACAATTACTTATAAAAAAAAAATTTTTTTGAGAAACATAGCCCTTAAAATCCGGCCAAGGGGGGGAAAGAAAGTCTTGGTGGGTAGATTTTTCTACAAAACTAAATCTATACTTCACTTACTTCATTTATTTCATTATTGTAAGTGTTAGTCAAGTAAAAAGTTCTCTCTATTTGTTCTTCCTTCTCCATAAACGGTTCATCATAAGTGTACAAGGGATCACCAAAATTTTTGCAAGCTCAAGTATTTTAACAATCTAGATCACACTCTTGTTAAGGTTTTGAAATAAAAACCTAGGGTGTTTAGGTTAATCCTTGGTTCTAATCACCTCATCATATCACTTGTAAGCATCTCATATTTATTTTTCATCTTACATATTCATTTCATATTCATCCTTTCATTTTTGGAGCAAGCATGCAAGACTTGTGTTGTTTATACCATTTTACATGATTTTTAGAGCTATTTATACATATGGTCATCCTATAATTATTCCCATGGTATTCTTTGGTCTTGATGATGTCTAGGAACCCATGACACCCTAAGAAGGTGTATGGTAGGATTAGATTAGCTTTGGAGTTGATTTGAAGGGATTAGAATAGGTTTTGTCCGAGAAAAACTATTTTCGATAAGTATAAAAAGTAATCTGTCCTTGTTTTGATTTTCTGGAAAATCCGACCATAGCCACGACATTTTGGCCTTGATATTTAGAAAATATACTTTAAAACGAATCCGTGGCCGCTTGAACGGATGAAAACGGAGTTATAACGAAGTCGTGGTGAATTTTTAAAGTTTGGCGACGAAATATATTATTTTCAGAAAATTCAGCAACATGTTTTTACTTTATTCGAGTCAAAAGCAGCCTTAAGCTTTACAAATTATTTCGACTTGTCAAAAATATATTAGTATACTTTGATACGAAGCTAAGGACGTATTATACGTAGAAAACGGATTTGAAACGACAAAGATATGCACGTTTTCATAAAATTGCCGTAACTATTATTTTTAGAAAAACTATATTATTTTTACGAGATAAGTGTTACGGTAACTAAAATCACCATATTTAACCTCTATTATCTTTATGTTCGAGACCTTTATGACGAAAACTCCTGAACTGAAACTTTTAGATATCGATACAAACTTTCCAAAACCGTCGAGTTCGTTCTCTAACGTGCGACGTACACTATTTTACGACTATTTTTCCGGAGCCATTTTTGTTGATTTCATGATAATTCCGACGACATTGTTTTGCGACGAAAAGTGGAAATTTCACCAACAATCATTATAAAACCATTGTAGGATGACATTTTGGCGTAAAAACTTGAAAAGTGATTTTTGATTGGTCAAGACGTCAAACGAGTATTTTTCGACGATAAGTAATATTTTCAAAACTCGCAAATGGTATAAATAACATACGAAATGCATGCATAACATTACATTGCAACTCATGACATATCATAACATTCATAATAGGTCAAGATTTGCGTATCACATTACATCTCGGTGTACTCACTCTTGTCATTTCGTCAGTTTACCAAGTGAGTTTCGTAGCCCCTGCTTTTACTTGTTTTCATAACTGTTTTGGGGGAGATACATGCTCAATTATTTTTCACAAGTACTTTAGATTTTTAAGGCTAAAATCTATCATGATTACCATTGTTTCTAAATCAAAGGTTATACTATATAAATTGTTCTTGTTTGCGTGCTACGGTACTACGTCGTATAACGTTCTAAATCAGTTGACTACTGATAAATTGAGTTAAGTGCTATTGATTATGTGCTATTGTTCTACGTCGAGTTAAGTGCTATTGATTATGTGCTATTGTTCTACGTCGAGTTAAGTGCTATTGATTATGTGCTATTGTTCTACGTCGAGTTAGGTACTATATTGTGAATTCATTTGACATCATGCACTTGAACATTAACTCTACATATTCTGGCAGTGGGTTGTGAACACACAGGTTGCAAGTTTTGTATGGGCGGGACTTGGGACTGAGTGGATTTACAATGCCTTTGCTACATAAGCGATTTTGAAAGTCTTTACATTTCAACGATTTACAATGCCTTTGCTGCATAAGCGATTTCGAACGGCTTTTCATTTCAAAACAAACTCTATGAACTCACTCAACCTTTGTGTTGACACTTTTAGCATGTTTTATCTCGGGTATCTAAGGCATACACTTCATGGCATGCATTTGGACACCTCATGGAGTCGTGGTGACGGCAGCGTCTCACATGGGTTTTACGTACTTTAAAACATCGTTTGAATTGTACAAACTTATTTCCGCACAAGTTGATTTTCATTTGGGACCTATCTTTGTAAACTCTGATTGTTTTATTAAATCAAACGATGTATTTTCCAAACGACACTTTAGGTCGTTCAATATAACTGTGATTGTGATGCTATAACAGTCAATCCCCAGGAATTCCCTTCCGCTGCAAAACAGGTAATTTGGGGGTGTGACAATATCGAATGTACATCTAAGGCACCTTTTACTAATGCCTTTAGCTAGATCTTCAAGACACATTTCACTAATGTCTTGTGGCCAGATCTTCAAGACACCTTTCACTAATGTCTTGTAACTTGGCTTCTAGGCACCTTTCACTAATGCCTACAATATGGACGATCGACACCTTTCACTAATGTCTTCGTCTTGACCCTTGAGACATCTTTCACTAATGTCTTCAACACTACACTTCTTAGAAGAAAGAAAGGAATCATCAACAAGAAGACTTCAGTAGCCTTAATGATAAGGAAGCATGGCAACTCATGGACTTGAGCTTGCTCGACTTCAAAGGTGGTGATCTTGCCTTTAAGAGGAACCTAGAAGATCACACAAAAACAAAACTACAAACATAGATCTCTTGGATCTGAGGTTAGTGAGTTTTTAACTCAGGGAGAAAGTGTGTTAGAAAGGGGTGAGAAACAATGAATAAATGGCTCACTATTTATGGAAGAAAAACTCTACTGTTCCCCGGATCCCACGGATCCCTTCCACAAGGGATCCGTCTAGCGTTAAGCTAGGGATCCGTGGGACGCTCCCTTTTACCCATGGGTATTTTGGTTATGGGTCATGGGTTGAACCATGGATCTTTAGCTAGATACAATGTATCTTTGAGTGCAATGCACTTGGTCACTTGGGTATGGGTTGATCCATGGGTTATGGATATTATCCATGTATGATATAAGCATGATGTCATGCAATGGGTTATGGGTCAAGCTCCATGGGTTATGGGCTTTGGGTTGTGCCCAACTACATTCAATGTATTTGGCCAATGGGTTGTGATACTTAAGTTTCTACCCATTTATATTACCCAATATACTACATAATAGTTATGTGTATATTATATCCTAATATGTAAACACTAGTTGTTGTACATATGTATTACTAACTCATAAAATCACTTATACTTGTTTTAGTGTTTTGTGTGAAAATGTGAATATGTTAGAAACTATTAGTTCAAACCATTTACGTATTTTATTTGTTTCGTTAACATGATTTTACGTTTGTTATCGACAAAACATTAGAAGATAGTAAAATATAAATAAACGTTTTTAAGGCTTATTTGTATTAACAATCTCTCCCTTTTTGTTGATGACAAAACATAAAATTATTTTAAGGAAAAGCTAAAATTCGTAAAAGTTTTAATTTGTAGTTTTTACTTTCTTCTCTCCCTTTTTGTCGAAACGAAAAGTGTTTGAAGGAAAGCAACACATCATTTTTAAGAAAAACTGATAACGCTACACGCGTCGTTCGGGGTCAAGGAAACTTCCTTTTCTTCGAGCAAGTTTTATAACACCCTAGGCAGTGAACCTAATCGTTGTAGTGTAGTAATTAGGGTAAGCCACGGGTATTGATATCGTTCTCTAGGGGAATAGGAATGCTAGTAAGAAGTTACTACGCTAAGGTTAAGGTTGAGGAAGATTATTTTTTATCTTTTTATGTTTTATGAAATGGAAAGGTACGAATCTCGGGTATTGGATTTGGAGGGTTGGTATTTCTACCGATTACTCTACTATTATCTAATTATCTAAACTAAGGTTGTGGGAGTCTATGTCTAATTAATGTGTGCTCGTATGATAGTTTAAAGATGTGTTTACTTAGGTTGTATTACTCCTTAATTATCTCCTATTGATGGTTGAGTTGTCACGTCTTATTCTTAGTTGCGTTGTGTGTCTAAGGTTGTAGGGTATGCGTTTCTCCCTACTCTTTGAACTTACCAAAGGGTCTTGTCTACAAACCCACTAGGGATGATAAACTCCGACTCTAAGGCGCTCTTTGGATGGTTTAGCCTACAACTACTTAGGTAATTATATTCTAAGGTTCACAAAGATGAATCAAGCATTAAGTACACAACGAATGACCTATCGCATTACTAGATCATATATCAACCAAGATAAGAAAACAACCAATCAATATTCAATAATTAAGTTTCATACTTCCTAAGCAAACACACAAATAAATTAGCCGGACATGGAGAACATGCAAGCATACACACAAATAATCAAAGACATAATTGAATTAATGAAGCAAAGACTTATCTTGATGTAAGATAGGGTTTAAAACCCTAAAATACTGTACAAGACACCTTAGGTTCGGTTTTAGGTTTTTACTCCCAAAAACTCTCCTTTACATTGAAAAATTCGGATTCTATATATAAGATTACAATTGCGACGGCGTCACCTTATGTTTAGTGACGCCGTCGTGTCGCCGTCATTAGGGTTTCGTCTTGGCCACGTTAACCTTGCGACGGCGTCACCTTGTGTCCGTGACGTCGTCCTCTTCAGACTTATGGCGTCGTGCGGATTGCATCTAGGTCGTCGAGTAGCGGCGACCTACTCTTTACAAGCGGGCGTCGTCGCTTGTAAATACGAGTTTTGGGTTACGGCCCGTCACAACATTTTGGGACGGCGTCGCCATAGCACCTGCGCCGTCACCCTCTAACTTCGGCACTGTGAGTGTCTCGATTCTTGACTTTGGCCATTTTCTTCATATATCGGCGCCTTTTCGTCCAAATAAGTGCCATTCCAGCAATTTGCCTTCAAGAGACCTAAAAAGGGAAAAGGAACGATATTAAGCAATAACGGATACAAAAGTGATCAAATAAGGACTTAAAGCGACCCTCAAAATGGTACCTTTTAAAACCTTATCAAATATTCCTACACTTGTTATTTGCTTGTCCTCAAGCAAATGTGCTTTTAGCCAATTAATTTATAAGTTAGGGGTCATGAAGCATTAATTCAAAACGGTCCACAACACATATAAGCCCCGCCAAAGTCATAACAAGCACGGAAATTACATACTAGCACCTCACATGGGGTGTTTGGATACTCACACCTCTCTCGGGTGTATATATGAAATATAACAAATAGGAAATGGAAGATAAACACTCATTAACCGGTCCTAGTACATAGATTACCATAGGCTTGAGAATAGATCAAACCTCCATCGCTTTGGCGTAAGCACCTAGGAAAGACTATCAAAGAGGTCTTTAAAGGGTTGTAATGTTAGGCTTACGGTAGGGAAATAAGGGTTTGGTGGGATAGGCTATTTAGTGGTGGCAAGTCAAAAATCTTTATGTTAACTGCATATGAAGAATGGCGTTGCTAAGCCAAGACTCGACACTCTAAACTCTACATAATTGAAATAAATAAACATAAATTTAAAAGGATAGATGTAGGATGGTAGCCCGTATTTTTTTTTTTTTTCATACACTTTTACTCTACCATCCTCTACGATAACATCAAAATACTAGGGATTTATAGGCATATCCCTACACTTGAGTTTTTATTACTCTAACACTAATTTGACCCGATTTGAAAAGATCAAAACACTTGGGGTACATTATTACGCAAACAAAGGGAATTTGAATTTTAACGTTCCCTTCCCGTCATTTCATAAACTTTAACTTTTCCCATGAATCCCAATCGTCCCAAAGCTGTATACAAAGGATATGACTCGACTTAGCAACTTATGCAAGCAACTAGATAATTGAACAAAGGGTTTAGGGTGATAACAAACATTTGCACTAAAAGTGATTGCATAAGGGGTAGGCTAAGGCGATTTGGGTGTATATTTGGGGGTGGGGTGTAAACAATGCTCTTCATTGATATTATGGAAAAACCGAAACATCACGAGAACCGCGAAAAGGATAGGCTCTGAGTGGTTAACTAGGGGTATCGTGTACTAAAGATGAGTACAACGCAAAGGGTGTGGGGGAATTACTCAACCGATGTGGAAGAAGTAATTATATTACAGGTATCAAACAAGGGTTATCCTAATGCCTCTTATCATTTAGTTATTCCTAACTACACAAGTGTAGCCTCACTTGCGATCTCGGAATGCATCACAAAACAAGTTCTAGAATCTAATATACTACCGGTTCACACTCTAAGCATTAAAGATGAATGCTTTAATTCCTACTAATCTAAGGGCGATCCTCACATTTTGGTGGAATTTGGGTGGTAAAGGGTTTTTGTGCTAATCATGCAACTTCCTATCCATGAGACGCTTTTGTTAAGACTAATGGCCCACTCCTATATGTCATGAAAAATTTTAAATTTGGTGCCAAAATTACCCTAACCGACATTTTCTCATGGTTTATTACAAAAGTGCAATTGGACAAAGCAAATAATCAAGGATAAACATAGTTTCAAAGTTCCCGTTTTATTTTCCCTCCCTACACTTAAACTGAACATTGTCCCCAATGTTCCTCGAAAGTATCAAAGTTATGATAAAAGAAGTTAATCAAAAACGAAAGAAACTAATACTCCCCTGATTAGCTCGGTAGGATCCGTGTAAAGTGGTGGTTAAATTCTTTTCAAGAAGAATTATTGCGTGAAAAGCTCCTTCCAATCTTATATAACTTCCTCTTGACAAACTAAACCTGCACACTTGAAGAAAACAAACGAAACCTTCGCTTAAAATTGGCTGTAATAATATATATAAGACTCGATTTAAACTAGGATATAATGCTTGTGGAATGGATGTTTACTGAATTTCTAAGAAAATTAAGACACGGAAAATTCCAAAAATTTATAAGTAGCTCGAGAAAACGAGAAAAGTAATCGATGTTTTTACTCCTTCCTGGCCGTCAGGTTGCAATCTGACGCCGTCAGTTATCCTGACAAAAACTGGTCTGCGATTTTCTGGAAAAAATTCTGGAAAATTTACATCTTTAGAATCTGAAAAAATTTCTGTCAAACATCCATTATGACTCGATACAAGCATTTGAGTCGAACAAACAAACATAAATATCTTTTAGTTAATTGTTATTCTCATGTTTACGTTTCTTTTGAAAACGTGTGTAATCCTCCCTACACTTATCTCTTATGTAGAATACCTTTATATCCAATTAAGACGAAGTTAAAAACAAAATAAAGCATTTTTACAAATTTAAACATGAGAATAAACAATCAATAAAATATATACGACACACAAATAAAAATGAAAAACAAATAAACATGGGCTGCCTCCCAAGAAGCGCTTGTTTTTGTTCGAGTCACGAGCCTGACTCTACCCTTATTTAACAGATAAAGGGGAAGTTTTCCCTACACTTAAGTTTAAGTGCGGGTGATAGTAGCGATACACACCCTTAGGGTGGAAATTTGCTACGTGAGGAGAGGGTGATGGGTGATTTATATGCTCAAAGGAGTGTGCTCCATTCATTATAACCTTACCTAAGTCTATTGGTGTAGCGGGTGAATCAAATCCCTCTCCTAAAAATTGATCATCTTCTATCAACTTCAAAAGAATCTTAGTTAAGGATCCATCTTGACCTAATAAACCCGGTTTAAACCCATAGTGTTTCTTGTTATCAACCATGAATGGGTGATATAAGTGTGTAAGGTCATGGGTTACTCCTATATTAGCTTCCACTCTACATGGCCTAGACTCTACCACTTTTATCAAGCAACTACCCGGACTATCTATTTTGATGGGTGGATTGGGGCCTAATTCAATTCCAAGATTCACATCTAAAGACGGAAAATTGGGTAAGGTTTTTGGTTGAGGCTCCGGTTCATCAAAATTAGGAACTTCCCTAGGACTAAGAGAAAGGTCATCACTACAAGCGTTCAAACCCACATCCACTACTTGTGTTTGGTCCAAAGGTTCTACCTTTATTGGGGTTCCTATAGTTTCTTTTACTACTTCCGGGTAAGTCATAGGCGGTGTGTGTTTCTCAAGTGATGGTAGGACTTGTGGGTTATCCGATGGGATTGGATTTTCTACTCTATCCTCCATCTTATCAAGATCACCTATCTATTCATTTTGTACTGTGGTAGCGCCTAACCATGACATGCACCTTGGTACCTCAACTCTAATCATCTCCTTCCTAAACAACCTTTCCGACCGAAGTTTCCAAATTGAAAATAGGTCTAAAGATTCGTTTTTTGGGTCCCATGTTCCACTTCTAAATTGGGCGTGAATCTCAAAGGTTTCCCATGCAATTCGAACACCACGTCCCCAAATATCCCCATCCGCTACATAGTCAAGTCTCCTTTGGGTTTAGGTGGGCGTACGAGTGTAAAAGAATTGTAGTGGAAAGCTTGATAAATCAATACCATGATAAAGGACTTTTGTAATAAATATTTAATTCGAGTCCACGCCTCGGAAAGGATTCATCATGATCTTCTGCTGGAACCTCAAGATCTCATTTTGGAGTGGAAGGGGTAAATTATGTAGTAGATTTCGTTGATTGGGTGAAAGTTTTGGCAGATTCGCGTTCTCCATAACGGCTAACGGAATAGTCAATGAAAATGGTTATGAACAAAGGTCACGAAGAAGGGGGATAGACTAAAAGAAAGCTAAAAATGAGAAAAAAAAATTTACTTGATAGGAATCAAGCAAAGAACCTAAACGAGGTGGACTACTAACTAGCTATTCTATTCCCCGGCAGCGGCCAAAAACTTGATAACGCTACACGCGTCGTTAGGGGTCAAGGAAACTTCCTTTTCTTCGAGCAAGTTTTATAACACCCTAGGCAGTGAACCTAATCGTTGTAGTGTAGTAATTAGGGTAAGCCACGGGTATTGATATCGTTCTCTAGGGGAATAGGAATGCTAGTAAGAAGTTACTACGCTAAGGTTAAGGTTGAGGAAGATTAGTTTTTATCTTTTTTATGTTTTATGAAATGGAAAGGTACGAATCTCGGGTATTGGATTTGGAGGGGGGTTGGTATTTCTACCGATTACTCTACTATTATCTACTTATCTAAACTAAGGTTGTGGGAGTCTACGTCTAATTAATGTGTGCTCGTATGATAGTTTAAAGATGTGTTTACTTAGGTTGTATTACTCCTTAATTATCTCCTATTGATGGTTGAGTTGTCACGTCTTATTCTTAGTTGCGTTGTGTGTCTAAGGTTGTAGGGTATGAGTTTCTCCCTAACTCTTTGAACTTACCAAAGGGTCTTGTCTACAAACCCACTAGGGATGATAAACTCCTACTCTAAGGCGCTCTTTGGATGGTTTAGCCTACAACTACTCAGGTAATTATATTCTAAGGTTCACAAAGATGAATCAAGCATTAAGTACACAACGAATGGCCTATCGCATTACTAGATCATATATCAACCAAGATAAGAAAACAACCAATCAATATTCAATAATTAAGTTTCATACTTCCTAAGCAAACACACAAATAAATTAGCCGGACATGGAGAACATGCAAGCATACACACAAATAATCAAAGACATAATTGAATTAATGAAGCAAAGACTTATCTTGATGTAAGATAGGGTTTAAAACCCTAAAATACTGTACAAGACACCTTAGGTTCGGTTTTAGGTTTTTACTCCCAAAAACTCTCCTTTACACTGAAAAATTCGGATTCTATATATAAGATTACAATTGCGACGGCGTCACCTTATGTTTAGTGCGCCGCGTGTCGCCGTCATTAGGGTTTCGTCTTGGCCACGTTAACCTTGCGACGGCGTCACCTTGTGTCCGTGACGCCGTCCTCTTCAACTTCTGACGTCGTATGGATTGCATCTAGGCCGTCGAGTAGCGGCGACCTACTCTTTTACAACTGGGCGTCGTAAACGTAAATACGAGTTTTGGGTTACGGCCCGTCACAACATTTTGGGGACGGCGTCGCCAATAGCACTTGACGCCGTCACCCTCTAACCGGCATTTGTGAGTGTCTCGATTCGACTTTGGCCATTTTCTTCATATATTCGCGCCTTTTTGTCCAAATAAGTGCCATTCCAGCATTTTGCCTTCACGAGACCTAAAAAGGGAAAAGGAACGATATTAAGCAATAACGGATACAAAAGTGATCAAATAAGGACTTAAACGACCCCTCAAAATGGTACCTTTTAAAACCTTATCAAAAACATATGAAAGAAATAAAAATAAGAAGAAATAGAGAGCAAGTAACAGGAAAGGATCCTGTCTTTACTCCCCTTGACGAGTCCATCCCTATGTAAGGGCGTCAAGAAAGTGATACTAATTTAGTTTGATTGCAAATAAGTTTGCAAAATATTTCGTCTAAATGACGAATGTGCTCCCCCTTAATGATTGCAATTTTGCAAGGGGATGACACGAAATGTAAACCTAATATTGCAAGTAATTTGTAATGTATTGCTTTGACATAAAGCTCCCCTAGCTTTAGGATGTCAAAGTCTTCATGTGTAAATTGAATAACTACAAAACAAAGGTTAGAAAGCAAGTATAATTCACAATTTTCTGCAAATGTGGTCCAAGTTAGTAGGAAATAGCTTTCTGTCTCACGGATCACACGGTTCCCTCCTAGTAGGGATCCGTCTAGGCAATTCTGAGGGATCCGTATAGCTGATGATCAATTTCAGCAATGGTGATATAACAAGTAATCTATACTACTTTATAATGCGTTTAGGCCTTCTAAAATTAGAATGCTTAAAAATTCAGACTTTTTTACTTGCTTATTATGGAAAGAATTAAAAAAAAAATAAGATAAGGAGCTCCAATCATTGAGTGACATGTGTCACTTCTTTAACTAAAAAATAACAAAAAGAGATGAGCTCTAACAAACTAAAATAAAGAGCTCCAATAATGAGGTGACACATGTCACTTCCTAACTAATTAATCACCTTTATTTTTAAATTTAAATATCTTTTAATCCGTTTAATTTTTTTATGATCTAATTTTACCATATTTTTTAAAATTTTGTGCTCTTTAATTCAAAATCCATTTTGATATATTTTTATGAGTTTTTAGTTTTTACATTTTTAGTAGGTTTATTTTATTTTGATTCAAATTTTTATAACTTTAACCTTTATTTCAATCAATACAAACTTTATTTATCAAAATCATTTACTTTTGGGAAAGTGTTTGACGGGAAAGAGATTGTGAAGGTCTTTTTATATGCGGGAATAATGATGTCACGGGAAAGATACGGAAAACCCAAACAAACACATACAACTAACACATATACATTTGGAGTGTTGTGAAATGAATTCACTAAGCGGGTAAGGAATTGCGAGGAGAGTTGGGTTAGCAATTCATTTACTATATTTATCGCAGCCGCTGTGCGCGGGTATCTAACTAGTGTTATCACAAAAGTGAGATACGAATACAATGTAATCATATACTCAGAAATATAACAAGTAGCATGTAATTTCATTTAATAAAACTTAGAGTTATGACTCTAAAAACTAAGAAAATAAAAAATACATGACTAGGAATTTCTAGACCAACTATCGCTTGATGCTAGGACACCACTAAAATCTTCTAGCTCAAGTTTTGTTTAGGTTTAATCTCGTTGAAACGTTCGAGGATATGATAGAACATGAAACGTTGGTCTTCTCGTACTTCATGTATCAAACTTTCAACATGTTGACAATGATAGCAATCTTTGTCATGGCTAGGTAGTGGTGGTGGAAGAAATGAAATGGCTTGATGCGAAGGATCAAGTGAAGCAGCTTGTGGAGCTTCAAACGATGGAGGGATTGGTGGAGGCGCATTTGAGAATGGCTCGACCAAGAATGATGGTGGTGGTAGAGAAGTATCAACTTCCATGTGATCGGGTGGTTGATTCTGATGATTTCTCATAATCCAAATGGGATTATATGATGGAAACAGCGAAAAGGAAGCAGGAGCAAGTGTTGACTCAACACCTTGATTTTGTACCATTATTCCTCCTAATGAGGAAAATGTTGTCGGCGGAGGCGGATGAGACGGCCTAGGAGGAAAATCCTCTAGATTGTAGAGGTGTGGTGATGATACTGGGGATGTAAAAGAGATAGCTCTAGGAACTAATGGTGATGGTTTAGTGTAGATGATATTGTTTGACCTAGGAGGTATGGTGGTGTTTGGCATAAGTAGTTTTGTGGGTACTATCATTTTAGGAATTGGTTTGATTGGTTGAGGAAAGATCCTATCATTTGTTGGCTTGACCGGAGATGATTCGGTTGAGGAGATTTCGTGTATAACACGAGCCTTTTTCTTGGGTGGTTCTTTGGTGGATAGGTTACTACTTGGAGTTTTCCTCATGATGAGATGACTTCAAGAGGTTTGTAAGGGTTTCTAGAGTGCTGAAATTTAGGATGAAGGTGATGACTATGGAAGTCCTAACAATGTGGTTTATAAAGTAAGAGATTTGGCAAGTGCATTTAAGCCTTAAGCCACTAAGATTCATTGGAATGTGATGATTAAAATGCACAAGAGTCAACCAGGAGTTTGTACTGATCTATGAACTCATTTAAGATGAGATGGAGTGTTTGAGTTAGAAAGATGAGTTGAAATGATTGTCTTAGCAAGGTTTGATATAAACTGTCACCCGGATCCCACTGTTCCCTCCTCAGGGGGATCCGTCTAGGCTAATCCTAGAGATCCGGCTCTCAGCAGCTATGGAAGAGTAGAAATGATGTTTCTAAGATCTAAGATCTATATCACCTTGAGTGTTTCAGTCCTCCTAAGTGTCTTAAATGAAGGTGTGCTTAAGTAAATGAAGGTAATGAGTGATGTAGCTAATGATTGCCTTTTATGGAAGGATTTGGAACTTTCATGAGTACCAATGAATGAGCAAGGATGACACCAACCCTCGCAGAAAAGGGAAAATCTTATGTGTATTTGGCGAGACATTTTAAAACGGTTAGCGGGTAAAGTTTAACATTTCGAATGAAAAGCTTGTTTAGCATCAATCAGTGAAAAATAAAATAAAATTATAACATTACTTTTTCCAACACTACAAAAATAAAGCATTGCAATTCTAATGCTACAAGTTATAATTTAATTAGATATACTTTATCAAGCACATTTAAAAACATAAAGCTACTATCATTTACTGCTACTGCTTACAACAACTATTAGTTTTACCGAACATACCTTTTACCCTGCTTAAGTATAATAGTAAGTTCAAACAACGTAATTAAGTTGGCTAAAAGGTCGAAAAACATAAAATAAAATTTAAAATATATATATACTGTTTAAAAAGAAAATTTATGTTTTGAAAACCAAACCTAACTGGCCAGTTCAAGGTGAACCGGACCGAAACCTATTCGACGATTTTTCTGATGCAACCAGGAAAAACCTGAAAAAAGAGAACCGAAAAAAAACCAGTTTAATATTTGGTTCGGTCCTCAAAACATCGAACAAAATACTATCTTCGTCTTAAAATTGTTGTCTCTAAACAAAAAACACATTACACTTTTCATACATCAAATATTATTTTCACGTACTAAACTTTTTTTTGAGTTAACTACATTTTTGGTCCTTGTGGTTGTACCTGGATTCCACTTTTGGTCCATTTGTTCAAAAAGTTGCGATTTTAGTCCAAAATGCATAGTTTGGTTTCACTTTTGGTCCATTTTTCTAACGAAGTTAGTTCAGTTAGTTAAGTCGTTTGCAGCGTTAGTCCTTTATACGATTAGTTTGCAACGTTAGTCCTTTATACCAAAGATCTTTTGCAACATTTGCAACGTTAGTCTTTTCAGTTAGTTAATCCTTTAAAAAATTCTAAAAAAAATTCGGAAAAAAATTTAGAAAAAACTTTTCGGAAAAAAAAGTTTATTCTAAAAATTCTAAAAAAAAATTTCCGAAAAAATTTTTCCGAAAAAATTCTAAAAATTCGAAAAAAATTCCAAAATTTTTTTTAAAAATGTTTTTCAATGTATATACATTTTTTAGAATTTTTCAATGTATATACATTGAAAATTTAGAAAAATTTATACATTTGGAAAAAACGTTTTTCAATGTATATACATTTGGAAAAACTTTTCAATGTATATACATTTGGAAAAACTTTTAGAAAAATTTTTAAAAATTCTAAAAAACGTTTTTCAATGTATATACATTTTTAAAAAAATTCCAAAAAAAAAAAACTTTTCCGAATGTATATACATTGAAAAGTTTTTCCAAATGTATATACATTGAAAAGTTTTTCCGAATTTTTAGAATTTTTTTTTCTAAGTTTTTTTCTAAATGTATATACATTGAAAATTTTTCTAGAAGTTTTTCCAAATGTATATACTTTTCCAAAAAAAAATTCAGGTATAAAATTTGGAATTTTTTTAAAAATTTAGAAAAATTTAAAACTTTTTTTAAAAATGTATATACATTGAAATTTTTTTTTTTATAAAATGTATATACATTGAAAAAAAATTCGAAATATATTTTAGAAAAAATGTATATACATTTAAAAAAACGTTTTTTCAATGTATATACATTTAAAAAAAAAACGTTTTTTCAATGTATATACATTTAAAAAAAAATTAGAATATATTTTGAAATTTTTTTCGGAAAAAAAAAAGTTTTTTTTTAGAATATATTTTTTGAATTTTTTTCGGAAAAAAGTTTTTAGAATATATTTGAAATTTTTTTGAAAAAAATTTTTTCGGAAAAAAAAAGTTATTTTTGAAAAAAGTTTCTTTTTAGAATTTTTTACGGAAAAAAAAAAGTTTTCTTTTTAGAATATATTTCAAAATGTTTTTCGAATTTTATTTTAGAAAAAAAATTATAATTTTTTTTTTCTAAATTTTTTCAATTTTTTTAGAATTTTTTTTAAAGAACTAACTAACTGAAAGGACTAACGTTGCAAATGTTGCAAAAGATCTTTGGTATAAAGGACTAACGTTGCAAACGACCGTTAAAAATGACTAACGTTGCAAAGCGACTTAACTAATGAACTAACGTTAGAAAAATGGAACCAAACTATGCATTTTTGGAAAAAACGAACAAATGGAAAAAATGAATCGTGTAAACAAGGACCAAAAATATAGTTAACTCCTTTTTTTTTTGAGTTAACTACATTTTTGGTCCTTGTGGTTGTACCTGAATTCCACTTTTGGTCCATTTGTTCAAAAAGTTGCGATTTTAGTCCAAAATGCATAGTTTGGTTCCACTTTTGGTCCATTTTTCTAACGAAGTTAAGTCGTTTGCAACGTTAGTCCTTTATAACGGTCGTTTGCAACGTTAGTCCTTTATACCAAAGATCTTTTGCAACATTTGCAACGTTAGTCCTTTCTGTCAGTTAGTCCTTTAAAAAAATTCTAAAAAAATCGGAAAAAAAAAATTAAAAAAAAAAATTATAATTTTTTTTTCTAAAATAGAATTCGAAAAAAAATTCGAAATATATTCAAAAAAGAAAACTTTTTTTTTCGAAAAAATTCTAAAAAGAAACTTTTATTAAAAAAAAAACTTTTTTTTTTCCGAAAAAAATTTCGAAATATATTCTAAAATTTTTTTTTTTTTGAAAAAAATTCTAAAAATATATTCTAAAAAAAAAAAAAAATTTTCCGAAAAAAATTTCGAAATATATTCTAAAAAAACTTTTTTTTTCCGAAAAAAATTCTAAAAATATATTCTAAAAAAAAACTTTTTTCGAAAAAATTTCGAAATATATTCTAAAAACTTTTTAAAATGTATATACATTGAAAAACGTTTTTTTTAAAATGTATATACATTGAAAAAAATTTCGAAATATATTCTAGAAAAAATGTATATACATTTAAAAAAACGTTTTTCAATGTATATACATTTAAAAAAATTTTTTTTTTAGAATATATTTCGAAATTTTTTTCAATGTATATACATTTTTAAAAAACGTTTTTTCAATGTATATACTTTTTTCAATGTATATACATTTTGAAAAAAAATTTAGAATATATTTTGAAATTTTTTTCGGAAAAAAAAAAGTTTTTTTTTTTAATATATTTCGAAATTTTTTTCGGAAAAAAATAAAGTTTTTTTTTTTTTTAAAAAGTTTTTTTTTAGAATTTTTTTCGGAAAAAAAAATTTTTCTTTTTAGAATATATTTCGAATTTTATTTTAGAAAAAAAAATTATAATTTTTTCTAAATTTTTTTCAATTGTTTTTAGAATTTTTTTAAAGGGTGACTAACGAAAGGACTAACGTTGCAAATGTTGCAAAAGATCTTTGGAATAAAGGACTAACGTTGCAAACGACCGTTATAAAGGACTAACGTTGCAAACGACTTAACTAACTGAACTAACTTCGTTAGAAAAATGGACCAAAAGTGGAACCAAACTATGCATTTTGGACTAAAATCGCAACTTTTTGAATAAATGGACCAAAAGTGGAATCCAGGTAGAAGCACAAGGATCAAAAATGTAGTTAACTCTTTTTTTTATTAGTTGATACAAGAAATGAATTACTCACAAAATTGAAATAACTTTTGGAACTGGATAATAAAAAACAAAATTAAAACAAAAAAAAGTAGAGTTTAAATTATAGTAAACGGGTCGGGTCATGCTTAAAAAAAACACATAAATAACCAATCCATCCATCATCCCTCGTATTTCTTTCTGCACAAGAAAACTAGGGCTCAACAAAACCCCCAAAAAAAACTCACAATCAAAATCAATCTCCAATGGCAGCATTACAATACCTAGACTCCTTACGCGCCACTCACCCCGAGCTCTCGGAGTGGTACAACACGCTTGCTGACTTGTACCAAAGGAAACTATGGCATCAACTCACTCTCAAACTCGAACAGTTCGTTGCCTTGACTGTTTTTCAGGTACTTATTTATTCTAATTGATAGGGTTTTTAGTGTTTTAAGGCGTGACTTAAGGCGACACAAAATATTTATAGATTTATATATTATTATATCATATTTTATATATATTGAGAGTACAAGAAGTGTTATGCATAAAATAAAGTCAAAGAAACTATACTTGCCTATATACGTGATCTGCGTAATATTGTAACCAGATTCCTTAGAAACGCCTCAAAAAAGGCGTCACGCCTTGCGTCTTTCCACGCTTAGAGCCGGCGCCTAGGTCTATTTCTTGCCTCGCGCCTTAGTGGCGCCATGGCGCGCTTTTAGAACCCAGGTAAGCATACTAGTGTATGTATTTAGCCTTACTCTTATTGACCGTATGTTGCGACTTGCGAGTAATATTTGTTATGATATTGCGGCTTTCCTTATACAATTGAGTTTTGTTGCTTTTATTCATTTGGGTAGTACTTTGAAAGAGGCACTACAAGCCCAATCGTAGCAGAGAACCGCACTTTGTCATAACCAAAATATACTTACTACGCGTTTTTGATGAGGAAAATATTAGCGAGGGTAAAAGAGGACGATGTGGAGCCATATTGATATATTATATTCGAGCACGAGTCTACTTTAATATACTTGCAATGGGCATGAAAAAGAAAACAAAAGATATTTTGATAGGGTAGGGTTATTGGGACGGTGGCTATATTTTTAGATTGACCCTCCCTATTTTTTTTTATTTTATTTATTTTTATTTTTATTTTTATAATTTTGTTTATATCAAAAAACTATAAACCTGAAAATGCGGAACAGTAAATATAAAGTTTAATAAGTCAAACGCTTAAAACTGTCAGAAATAAGGAAAAGAAACTGACAAAAAACTGTGTTGTACTGAAAAAAGTGGGGGACAAAAGGAATATTCCCCTATGATGTGACATCATAGGGGGGTTCCAATAGTACAACCCTTTTGATAATGTTTAGTTAGCCGAATGACTGTTATAAGAAGATGAAGATTGGTCTTGGAGGTGGAGTTATTACGATCTTGAATTTACTTTAGTGAAAAATAGCTTGGATTTAAGGAGGCAACTGATAGAGATATTGAGAGTGAGTAAGTTCATTATAGTGATTGAGGATATCGATTGTTTACTTAATTTAGCCACAACAATTCATTGTCATAATCGTCAGAGGATAGGTTGTGCTTTTTGCCTTCTTACTTCTGTGTTCTACTTTTTAGCCTAAGTTTCTAAAATTATATCAAATTTAAAAGAAGACCATAAGTGCCCTCGTAATTTCTTGTATTTGTGGTCTATAATTTGGTGATATGGTCAATGCTACACTTAACGTGTACGGAGTACCCCTGGTGAACCGCACACACCATCGGTATAGGGGTCAGGCATGAGTGATAGCACCCACAAGGTGATGTCCTTTCATGTCCGAAAAGTGTGATGTCTGACCCCAAATACTTGGCGTTCCTTCTGTAAGAATAGAGCGCTTATCTTATTTTTGTTAGATATTTCCTGTAACAGAAGTCTCCAAAGCCTACAGTTCGGGCTTTGGGGGCTGCTTTCTCACCTTTGATGTACAGAGAGACAGTTTATATTTGAGCCTTCTCAAACTTATCACCATATCCTAACAATCAGTACTTAGACTTGATACTTAGTAAAAGATGTAATGGCTTTAATGTCAGCATACTTTTGTAGTTTTGTTGCATGACGTAACTGTGATGATAACATAAAGTTTAGTCCTGTCGCTCATCTACAAAAAATAGTATGTCAGTGTTAGCCATGTGAATAATCTTTGTCTTCTTGAGTTCATGATCTGTTATAGTTCCATAAGTGATACTTCTCTCTTTCTTTCTCTTTGTTGTCATGTGTTATGGTGATCAAACATAATAAATTATTTCATGTTCTTATTTCATGCTCTTATTTCATGTGTTATAGGTCTTTCAGGTTAATTATTTCATGTTCTTAAAACATAACGTTCTCTTTTATAGTTCTATCGCCTTTATGCTTATGTAGTGCCTTTCTTGTTCGAATTTACAGGCGGGTGATGCTCTCATACAACTATATCATAATTTCATCACCGACTTCGAGACTAAAATCAACCTTCTCAAGCTTGCACATTTTGCTGTTATAGTCTCTCGACAGTATGCAGAAAAACAAGCTGCAATCAGCTATCTTGAAGGAGTGATTGAAAAGCTCCGAGCTACAAAAGAAATGCGCATCGAGGAGCCAATCCTTTATATTAAGATGCAAATAGCCATCTTTAATCTTGAGAAAGGTAACCAGAAGGAGTGCAAGAATCTTATTGATGATGGGAAGAGTACGCTTGATAGCATGACTGACATTGACCCGTCTGTATATGCTATCTATTATTGGGTGTCATCTCAGTACCACAAATCTCGCCAGGAGTTTGCTGAGTTTTACAAGAATTCTCTACTCTATTTAGCCTACACTTCTGTGGAGTCTCTCTCAGATTCCTTTAAGCTGGTATGTTATTATTTTTGTCAGTCTACTAGTTAATGTTTTGAATTTCTGTATGTTACTGTCTTATGGGTTGGGTTTGCACTTTGCAGGATCTTGCATTTGATCTATCTCTATCTGCTTTGCTCGGAGAAAACATTTACAACTTTGGAGAACTTCTTGCACATCCAATAGTAAGTACATCTCATTACCTGACGTGATATTGTTCTGTGCCCTACCGCATGAAACTTTTTACTTTTATCTTAAAACAGTATTTATCATATCAATAGTCAATGAAACTTTTTACTTTTATCTTAAAACAGTATTTATCATATCAATAGTCCTTGTATGCTACCACATATTAAAGCTTGTAAAAAGTACACGAGAGATTTTAGATGTGTTGAAATAAGGTGCATGCGATTAGGAGTTAGGACTTAGGACATGAGCTAGCTTCTAGGAAAATATATATCTGTTCTTCTATATACACAGAGTCACGTGTAGACACACATGTGTTGGTCATATATATGTACAAGGTCTAGCCGTATAGGGAACATCCATAATAGTAAGTTTCGATTCAGTGGCTTAGAATTGATCTACACGTGCATAATTAGTAGCAAGAGACTGTAATAATGGTGTATGCTAATAAAAAAAATCCAAAATAATCCTATGTAGGGTGACTATCAGCCCAACAATTGTTTTCTTTAGAATATCAGTTTTGGAATATGTACTGCTTCCTCTAAAACGGGCTTTATATAGAAGTTGCTCAAGCCTTTGAAGTATTTATATATCCAAAAATCATAATTGCATATTTGCCAAAACATAGTTGAAGATCTTTGATCTATTATTTCTACAAGTGCTGAAGTGCAATGCACAATTGAAGACCTAGATGCTTGTAATACAAAGTTGTGCGCCTAAAACTTTCAAAGAATATTCTATAAATTAATTAAAACCGTTAAGAATACCAGAATTGTTTCAGAAGAAAATTCCTTTACTAGCTAGAGAATTTTATTGCGTTCATTTTAACTACACTGATGAGTGAACAAATCTTATTGATGACATAGAACATAAAAAGGAAAAAGATATTACTAACATTGTATGCTATATATGAAATTGTGCAGCTAAAAAGTTTGCTAGGGACAAAGGTTGAGTGGCTCTACTATATTCTTGAAGCATTCAACTCCGGAGATCTTGTTCGTTATCAAGAACTATGCCATGTTCATGCAGCTTCCCTTAATGCTCAGCCTGCTTTGGTGGCGAATGAGAAGAAGCTTTTGGAAAAGATTAACATTCTCTGTTTGATGGAAATTATCTTCAGGTTTCTAGCTTTTCTGCAGTTAATTTTTTTTATTGTATATCAGAAGATATCATATAATGATGTGGCTGCAGGAATTGTTTCTAATACTTTCTTATGCTTGCAGTCGAGCGGCAGAAGACAGGACCATTCCATTGAGTATCATTGCCGAACGGACAAAACTTACAGTTGAAGATGTGGAATACCTTCTCATGAAAAGTTTATCTGTAAGTCTATTTGCTCTTAATCAATGGAATACGCTTGCAGACACATTCATATAAGTTTTGTTTGTACATCCTAGTCATAGAAAGATGACTGTCTGGTTTAGGGTCAATTTTGTAGCCACAAAACCCTTAACAACGGACGATTTCATAATCCATAATTTGAGGCATAAATTGATCTCGGAGTGATATTGCAGGTGCATCTTATTGAGGGAATAATTGATCAAGTAGATGGAACCGTTCACGTTTCGTGGGTGCAACCAAGAGTTTTGGGGATAAGTCAAATCAAATCTTTACGTGATCGATTGGACAACTGGGTCGGGAAGGTACACACTGCATTGGTATCGGTTGAAGCAGAAACACCTGATTTAGTTGCAGCCTAAGTTGATTTACTTTACGCATGTTCTTCTTATTTTGTAACACTTTCTTGAAAGCCCGAAGGATAGCTTGTTACAACATTAAAGAGTATTTAGTGTTTGAGTTTATTTGGGCGAACTCGTGTAACTTTGAGTTTTTTATTTGCTCTTGCAATTTCATGGTTAGAATTAAAACATAGTGAATTTACATAGTCACAGATATTGTTTTGAAAAAATCATCGTTTTTTGCTTTGTACTTAAAGTTCGGTTTATAGTTGTAATAAGTTTTAAATTTTCCTTGAAGTCATATTTTACCACCATGGGATGTGACTGTTTCAACAAAGGCAAGAAAGGGTGTTGGTTTCCGGAGGCTTTTCTTCAGGTTTAAGCGAGATCCAACTCTGTGTTACTGTGTACATTTTTCTGTCTGTTAGATTTGGTTGATGATAAACGAGTAGGTATTGAAATTGTTCAGTACTCTGCCATGTGATTGTTTAAGACTTTAAGCGAGATCAACTCCAATAGTACCACCCTTTCACGATTAGAATATCTAGAACTTGATGAGCCTAGAGCCGTTTCGTCCTTACAAAATTGATGCAAATATCTATATGTTCATTCATATTGTATTATTGTCGATTACATTTGAATGACACGAAACCGAACGACGATATGGAGACTCGGTATAGAACTGAAACCAAACCATTTTCACTCCTAGCAAATAAGTGAAGGGTTTTCTACTTTTCTGCAAGCAATAAGCAATAAGTAAAGGTAATATGTATACAAATCCAGTCAAGTCGAGCTAAATATGTCGATTATTGTCGAGCTCGAGCTTTAGAGGTAGTCTCATTCGAGCTCGAGAGTTAGAAGGCGAGTCGAGATCGAGCTTGAAATTAAGCTCAATCGAGCTGGATTCGAACCTCGAGTCTGAGTTTTGGCTCGAGCTTGGCAGTACTCGGTCCAACTCGGCTCGATTACACCCCTATCTACTGGACCTAACACTAATTAGCCCACATACCTTGCATTATTTACTTATTTACATAATTACTACATTACAAACCATCAAGTACTTTAAAAATAAACACATACGTGCCTAAACGGTTAGAACTTTTTACATTATTATAAAGAATGATTCGTAAATTACATTATTGTGTTTTTAAACTGGATATTGGGAAAAAAATTAATCAAAACTAAACCAAAACCGAAAATAGCAGTTAGTAATCGTTAACCGACTAAAAGCTAAACCAAAACCAAAAACAACCGAAACTGATTAATTTGTAGAACTGAATGAAAAGATGTTCACCCTTAACAAATAGCACTAAAATGAGACGTTAAATACTTAAATGTTATTGGATTTAGTTTTGGGACATAAAAGTCCTAGCTACAAAACAAAATATACTACAATAAAAATAGTATATATAAGATCCCATCCCACATCGGATGAAAAGCAAAACAAAGATAAGTTTATATAAGCTGTGTGAAGCCTTGCAAAACGTGTTCGTAAGAAGGAGAGATGGTTGGCATCTCCCCTGACAGGGACGGGAACAGCTTTCGAGCTTCCCTGTTACCATACACATCCGGTTAAGGCTTCCCACTTAGGTGGATCTTATAACCCAATTTTTTTTATCAGACTTCTCGAGTAACACCAACTAAAGTGTTTGATGATTACAATTTACAACGCCGTGTCTAAGGTTCGAGTAGTTTATGTTTTCGATTTAGCTTAACTCAAAGGTGCTTTTAACTTCAAATTTGTTTGGTTATATTGGCTAATGATACAGATGATTTAACATTGCATCTGCAATTCTTTTTTCCAATTGGATAGGATAGTTGGAAACATAAACAGTTGAGGTACTTATTGTTGGCTTTCCTCGTGCAACATCTGATACGTTTCAAAAGTATACAACTGATCACGATAAAAGCTACGACACACATGACACATGATCAAGAAGCTCATAAAGAGTTTACAGCAAGCGTTAATACAAAACGACAAAACAGAAAAGAGGTTTAAAAAAGCTCTTATCGTTCCCACTATTACTATTCAACAACGATATTCAAAAGCTTTATATCCACGTTAAGGAGCAAAATCAAAAGGATCAAATAAATCACATATGTACAAACAAAACAATGTGAACCACCTTCATAAAACTAGAAGAAAGTTATGAGAGTTCACTTCAGGCACTGAACTAAAATTGCAGGATTATGGCTGCCTATAGCAGATCGGGTTAACCACAATATGTTTCAAAAGTATGCAATATTTCTCGGTATTAAGCCCGCGCTACTGATTTGTTCTTGCAATTTACCGGTTAGAATTAAAACATGATGAATGCTTTGTGTTATCAGCTAAATGTCATTTTTGGTGTCTACCATAACTCCATAAGTTCAAAGGCATCTTAGCAAATCATATTTTACCACCATGGGATGTGAACATTAAAGGAAAGAAAGGGTGTTGGTTTGTAGAGGCTTTTCTTCAAGTTTGAAAATAAAACCAGATATGTAAGAATGGTGTTTAACATCAACCGGGAGGAAATCGAGCTATGCAATTTTCTACAAGTCCTATGGATATGTTTCTATCTGATACATGTGGTTGACGATGAACAAATAGTTACAAACTGTACACTACTCTCTCCCCTATGAAGTGTACTACTGTCTTTTATAAACATTGTCTCTGTCTAAGTCTCGTTATGCTGAAATCCTTTTATGTATGCTCGTATCGCTCATACATAGAGCCTGATTAAAGCTATGCCACACATAATCAAGATGCCCATAAAGAGTTTAATAATCAAAGAAAGAAATGATCATTGGTCTAATCAGCATTGATACCAAATGACATAGCATATGTGTCTTTGGGGACAAGCTTATAAGAGCTTATGGAACATATCTATGAAAACAAAATCGTCAAATTCCAGCTTATAATATAAGCTTCAGTTCCAACTCTAGTTTTGTTTGTTGAAAACAAAACACTCCTAAAGTCGTTGTTTGATAAGATGCAAAATGAGCTCTAGTTTCGTTTGTTTAATACACCCCTAAAGTCAAGCCGGTGTTTGATAAGATGCGAAATGTGAAGGGGTGTTTGTGTAAGCTTATTTGACAGGTTTATACAATTATTCTTTTGAAGCAAGTTTACAATTCAAGTAAATAATGTAAGTTCTCAAAATTAAACTTACTAAACTTTTAAAAAACTCATAATGAGTGAAGGAAAATGATTATGAGACCTAAAAATATGACTAATTATAATTCTAAATAGATGCGACAATAAGTTATTGATTTATGAAAAATTTGGTCCCTTTACTCTTATCGATGCTAACACATAGGGTTAAACATATAACTAGAAATACCAATTAATCTTTCATGAAATAAACTAACACAAACGCAAAAAGAGTAAATTGCAAAATTTGTCCTTGTTATTGGCCACGTTCAGTCCATATTTTTTCAAAAATGAATCTATTATTATTGTGAGGAGCTTATAAGTGCTCATTTGATCTCTGGCTAAAATTAAATTACTAAACTATTCTCTTCGTCTTGTCTTTCACTTTATTTAATCATATAATTTTGACTAGAGACCAAAAATGCACTTGTTAGTTCCTCACAAGAACGACATGTGCACTTTCAAGACTATAACTTGCAATTTGAGCGAACCACTTAGGGTTGAGCAAAATCAACCGAAATCGAACCGAACCAACCTTATTCGGTTCGGTTTGATTTTACTAGATTCGGGTCAAAGTAAAAAAAAAAACACACCTAGACTATCGGTTCAGTTCGGTTTTGGTTTCACTAAGTTAATTTCGGTTAAGTTTTCGATTCACTTTTTCTTCAAAATTAGTTTTGAATTCGAGTCAGGTTTAATCGGTTTGGTTCGAGTTTGACCCGTTACTCATCCAAGCATCCACTTACTCCAACCAAAGAGGCAAAAACTTTTGGAAATGGACTATTTTACCCTTGTATCATATCATGAAACCTACTTTCTCAATATCAAACACAAAACATTCTTTCTCCCCCATAAACCCTCAAAAAACCACCACACATCACCGGAAAAATGGAACCACCGCAAACCACCATAACCACCACCACACCCGACCACCAACAACCACCGCCACGTCAGCCCAAACGCTTCATCAAAAACCAAATCCCATCCTCCATCACCTCCAACCCAGCCCTAAACACCGCCATCTCCCTCCTCCCCCCAAACTACTCCTTCGAAATCCACAAATCCATCTGGCGCGTGCAGTCCACGCGCGCCAAGCGCGTCGCCCTCCAGTTCCCGGAAGGCCTGCTCATGTACTCGCTCATCATCTCTGACATCATCACCACGTTCACTGACGCCACGGAATGTTTTGTTCTAGGTGACGTCACTTACGGCGCGTGCTGCGTGGACGACCTCGCGGCGCGTGCGCTTCACGCGGACTTGCTGATTCATTACGGACATAGCTGTTTGGTTCCTGTTGATAATACTGTGGTGCCTTGTTTGTATGTTTTTGTCGATATTAAAATCGACGTAAATCGGTTAATCGAAACGGTGAAAGTAAACTTTGATGTGGTTAAATTTGAGAATTTAGTGATTGCAGGTACTATTCAGTTTGGGACGGCGATTCGCGCGGTTAAACCGGAGCTTGAGAAGTTAGGGTTTAAGGTTTTGGTGCCTCAGTCGAAGCCGTTATCGGCTGGGGAGGTTTTGGGATGTACCGCGCCGAGTATTCGTGTTGAGAATGAGCGTGATTTAGTTTTGATATTTGTAGCGGACGGAAGGTTTCATTTAGAGGCGTTTATGATAGCGAATCCTGGAATTAAGGCGTTTAGATATGACCCGTATATAGGGACGTTGTTTTTGGAGGAGTATGATCATACGGGAATGAAGGAGTGTAGGAAGAATGCGATTTTGAAGAGTAGAGAGGCGAAGAATTGGGGGATTGTTTTAGGGACGTTAGGGAGGCAAGGGAATCCGAGGATATTGGATAGGTTGGTTAAGAAGATGGAGGAGAAAGGGATGACGTGGACGATTGTTTTGATGTCGGAGTTGTCTCCGACTAGGATTGGATTGTTTGGTGATTCGGTTGATGCTTGGATTCAAATTGCGTGTCCTAGGTTGTCGATTGATTGGGGTGATGCGTTTGTTAAGCCGTTGTTGACTACGTTTGAGGCGGAGATTGCTTTAGGGGATTTGCCGGGGTGGTGGGAGAAGGAGAAGAAAGAGGTTGTTGTTGTTAAGGATGATTTGGGGTCTAATTGTGGTGAGGGTGTGGAATGTTGTGGGAAGAGTGAGACTTGTTGTGGTGGAAATGACGGTGGTGTGGATTATCCGATGGATTATTATGCTCAAGATGGTGGTGAGTGGAATTCTTGTTACTCGAAGAAGCCAATTCGTGGTTCTCGCAGAAATGCTGCTTTGAAATGATTGGATATGGTAGGATTATCGGATTTTGGTAGTGTATCGTTATACTAGGAAATGAACAGGTTCATACAAAGGACGACAGACAGCAGTGTGAGCTTAATACATAAGGAACACATTTGAAGCATATTGTGGCTCACCTGGTGCCACTGGACACTACACAAATTTTTGCGTTTTCGTTTGGTGCTTGAATTGAGTTATCTTGACTTTTTGCTAATATTATGAACGTGGAAGGTGGTTTTCTATTCTTTGTTTCTCTATATGTGAACCATTAGATTTCTGTAATTTTGTTCCGAGTGCGGCTAGCAAGCTTTTGAATGTTGTTGTTGGATAATAGATAGTAATTGGGGGAATGACAAGAGTTTATGAAACGTTTCTTATGTTTTGTCAGTTCATATTAATGTTAATTAGAGCAATGATCTTTTCTTTCATGTTCTATATGGTAATTGGTCATGGATAATCAATAGTTTCTGATGGACGATGAAAATACATACAGGAACATGGGATCAAAGATCCACATTGCTTCAAAAAGTCTTTGTAAATGCTGTGATTAAAATTAGTACAGTTTGATACCTCATTGGTATCTTGTGACTTTGTCGACTGTTATTCTGGCATGGTAATTCCCTCAATGCCCGCTAATGAAAACGTTAAGAGAATATTACAGTTATGTATAGATATACTATTTCCTTCCGCGAAAGCATATTATTTGTTTGTATTGGTGCCGCAAAACCTTAAAAAATCTTCTTAGGCTGCATTGCGGAAATAGAATTGATGAAAAAAATCAGAGGTTCCTGGGATTTGTATATGAGGATGTATTTAAATACTAAACAGGTTCAACACAGACTAAAGTGTAAGGGTTGCCTTGTGGATATATGGAAGTAATGCAACAAGTATTATTACTTTTTCTATATCATTTGCAAGTGAAGTCAGTCCTCTTAACTTTACGCCATTGCCACCCTACCTTAACATGGTGTTTTCTCCGCCCTTGCCCGTAACCTGCATCATTGTCGTCGGCCCTTCCCTCATCTTCTTTTTTCTTTGATGTATAGGCTTTATGTTTTGGCCATCAAACGTGTATATTAGCTTTTGTGTATTATGCTTTCACCACCAGAATGATGTATATTTGTCACGTTGGCCTTTTTTAACATATGTGATGAACTAGATCAAATACTTGGATGACCAATCTTTGTGTTTTTAACTGAGTGAACCTAATAAGAAGCTTTTACATAGCTCGGAGGTCTTCTCACGCTTCTTCCAGTGGAAAAAATAATTATATAATATTTAAGTTCATCACCCCAAAGGCCAAAACAATGTGTGAATTGCTGAAATTCAAGATCTCCCATGGTAATATCCCAAAACGCCACTATCATGCACTGAAAGTTGAATAAAACGTGAAATATATACCTCTTGTCCCGTAAATTCAGTTTTTTCTTCTATACAACAACATACCCAATCCCGTCGGGGCGGGGTATGAGGGAGATAGAATGTCGACAGATCCTACCCCTATCTTAGGATACAGTCGGGTGACTACTTTCAGAAAGACCTCTGGCAGGTATGTGCGGTGAGAGCGCTCAGATATAAGTGCATGTGTGAAACTCATATTTACAAGGTATAATGAAAGTATGAAACACGAGTCTCCGACAATCTTATTCATTGTTCTTATTCTTGATTGTTCAATACAATAATGTGTATAAATATAGTTATTGTCACGGACGGGACTTAGTGGGGAATGGGAGGGGTCGTGGCCTCCTCAAATATTTTAGTCACAAGTATATTTTTTAACTCTTACACATTATAGTGGTGGGCATTATTAGTACGAATATTATATGAAAATATGAATTGGCCCCCTTAAAACAAATACGTTACAATTTGGCCCCTCGAGTTAAACTTGTTAAATTCCATCCATGGTTATTGTATTGATTGTGCAACTTACTATATGAAACCTTCACGGATGATGATGCTACGTATCATGAAAGTCATTCACCAATAATGTTAGATTTTGTAGGCAATGTCGTTAAGTTTCAGAGTTTAGATATCATTCCAAGGTATACAATGGATGGTCTACAATCACAAAAACATCAACAACAACAATATTCAATCCCGTCTGAGAGAGCTATGGAGGACGTGAAGTGTAGACAAATCATACCCAACCGAGAGTAGGTAGACTGCTTCTATGAAGACCTCCGGCATGTGAATGTATGTGGGCGAATGTGTTCAAAAGGATGGTCTACAATGGTGACCCCACATAATGTAGACAACACGTTTATCTTTCTAGAGCTCTTTTCGTGTCAAATTGATCATGTAGACTCATTAAATCTTGTACAGTCTAAATGTCAGCGCTGGACATGACTTCTTCTAACGCTAGAAGACCATTGGAAGTCACCTGAGACCAGAGCATGTCGTGAAAGCACACTTGGGTGGTTGTGGTGGTGGTGGGTGGGTGGGTGGGTGTGTGTGTGTGGGTGGGTGGGTTGGGGGGTTGCAAGATACTAGGCCAAAAATAAATCATTGTGTAATTTTTTTTACCATTTTGATGATGGATTGATAAACAACCTCTCGGAATTCAACAAAAGTAATGAAATCATATTCCACGAAAAATGCTTTACCCATAAAAAGTTGCACATCATGACTTGTTTTTTGGCCAGGCCATTTTGCTACCTCTAGGTGATCTCGGGTTTTACTTTAGTAGCAAAACAAGTAAATTTGTAAAGAGAACAACTTTAGTAACTAAGAATATAATTGTGAGTAAATCCTTTATGTTGTTTTTTGAAATTGGGCATCTGTCATTTTCCCTTGTTTAATTGTGATATTCGCGAAAAAGGATAGAAAACGATTTTGCTGGATTGCCCAACCAGAAAACAGCCTAATGACCCGCACAAGAAGTTTTGTGTTTTGATGTGTTACCTAAGCTGCCCAATTTGCTACCTTTAATATGAATGTTTACCTAGTAGTGTCGGGTTTGCCATAGTACTATAGTAGCATCTAGCAAAGCAAGTGACATGGTAAAGAAGAGGCGAAACCGATGGTAAATTTTAGCTTATTTCACTTTAAAGAAACAAAATTATCAGCAGCCCTCCATGTTCTGTTACTGATGTTGGGTAGTAGACTAGTAGTGTTCAGTACAGAAACAAAACAAAGTATGGAGCTCTATTATCTAGTGGACCCCACATTCAAATGCACCTATCCATTATCTTACATGATAATGTCCCATAAACTTCCTCTTTTATAATTCATGGATCAGATTCCCTCCTTCCCCAAAGAAAATAAAAATATTTCACAAATAATAAAAACTTATCATCACTAACCAAATCTCTCTTTACTCTCCCACACAAAAATGAACAAATACTATTAATGGTGCAAAGTTGACAATATGGCTGGGACATCAGTCCATCACAATCTATTCTTTCCACAACCACAAGAAGACCACCATCACAAAAAAGTGACCGATTTCGCTTCTAGAGAACAAGAATGCATTTCCCTTTTGAAAAGATGCAAAAACATGAAAGACTTGAAGCAATCCCATTGTCTAATCCTGAAACTGGGTTTGATTTGCAGCTCATTTTGCACTAGCAATCTTGTCTCGACTTGTGCTTTATCCAACTGGGGCAGCATGGACTATGCCAACTCGGTTTTCGAGCAAATTGAATATCCAAATTCGTTTGAGTTTAATACTATGATTAGGGGGCATGTTAAAGATATGAATGTAGATAAAGCTATTGCGTTATATGATCAAATGTTAGAAATGGGTATTAAGCCAGATAAGTTTACTTACCCTTCACTTCTCAAAGGTTGCGCTTGTTTACGCGGGCTTAAAGAAGGGATGCAGTTTCATGGGCATGTTTACAAGAACGGTCTCGAAGATGATGTGTTTGTGAGAAACAGTTTGATAAATATGTATGGGAAGTGTGGTGAGATAACACAGTCTTGTTCAGTTTTTAAACAAATGGATGATTTTGACAGAAGTTTAGCTACCTGGAGTGCAGTTATTGCGGCTCATGCAAGTAAAGAAATGTGGAGTGAATGCCTTAGTTTCTTTCAAGAGTTGACTAATCAAAGTTGTTGGAAAGCTGAAGAGAGTGTGTTGGTTAGTGTTCTATCTTCATGTACTAATTTGGGTGCGTTAGATTTGGGGAGGTCTGCACATGGGTTTTTAATAAAGAACTTAAGTGGATTAAATGTGATTGTCGAGACTTCTTTACTAGACATGTACCTAAAATGTGGATCTTTAGTCAAAGGATTGACCATCTTCGAAAGAATGAAGGTCAAGAACCAATGGACGTACAGTGTCATGATTTCAGGGTTGGCATTTAATGGTTATGGTACTGAAGCTTTAAGGGTATTTTCGGAAATGATTGAAAAAGGGTTCGAACCAGATGAAGTTGTTTACGTAGGTGTATTGACTGCTTGTAGTCATGAAGGCCTTGTAGAGAAGGGTCTCGACTTTTTCAACAATATGAAATTCGACCACAAAATTGAGCCTACAGTTCAACACTACGGTTGTTTGGTGGATCTAATGGGTAAAGCGGGAAAAGTCAAAGAAGCATTTGACCTCGTAAACAACATGCCCATGGAAGCAAATGAAGTGTTATGGTACAGTCTCCTTAATGCTTGTAAAATTCACCAAGATTTTGAATTAGGGGAAAAAGTTGCAAAAAAGCTACTAAATTTAAACTCCGTTAGTCCTAGTACTTATGTGATGCTATCAAATATGTATGCAAAAGCTCAAAAATGGGATCATGTTGCTTTGACCCGAAAAGATATGACTCAAAACGGGTTGATAAAAACACCCGGTTATAGCTGCATTCAAGTGAAAAGAAAGGCTTACAAGTTTGTATCGAATGACATAATACTGTCTCATTGTGAAGGGGTGTCTGATATGATTTACCAGATGGAATTGCAGCTGAAATTTGAAGGATATTTTCCAGATACTTCAGATGTGTTTCTTGATGTAGATGACAAAGAGAAGATAGAAAGGTTGAGTAGACATAGTCAGAAATTGGCGATTGCCTTCGGGTTGATAAATACATCAGAGGGTTCACCAATTAGGATTGTTAGAAACTTAAGAATGTGTAAGGATTGTCATACTTATACCAAAATGATATCATCAATTTATGAAAGAAGTATCGTTGTTAGGGATAGAAATAGGGTCCATCATTTTGAAGATGGAGAATGTTCTTGTAAAGATTATTGGTAATTAATTCACTTCATCTGAAGCTCATATGTTCCTTTCATTCACTTTTAGTTGACATTTTGCAGACATTGAATGCGAAATTCAGACTTGCTTTTTGTAAAACGTTTCTTTTTGTTTATCAATAAACTTTTGTGATTCATAACATTCAACAAAGGCCTTGAAATTCGTTCAACACTAAATCGTACTCTTTCACCAAAAATAACTCAGCTATTTTATTCAGGTGTTACAATATATGAGAAAATACAAGTATACAACAATATAGCTTATTTTATTGGTATTAAAAAGGTCATTCTATTTAACTCTCAAAACAATAACATGGTAAACTTTAATGCATGAATCAAATAAAAAAATAGCAGTTTACACGATCCTAACTGAAGAAATACCTGACGTGATTTGATTGGTCCGAGGATCGGCATTCTCTAAAGAAACACCACCAGGATCTTCTCTTACAAGCAAGGCCAAAACCTTGTGTGAACTCCATGCATTAATCAGGTTATTGCCTGAATCTCCTAATGTTACTGCAAATACAGCATCAAACCCCCCTGCTCCGGGAACTCCTGCTAACAGGACCCCAGGCATGTTCATGGTAGCATCCAAAAGCTGAGTTTGCAATTCAGGTTCTATCTGCAAAATCCATTCAGTCAAGCAAAATCAATCGCAAGATCAAGTGAATTATTGTAGGTTATACACACCTAGCTACATACTCATTTCATCCGGTACGGAGACTAGAGTAGAGGGGTGCCAATTTTAACCCAAACGGTCAAATGCAAGGCCGGAGGTCCCTTTCTACCCTTGGTAGAACCGGAGGCAGCCTCTCTACCTTAGGTAGGGGTATGGCTGTCTACGTCTTAACCTCCCCCATAACCCGTGGAAGACGGTATTGGGAGTTACTTTACTTTACTTTACTTTGGTCAAATGTAAGAATCTAGCTACACTGATATGGGGGTTGAAAGTCGCTTATAAACCGACATTCAAACAGTTAGATCTTATTTTAAAAGTATTTTTTAATATTAACAACGGCAAATATATTGGTCAACTTGGGCGACCCTTTTAACTATCATGAACATGCCTGTTTTGTCGTAAAAAGGGCCGCTCTTGACCCGAACACACCAATATGCAACCTCTAATAAAAATTGAAGAACATGGAACATTTCTACAGGAAAAGAGAATTTACAGGGATTCCAGCGGCCTTCCCCATCTCCCGCATGTGACACCTGATGTTAAGCATGGCATCCCTAGCTCCATGTAATGCTTTCACGATTTCCAGGCTGATTGCTTCACTAGCTTGCTCTATCCACTGTCACGCAGCAGCGGTTTTGAGATCATATACATAAAAGAATAGAAAAATAGTCTTTTTATACTAAGAATTTATGAATTACCTTATCTGATTGATGCATGCTGCAGCTATAGATGACACTATTGTATGTATCCCATTGTTCTTCTGCCAATTTGCTCAACAGATTTAACTGATGTTCAAGTGTTGTATTTGCTACCGATAACTGTCTCCATGTGTCTAAGGACTTCTGGGGGTCGGATTTTTGCCAATTTTTTACAGCGCCAACCATAGATGGGGTGGATGATCCTCCTGTACCAGGCTCACCTAGTAACTGAATATTCAACAGGGTCACTAAGGCGCAGTAAGATAAAACTGAATGC
This sequence comes from Chrysanthemum makinoi, assembly GCA_910596185.1. NCBI lineage: Eukaryota > Viridiplantae > Streptophyta > Magnoliopsida > Asterales > Asteraceae > Chrysanthemum > Chrysanthemum makinoi. Next base: position 249,186,568 of record OU343219.1, on the reverse strand, counting down.
CAATCACACTATAAAATTTATTTGCAAAGAGGCTTGATTAAAAATTACGTTTGTATGAATATAGAGGCAATTTTCCTAAGCCCAGAAGTTTAAGGATGTTAGATGTAACAAATGAAAGTACACATGAAATGATCTACGAGTTAACTCAGTTATTTTACCAGATTCATTAATGGCGGTAATGAAAATTTGGTCCTCTCGTGATCCCACTTTCCTTTTAAGACATCACCAATGACGTCTTCTAGTGGTAGGGCTCTGATTGCATTCTGCAACCCACAAAAATCAAGTGAGAAAAATCAGAATTTTCCAAATACTTAAACATTTGATAAATCTATTTATTACAAATTCAAACACATCTAAACACTATCTTCAACAACCGTATGATAAAAACGGTTTCTCTGGTTTTGAATTATTAAATTGCATATTAAACACTCTCAAAACATATCCAACACCCCCTAAAACTAGGGAGAGGGAGAGACAACCTGAGCAGAAGAAATAACTTCTGGGGAAAACCGTACATAACGGTGACTTCCATAAACAGCTGAACTGACATCAAAGCCACTGCCAGCTTTTCCTTGTGCCATACAATGAGCTGTTTGGGCAATAATATGCACCACGTCTAAATTTTCCTGATGTTGGGTTCCACTATAAGACGAGAGATTAACAACACCAAGGTAATTAAGTAATGCAGCAACCACTGCTGTTGTCATGGCTGCAGAAGAACCCAAACCAGTTTTTGCAACTTCCGGCTTGGAATTTGCTCCATTTGCAAGTTCAGAGTTGAAGGTAATTGAAGTAAAGGGCGGGAGAGACGCTAATGATTCTGGGGTTAACGGGAGTCCACGTGCTTCAATCTGTAGAGTAAGAGGGAATATAGCACGATTTAACAGATGACATAGATGCCTTAACTGGTAACAGAAACTTAACTTTTCGATTAACGTGACATCATAGATTCATTAGTTATGTAGCGAAAAGGGAGGAGCACCTCATTACGATAGGAATAGAAGTCATTACCACCCAAAATTGTGATATCAAAACCTGTTTAACTAATAGCATATTAGATATCTAATAGCGAAGATAAATGTCGTCTATGTATATAAACACACACAAAAAAAACACACCAAAACTTACCATGCAAAAGCAGTTTATGCAATAACTCCTTCTTGTCGTTACCTAATGTTGCATATGCTGCTGCAACAGCATATTGCATCGCATATTCCACAAAAGGGTTTCTTGATTCACTAAAAAAACATAACCCAAATGTTGTTAGTGATTCATAAGAGCAAGCAATATGATTTCTAAACTCAACTTCCAAAGGTAAAATATGCAGGATGATACTTGCCTCGAAGCGCACTGAAGAATGAAGTGCTTTAGTGACATTTTGTACATAGTTTCTCGTCCCATTTGCGGAGACGTTAACTTCAGATCTGTCCAAGACTGAAAGGTGACACAAGAAGGATAAGTAGAGAATGTATATAAACATGTCCAAACTAGCTTTGCAAATAAGTGAAAATCACATATTGAAATTAGTTAAATACGCATATTTGCTACCCGGAAAGTAAAAGAAAATCGCCATTAATCTCAGTTAATAGAGCTATCACCCTATACGGTGTGAATAAGAGAACTCGTGCAAGTGAAGTTAGATATATCATTATCGTAAGTAACTTAGAAAACCTTTAAAGTACCAGGAAAATATACGCACCCAAAGCCAAGAGTCTGGTCTAAGTTCATCATACAGTGGCTTTACGATTGCATAAAATCGAGCATTTGTACTTAGTATGATCCCTGCATTCGGCCTCTCCAAAACCAGGTAACCTCCCGTAATGAGAACCTTTCCAGGAGCAGACGCAATCCTAACAAACAAGAATAATCAGCAATGAATAAACTTAAGTTAGACTGCTGAACCCATGGCTTTTATTATTGGATTTCTTAAAACGGACCTAAGGGGTGGTTGGCATCGTGTTTTAAGTGATATGAAATAATCATAATCAGAGAATCACTTGTTACAATATATGCTAATAAAGAGTGTTTTTTAAAATTGTGATAATTGATTAGATGATTTGCAGTTATTCTAAGCTAAGAGGGTGTTTGCGATTGTTTCTTGTAAAGCACTTTGAAGTGTTTCTGCTTAAATTGGGGCAAATTAAGCAGTTTTCAGTAAGCATGTAGTTCTTTTTGAGATGAAAACAGGATTATGTATTTACAATTATATCATATCTAACCTAAAACCCATTATTAATAAGATAATCACATCCATATCGCAATCTCCCTGGTCTCTAAAAGGCAGTTAGAAGTATTTGGATGCTTATTTTGCGGGCAAAAACAAGCAGTTTTTACTAAGCAATTTAAGAGATGCAACTAGATTTACTTTCTGTCCATCATATCTAAATCCTAAAACCCAATAAAAAAAATTTGATTATTTCGGGTTTTATAGCAACTTATTGACAGAACAAGTAAATGCAAGCACCTTGTAAGTGCTTATTAATAAGCAATCCTCTAGTAATAAGTTTGACTGCACCAAATCCTAAATCACTGATGATCTGATCTGATCCCTTAAATCACTAGATAATAAATTCCATAAACACAATGCCCCCGCAAGTTGTAAGTAAAGATAGGATGAATGAATGTACTTACACTCCTGCTGTCATTTGGTGTTATAAATTCCCTAACAAAACTGTTACAAATCAAAATTAGATTCAAAAAAAGAGTGTAAATCAAAGATCATAAATTCTTATTGTGTTTGATAGTAAGTATGTTACCTTGAATTCAGAACAAGACCAGTAGCAGTGAGAGTGAGAGTGATGAGGGAACAAGTATGATCTTGTTTCAGATTTTGCTTATTTAACCGCTTTTTGCCCTTTTTTTCAGTTCTTTTTTTTCAGTTCTTTTTAGTTACGTGTAATATTAGCAGACTTTTTTAGTAAGTATTTTTGGGTAATTGAATCAAATATTTTTTTGGAATTTCGATGCCTAGAATAATCAAAATTCAAAAAGATGTGCACGAAATAATCATTCAAACAATGGTTGATACAATTACAAACAGTAACAAGTATGATAAATTTTCAAACAATTACAATGCTCTAAGTTTTTTAGCAAGGAAATAAGGAAACACTAATTAGCCCAATTTTATGAAAATAAATAAATAAATCAATTCATTCTTGTTTTTCCGTTTTTTTTGTTTTTTGTGATACTCGTTAACCTTTTTTTTTCTGTTTCTTTTCATTTTTTTTAAGTGATACTCGAGAATACAATGTAAGAGTAAATTACTTTAGGTGTAGCTATACTAAAGTAGTTGGCCTAACCTTCAGTTCCCGTAACCAAATTTTTCTTTCTCATTCCTTATGTATTTTTTTTTACTTCATCAATACTTTTTGACTTTTTCTGAAGTGTGGGGCAAACGGTGCCCTCTACTTCTACTTCTAACTAAAGGAGAAGAGCTCTGTTCGTCCATGTAGTTTTGGCAAAATCCCTACCACAATCTCCCGACTCTCTTTTTTTGCATGGTTTATCCTTATAACGCAGTTTTGTAACACAATTCATCCCTATCTTTAACGATCATTAAATCTGCCCGTTAAATTCCTCCATGTGCCATTACTTTCCTTTTCTTTACCTTAGGCTATACTTATTGTTGACGTATTACGGGTATTTTGGTAATTTTAAAAATGTTATCACGTCAACAGTAAGTATGATAAAAAAGAAATAAATTTTGAAAGTTTGTAGCATGCCATATAGTAGAACAAAATTAAATACACGTATGATAATGGAACACGAAAGAGAGTACGCTGTTATTTTATAACCTAAACCCTATATCAAATATCACATCCGCAAACCAATGCTTGAAAACATCCGATTTGAACAGGTGAGAAATAATGTTTACAAAAGCACATTCACTTGCTAGCAAAATATTTCCAACTTTCATCCTAAAATGGACCTGTAGGGAAGTACATAACTTCTCATGACATTTGTTGTGCATATATAGTACTTTACAATCTCACTTATTATTATAAGGGTGTGTTTGATTTGTAGATGTGTTTAGAATTCGGATTAGGATTTTGAATTAGATTTCATAGAATAGAGAGAAAATATATTATAAAATAAATAATTTATTTGGTAGAAAATTATATATATGTTTGATTATATAAAAATGTGAGATTATGGTGAAGGTTGGGTCTACTCATATTGAAAAAGAACAAAAAATAAATATTAAAACCGAGTATTTTTTTTAAACCAACCAATATCCCTAAGATTGAAATGTATCAAAATTTGATTGTTGATTCCTAGTTTAGGGGCCCGCCATGACAAAAAAAACATACAAGGTTTGTTTGTTTGATGGTTACGGAATGAGGTAATGTTATCATTTCACGATTCAGTTGTTTGGTTGATTGTGGGTCTCATTATGAGATATGAAAATGTCAAAAGGCAAGAGTGACTGGTTTTAACTGTTTTTTCTCCTATTCTTTCCCACCTCACTCTCAATATTAATGATGACTTCTTATTTTTTATTTCTCTCTAATTTCAACTTCAAATTCTATCTACTCAATCAAACTATTATTTTGCAAGTTCTGTATATCTATAATATTTTATGGTTTTAAATATTTAACAAGTTCATACTTGTACATGATGTTACTTAACAGAGTGTGTTCATAATTATCGGAATAAGCTTTTGGAGAAGATGACTTTTTTTCGCATATCGTTTTTCATAAAATGATTAGTATGACAAATGTGGATATGTTTAGTTTTCAATTTCAATAATGAACTTAAGACTATGTTTATTGGCAAGATTGCCAACCCAACTCAATAAAAATACATACCAAAATAATATTTTTATAATATTTGTATACAACCTTTCATGAAATTCGGTCGCTTGGCAATCCATGGTTCCTAACCCATAATCTGTCAAATGACATTAATTTAGTGGCTATTTTCTTTTTCTTTTTTTAAATTTTCTAATATTTATTTTTCTATATTATTATTAAAAATTATAAAAAATATATCAAAATTTATAAAATTATAATTCCTTATCCAAAATGCCACATGTCACTATATAAATGGACAAATATATTTTCTTCTATTTTCTTATTGATTATCCATATTTTTGATAAACTAATAGATAATTTTATTAATTTTAGTTCTTTTAAATAATAATTACACCAACAATGTTAGTTTTCAATTCTTTATAAAACATATTTTATTTCAATTAAAACCCAAAAATATAAAGTGAAAAATTTATAATTATTTTGTTATTATTCAAACCGTTACTTTTTCAAAAGAATACTTATAAAGTAAATATTTTATTAAATATATAGTTTTATATAAAACTTTAAGTAATTAAATTAAATACAAAGAGATAATATTATATGTTAGGCTGGGTTGTTCATAAATGGTAAGAAAAAATATAGATTGGTTATATGTATTGGTTGTGTAGGTGAAGTAAAGAGAAAATAATATTTTATTAAGAGATTGAGTTGTAATAGATTATTGATAAAGACGAGTTTTAAGTTTGGGTGCACTGCTCGTCATCTTTCCCTTTGTAATTATTAGTTATAGGATAAAAAATTGTGGATATTTGTTAATACAAATATCGTCATTAAACGTTATTTATATTTTTGATCTTTACTTAAGTTTTGTTAACGACAAAAGTAAATTTAATTTATAAAAGCTTAAAGCTTGTCAATTTTAATAGATATTTAAACTGAAATTTGAAACAATATATTCATCATTCAAGCATTTACATTTATGATTAGTGACATCTTGATATGACTCTAATCATTATGTATGATAGTAGTTTTTAGAATGTGTTAGGTTCTTAAAACCAAACACTACTTAAGTACTTGCATATTTCTAAAAATAGAAATACAACATATGACATCATGTGATGCATCGTGGAAATCATTGGAAGATTTCATTAGATATTTTGTGTGGATTTGTACTCTTCATATCTTGCACAATATCACTTAGATAGAGTTGACTTTAGCAAAGATTTGATATCTTGGCTGTCAGACCGGTGGTACCAAAATGGTACATGGGCGGAACCTTAAAAGGGTTCAGCGGTCCGTGGGCAGCTCACGTCCATTTTGGCTATAAATAGCAATGCCAAGCCAAGTAGTTTCTTATCCCTTTCTACTATACTCTCATACATATCTTCTCTCTTTCTAACTCAGTTTCATATCATATTAGTGATCTCTTTTGTAGCAAAAGAAGATCAAGTCACATTCAAGCTTCAACGAGAAGTTGGAAGTCTTGTTTGTTTAGTGTTGTATGATCTAGTGTTGATTCATACTTCATTGTCGTATTAAACGATCATAATCTTGTGAGTGTGAGTGGTTAGTATTTTAGTCCTCAAAATACATTGTGTGTGGGAGTAGTTGTACCCTTGGAAAGAACTCGACATCTAGCTTAGTGTCGGAAATAGTGTAAGCGATGTGTAAAGGTTTTCTCGCGGTGAAATTTGTTGACTAGTGAAGTTAAACTCTGGAGTGTGAGACTCGAGGAGTGGAGTAGGGTAAGGAAAAAGAGTCCTTAGACCGAACCACTATAAACAACTTGTTGTGGTTTGATCATTTCTTTCCTTATTTACTCTTTACATATTACTTGCATATTTCATCAACATATCCAAAGATCAATATCAATTGATCTTTCAATAAGTTTCAAAACAAAGTTTTTAATTGGTAAACTTCTCAACCCCCCTTCTAGTTTTCTACAATTGGTACATGAGCCTCGTTGCTCAAGAATTTCTAAAATAACTTGTATTTTATAAACTTGAAACGATCCATGGATTCTGAAAACTTTAAAGAAGGGCAATCTATGCAAAGACCACCACTCTTTGAAACCAATGGATTTTGTTGGGGTGTATGAGCAGAGCGAGGGGTTAGATAATCGGTAGCGGCTAATTACCACTAGGTGGTTGCAGGATATCACTTGGAATCGTGTGATCACTTTCCAAAGTAAACTATTCGACCCTAATGCATGGGTTACATGAATATCTACTTGGGATAAGACCAAATGCAGCTTAGAATTAGGCACAATTCTATAACCCTTTGCTAATAAGTGTTTACGTTTTGTGTGTGTTTCATGCATGATCGGATCTCCTATTTATAGGAGGTTACTCTTAGCTAGTCAAATGGAATTACGAGTATTAATCGGCCCATTAATAGCCTCATAATTATCCCCATTATAGCCGTTAGTGGTTACATGCCAATTAAACGTGGTCATTAAGCGATTTAAGCTGCCATTTAGCGGTACTTTAACACTAGCGTGATTTCAAACACTAGCGGTACTTTCATAGTGCTATCATTAGTTACACTGCCGTTGGAATCCACAAGCTTCATGGAAACACAAGCTTCAGTGGAAACCACAAGCAGTGGAAACAACGCTTATCGAGTGGAAACTACAAGCGTTACTTTCCAAGCAGTACTTTCTACTAGCACTACCAATACAAACCACTACAAGAGTCGGGTGTTCATGGACCTTATGGGTGTACACTCCGTACCTCCTAACCCATTACAAGATGTGAACTAATCCCACAAGTGCACTAAATTTTTCAACAACCCTCCCCAAATTTAGTTCACTTCCTTTTGAAAATAAACCATCAAGCAAAACATGTGCATAAATGAAAATGTCCGAGTTGAATTTTCATCTTAGTAAATACACGTTTCAAATATTCGAGAATCGAGGTGTTCTAAGAATTGAACCCTTCAACCCATTTGGATACAGAAGATAAAATACACACAAGTTTTCAAACACTTAAAAGCTCCTGACACTATACAAGCATGTGTCCATATCCAAATTCATAAATGTTGTAAAAGCTAAAAGTCCAAAAGCTTCCTGAGCGTAAAACTTCAACATTTACATAGGTGGTTCCTCTTTATTCATGCTCCCGCCAAGCACTTTTTCAAAGAAAATTAACCATTAAGAAGTAAAGACTTCATCCTCCTTTTGTGAGTTCTGAGCACAACCTCTGGATGTAAAATAAAACATGTGCTCAGTCCAATGAATGTTCAGCTTTCACATTGAACTCAGCTCCCAAGTTTCCTTAGGAGGGAGTTGGGTGTCCTAACATTCAGTGACTAAGTTGGACTTAAACCATCCCTTTAGCGGGACTTTATAACCAAGTCTCTAGCGGACCTTCGTCAAGTGATCACTAAGTTCATTTGAGATCTCACAAACTCTATAGATACCACCCCATTCATGATAAGCTCACGAATAATGCTATGTCGACACCTAAGTGTCTAGACTTACCATTGTACATCTGGCTATAAGCCTTAGCCAATGTAGGTGCACTATCACAACGGATAGAAATAGGTGCTATAGGTTTAGGCCACAATGAAATCTCAAGAAGCAAGTTTTCAACCATTCACTTCTTTACCAGCCATTTGCTAAAAGCACAAATTCGATTCCATTGTTGAACTGGTGATGCAAGTTTGCTTATGATTGCAAGAAATTGCACCTCCACCAAGTAGGAATACCCGACACGGTAGACGAATGTCTTGATTGTTCTGATCCAACTTGCATCAGTGTATCCTTCCAACACCGATGGGTAACCAGTATATGAGAGACTATAATCCATAGTCCTCTTCAAATACTTCATACCCTCTGAACGCTTGCCATGATGAGCACTAGGATTACTAGTATACTGCTCAATTTTCCAGCAAAACCAATATCGGGCCTTGTACAAGTCATGGCATACATCAGGCTGACCAATCACCTAGAATACTCAAGTTGAGATCTGACCTTGCCATGATTAGGCATCATCTTCTCACAAGTATCCATAGGTGTACTCACTGTACAATCAAAGTAATGAATTTCGAGTACCTTCTCAATATAATGAGACTGAGAGATAGAAATTCTATTACTTTCATGTTTAATCCTTATACCAAGGATAACATCGGCCTCCCCCATGTCTTTCATGGAGAACCTTGACGACAAAAATTCTTTTGTCACGTCAACCTGATTTTGGTTGATGCCAAAGATCAACATGTCATCAACATATAGACAAATGATGACTCCTTTACTAGATTCATCAAATTTGCTATATACACACTTGTCGAGCGGTTAAGAACATAACCACTAGACAAAACCACTTCATCAAATTTTTGATGCCATTGCTTAGGTGCCTGCTTAAGTCCATAAAGAGACTTAAACAGTTTACACACCTTTTTTCATTACAGGCAAGATGAAGCCCGAGGTTGGTTCATATAAACCTCCTCTTCCAATTCACCATTCAAGAAAGCTGTCTTCATCCATCGATGAATAATCAGATTGTGAATAGATGCCATAGCAATCAACAGTCTTATGGTAACGTCGAGCCATAGGTGCATAAGTATCAAAATAGTCTATCCACGACTTTTGTTTAAAGCCCGAATAACTAATCTAGCCTTGAACTTTTCAATAGTTCCATCTACCTTCATTTTCTTTTTGAAAATCCATTTGCGACCTAGAGGTTTGCAACGGGAGAATAGATCAACCAACACCCAAGTGTTGTTTCCCATGATGGAATCCATCTCATCATTGATTGCTTCTTTCCAGAAAGCAATATCTCGGGACTTCATTGCTTCTTCAAATGTCTTGGGATCATCCTCAACAATGAAGCAATAGGAGTATTGGTCCGAGACCTCATCCCTAGTTCCTTCAACTAAGTATAGTTGAAACTTCAGTCCAAATGACTTTGGATTCCGACCACTTTGCTCTTCACGAGCACAGGTTGAGTTGTTGAACCACAACCTCATCAGGGACCACTGATGGTTCATCATCGGGGACCTACGATACACGATGTCATAGTTCCATTGGAATCCTCGACTTGGTCTAGGGGTGATGAGAATCTATTCTCATCAAAGTTTGCATCCCTTGATTCAATTATGGAGTTAATTGAAACATATTCATTAGGTTCAATAACATAGAACCTATAAGCCTTGGAATGCTCAACATATCCAACAAAGATGCAGTCAATGCCTCTTTCACCCAAAGTTTTCAACTTTGGATCAGGGAGTCTTACAACAGCCCTACAACCACAAACCTTGAGATAGTTCAGGTTGGGTTTCCTTTTAGTCCAGAGTTTATAAGGGGTAACCTTGTTCCTTTTTTGGGAACCTATTTAATAAATAGCAATTTTGTTAACATAGCTTCACCCAGAACCCTGACTCATCCTGAAAAGGACAACATGGAATAACCATCTCCTTCACACCGCTGTTTTTCCTTTCGAAATACCATTTTCTGAGGAGTATAAGGGAAGCGTCGTTTCATGGATTATACCAACAACTGAAAATGAGTATCCATGTACTCACCTCTCCTATCAGTCCTTAATCTTTTGATCAAAGACCCAAGTTGTAATTCAACTTCAGTTTTAAACACTTTGAATTTATCTAATGCTTCATCCTTTGTATGTAACAAATAAACATAACAAAACCTAGAAGCATTATCAATAAACGTCACAAGTACTTATTTCCCAAAGAACAGTGGCATGCAAATCACCGCAGTCACTGTGAATAAGCTCCAAGACCTTAGTCTCATGACTAACACCCTGAAAGGGTTTCTTGGTTATCTTGGTCAACATGCAAGTTTTACACTTTTTAGTGTCCATGTCAAAAGCTGGGATCAACCCATCCTTAGACATATCTTGCATTCGTTTATAGTGTACATGGCCAAGTCTTGCATGCCATAGGGTAGAGTCAGTCTGGTTATATGTGGTCACAAAATTTGAAATAACCTGTATGGGTATAATAAGCTTGAACATTTGATTACATAAATAACCAAAACCAATAAAAACACCATTCTTAGAAAGCACAAATTTATCAGACTCAATAACTTGTTTATATCCATGATTATTCAATACACTACTTGAAACCAAGTTCTTCCTTATATTAGGAACATGAATAACATTAAACAAAGTTACAATCTTTCCAGAACTAAAATTAAGATCTACACAGCTACGACCATGCACCAAAATTTGACTCATTTCCATGTGAAGAATAGAACCATCATTCAGTGACTCATAAGTCTTGAACCAGCTTTTATTTTTGCACACATGAATTGCACGGAAGTCACCACCACGCAACATCATCATCTGCACATAATGAGATTGGATACATATGTAACATAATAAATCGAAAAGACTTATTAACCATATTGACCTTCAGCGAGTTGGAAGAACCACCACTCCTGAACCATTAGTGCACGATCCATTGGCTACCACCAACCTTAACACCCTTGCAGTCCCTTTTGATGTGACAGTTTTGCCACATTTCCAACAAGTAGGTGTTTCCTTCTTGTTAGGATCTGCCCTTGTGTTGTCATGATATTTGCGTTTGCCTTTGTTGTCATTGTACTTGGTGGAGTTATTATGCTCCATCATATTGACAACAGAGATGCACGGTAGCATTGCTACTCTTTGGCTTGTCATTATCCGCATCTTGAGAGATTCCTCAATGTATGAGATGACGCCTTCAACGAGTTAACTCCTCTTCTTATGTTTCAAGGTATGCTTGAAATCTTTCCAGAAAGAGGAGGAGTTTGTCAATGACACATGAGACTTTAATGGCCTCATCCATGTTCATATTGTGTTGTGTAAACCTTCAAGTATTCCAAGAAGTTCATTGTATTGTTCCATGGTGGTCTTGATGATGTTTGTAATTGTGAAATTACTAACAAGAAACTTCTTACTTGATGCATCCTCGGCCATATATTTGGCATCCGGGAATCAGTTCTTTGGAAGATTCAAAGTTCGATAAATATCAAACGAAGAATCGAGACATACCATTGAGAATAAGACCTCTGCAAATGTAGTCATCATTCTCCCATTTGCTCCTCCTCGATCTGCTGTGGCTAGCCACACCACACTCATGCTTGACAGCAAGAGGTGCATCTTCTTCTGCCACCTCCTACAGTCCACCCCTTCAAACTTGTCGGCTTAGCAAAGTTTGAAGCCATGTGTTCCATTCGTGATTTGCCATTGATTATCACAAAATAGTTTACTTTGATTTTTGGGTGTATGAGCTGAGCGAGGTTAGATAATCATAGCAAACAACAATACCACTAGGTGGTTAACGGATATCACTTGGAATCGTGTGATCACTTTCCAAAGTAAACTATTCGACCCTAATGGGTTACACGAATATCTACTTGGGATAAGACCAAATCACGTTAGAGAATTAGGCACAATTCTATAACCCTTTAATAATAAGTGTTTACGTTTTTACTGTCTTTCATGCATGATCGGATCTCTATTTATAGGAGTTACTCTTAGCTAGTCAAATGGAATTATGAGTATTAATCGGCCCATTAATAGCCTCATAATTATCCCCATTATAGCCGTTAGTGGGTACATGACCAATTAAACGTGGTCATTAGCGATTTATGCGCCATTTAGCGATGCTAACACTAGCGTACTTTAACACTAGCGGTACTTTCATACCATTAGCGATGCTTTAACACTAGCAGATACTTTCATAGTGTATTGTGGTGGTTTACAACTTCATGGAATCCACAAGCTTAGGTGGAAACACAAGCGATTGGAAACACAAGCTTTAGTGGAAACACTGCTTATCAGTGGAAACTACAAGCGAGTACTTTCCTGGCGGTACCAATACAAACCACTACAAGAGTCAGGGTGTTCATGGACCTTATGGGTGTACACTCCGTACCTCCTAACCCATTACAAGATGTGAACTAATCCTACAAGTGCACTAAATTTTCCAACAGATTTATCTATTGGAAAAACCATTTTGAAACATATGTAAAATCAAAAGATATAGATCTTTGGTTTATTATTGTTAAAGGGGATTTTAGTTCTACAACAAAGGATATTTACGTTGATGAACAAAAGAAATTAGTTACTAAAAATAATGAAGCTAAAATGATGCTTTATAATGCTTTACCTAGAAAAGAATATGAAAGAATTTTTATGTGTGAAACGCCAAAGATATTTGGGAATCTTTGATTGTTACACATCAAGGTAATTCACAAGTCAAGGATTAAAAAATTGATCTTCTTGTTCAACAATATGAACAATTTGTTATCCCTGAAGATGAAACCATTGATTGTGGATTTGCTCGCTTTAACACTATTATTACATCACTTAAAGCACTTGATGAATCTTTCTGTAGTAAGAACTTTGTAGGGAAATTTCTTAGAGCACTTCATCCCAATGGAAGCTAAAGTGACCGCTATTGAAGAATCAAAAGATCTCTCAAAATGTCACTGGAAGGCGAGCTAATTGGCAACCTCAAAGTTCATGAAATGGTAATGGAGAAAGATTCGGAGATCATCAAAGGAAGAAAGGAGAAGATCAAATCTGTCGCTCTAAAAGCAAAGCGGAATCAGCGATGATGATGAATCTTGCTCCCGGTAGTGAAGATGAAGGTATGCCATGGCGTTAGAGATTTTAAGAAGTTCTTTAGAAGAAGAGGAAAGTTTGTAAGACAACCTCGAGAAGAAAGAAGCCATTCCGAAAAGATCGGGATGACAAAAAGGGTAAAAATGAAAGAAAGTGTTTTAGATGTGGTGATGCAAGTCATCTCATAGGAGAATGACCCAAGCCACCTAAAAACAAAACTCAACGAGCTTTTGTAAGTGGTGCTTGGAGTGATAGTGAAGACGATGAAGAATCAAGCAAGGAAGAGATCGCTCTAATGGCATATGAGTCAAATGAGGTACTTTCCGATTCTTCTTATTCTTCTATTGATGATGACACTTTGCAAAAACAATATAATCAATTGTGTGAGCTAAGTCTAAAAATCATAACTAAAAATAAATTTTTAAAAACCAAAAGGAAATTTTTGGAAAATGAAGTATATGAGTTGAAAGAAAAAGCAAAAGCGACTTGAAAAGGAAAAGCAAATGGCGATGATTGTAAATCATGTCAAGAGCTTAATCTTGAAATAGAAAAACTAAAGCTCACACAAGAGGTTCTAATCGAAAATAATTCTAAGTTTAAAAGGCTTAACAAAAACATAAACCTTGCCGATGAAATAGTTAAAATCCATAAAACACCGGGAGACATGAATGGGCTAGGTTTTAATGAAGTATTAATTCCAAAGAGTCAAAACAAAACGACCGAAAAGGGCGAACATTACATCAAAATTGCTTAACAGATGCAGCCGCGGACGAATAGGAACCAAAATAAGGTGTTGGGATATGAAAGTCTTGAAGATATCAAAGTCAAGATATCAAAGAATCTGAAGTTGTAAATCTTGGAAGAAGTTAAAGACTCAAAGTATCTGTAAAAACAAAGTCAAATTCTTGCAATATGAAGTCAAAGTCTTGCAAAACAACAAAATTTGTATATTCGTTTATGGAAAAATTGTATTCTATGTTTAGATTACTTGTCGTACAAGGTTATCAATTGTAAACAAACTAGGATATCCTTGAGCCTATAAAAGGACTCCTAGATTGGCATTAGAGATATGACTTACGATTTGAGTGGAGTTTTAGAGAAAGTTCGATTATCTTAGAGTTGTATTGAGTATCTGTAATAAGCGATTTAGAGTTTATAATAAAAGGTTATTCTTCTTAGCTTTGTTAAGTAAATTCCGCGTACTTAATAAAGATTACTCGGTGTTTCTTTGTTAATAACTTAGGATTTATCCGAGGTTATTAAACCTTAACAAACTAGTTAAGATAGTTTGATTAAAATATATCGATCCAACAAGTGGTATTAGAGCTTGTGTGGAAACTCTGACTAGGAAGAAATCCTACTTCAACAATATTCAAGATGTATTTGAAGCGCATCAACATATCACGGAGGTATGTTCTAAGTGTCATGATTTTTATCATAAATTACTTAGCGGCTATGTGATTGAGAGAGATAATTGTGTTAAAGGCTAGGTCGAGGTAGCGAGGTTATCAAATAACCTTAGAATCTATGGAAGCCAAAATTTTAGCACATGAAACTAATGAAGTAGCTTGGGGTGAAAAATATGCGAGTTACGGTTAAAGCTTAGTGAATGGAAATTAAAGCTGTAAAATTCTTGAAATTGAGAATTAACTAAGGAAAGAGATGATTTGTTAGCTAAGTTTGCTGCTTGGGGTGATGCATCACATGTTTCTTATGTTCAAAAACGACAAGAGCTTATCTTAAAAATGGATTAGGTTTTGGTATGGATTTTAGTAAGATAGAAGAAAACCAATCTAGTAATCGGGATGAAGGTGAGTATGAGGATATAACCACTAGTGATGAAGAACTCATTAATTATGTAGATACATCTAGTACTGATGGTTCATTAAGTTCACCCCTCCTGCATATAAGAAAGCTAATGATTATCATGTCGTTCCACATCCTACGGCATTCATCAACCTTAGGCCCGATGTTTCTCGTTTTGGAATAGACAGTCTAGAGTTTAGGAAAAAGCTAGTTGCTAAATCTAGGTTTGAAACACCCAAAGAAACTGTTGAAAACGGTGTTCAAAATCAAGCGATACTTTAAATCAAAGTCTTTGCTCAAGTTTAATCACTTTTCACCAAGAAGGCAAAATAATTTTGGGCATAGACATAGAAGATGTCACTTTGTGATATGGGTCGAAACCGTGTTTTGTGTGTTTGGTCTTCTCATCTAATTAAGGATTGTGAACATCACTCAAAATACCTTAGAAAATTTCCAAAAACGGGATTGCCAACCAGAAACCTAGAGAGTACAAACCATTTGGAATAATTCAAATAGGGTCAATCACGGAAACTTCATATCGGATCATAGATACCTACAACGAGAGAAGACCCGGTATCTCTCACAGTACTTCCAACGTCTTGTGCTTTCTGCGATACTTTCACAAAGTCTGCTCGGACAAAACAAGGTCTTGATCACAATACTTGATATAGAAATTCTAGCCAATCTCACTATCAACCTAGAAGGTATTCCAAATCACGGAGATTTAGATCGAGGAGGAACCAAGTGTTAAAAAGCATGGGTTAAGAGGGAAGAAATGCTAGAGAGGGACATACGATTACTTTCAACCAAAATGAATCGATGTTTTGTGCTACAAAAAAGAGATTTGTGTTGAAAACCGGAAATTTTGAAAATCCACATGTTTTGAATAACAAGATAATCTTTGGATCATGCTTTAGAAAATAGTGGAGATTATGTACTCAAAGAATGTGAGTATGTCACTCCACAAGGGGAACACAAGTCAATAATGGCTTGGGTTCCTCAAAGCCACTAACTTTTTCATCTTATTAGACAGGGAAACCGGAAGAGGGCTTAAAGATCATTTTATTGTTGATAGTGGTTGTTACGTGAGCATGACAGAGGAGACAAGGAGTTTTCATGGATGTTTTGAGATATATTTAGCTACTAAGCTATGTTTGAGGAGGACTATAAGGTGTTAGTATAGTCCACATTGTATTGCTGAGGAGGATGCTTGTTTATACTTAGTTTATATGAAGGAATTTGGCAAGTACTCGCTTTTTCTGAAATCTGCTTGGAAAGTCTGCTTGGGAAAGTCTTTGCTTATGTGGAAAGTACTTTGTCATATTAAAGTCTTGTTCCAACGGTAATATTGATGGGTAATTGATAATAACGGTAACCTTGTTATTATAGGCTGTGATTTTTCAAATCCTACCTATAAATAACTACTTTCCGATTTTCCTCATATTATTACTTTACATCTTTCCATACTTATATCTCTCTTTATTCTTGATAACTCTCATTCATGGCGAATCGTTTAAGCTGTTCCTAAGCACAATATGGTGGCTAATTTGGACAAGACTTGGTGAATATGCCTTTTATGATATTGTTGATTATCTTATTGGGTCGCCTATTAGTTATGCTCTTTTAGTTGAACCGGATGTTATTGAACCATGGATTCAAGAATTTTGGGCTAATGCTAGAAATAACATGGAGGAGGATGAATATTATATTAGATCTACGATTCTTTGGGCCGGACTATCAAGATTACAGAAGCCTCTATTCGAGAAGATTTATTATTTGGAGATGAAGATGGGACTATTCGATTTGACAGCAAGCTGATTTGGGATACTTTTAGGAATCTTGGTTATGAAGGATCTTTAAAAGAACAAACATTCAAGAAAGCATTATTCTGTCCTCAATGGAAGTTTTTGATTCATGTATTGCTTCATTGCATAAGTTCTAAAAGTACTTCTTGGGAGCAGTTTGGGTCGAATATAGCATCTGCAGATGGTTGGACTAGCTCTTGTGAGTGTTTAATTTTTCAAAGCTTATTTTGGATGGGATGCTATCACATATATCCTCTTGGTCAAAATGGCTAATGTACCCAAGGTTAGTACTGAGGTTTTCTTAAACAAGCAATTGGTCGATGTTCCAAAACCTGCTTTGTTTACACATTATGTGCAACAAGCCAAAATCTTTACATTTATGGCTAAGCGAAGTGCTTTGTTCAGAGGTGGAGATATTCCATTAACTTCTACAATGCTGGAAGTTGTTCAAGTTTATGCGTAATGAAGGCTGGAGGATGAAGAAAGTGGCTCGATTACGTACATGGTACTTGCTTCACAAAGTTCATTTCTCAAGATCTCGCTTCACAAGTCTTTGCCTCACAAAGATGCATCTGAGAAATCTTGATTTCATTGAAGTCTGCACTTTTACAGTCTTTGTTTCTCAAGCCTGAGGTTCGCAGAGATTGAAAGAACACCTACTCCATCTCCACAACATTACGTTCTGTTTGGAAAAGAACATTCCAAGATTGACTTTGGATAATTATGCTTTGACAAGGGAGCTTGTTAGATTGAACAAAACTGTTGAGTTTCAAGCTAAAGCGCTTAGGAAATTGAAGCGTAGGTATGTTTGGTTGAGGAATTTTATTAAACCATATATTCAAGGTTTCAACTTATGGGTTAAAGAGGAAAACAAACGTCGTAAACAACTTCGAAAGGAATTTAAACGAAAGAAGGTTCCTAAATCATCTTCTGTCAACTTGGGAGGAATTTAGAAAGGGAAAATTTGAAAGAAGATGTGCGAAGAAGAAAGAATCGTAGTCTTGCGAGAAAAGATTATTTAGATTCGAGGAAGTGCAAGTTCAAAGCAATCTTGATTAAAATCTTGAATATCAAGTCTTGAATATCAAGGTACTTGAACATCAAGTCTTGACATCAAAGTAATGTTTTTCATGATACATCTAGGCAAGAAGTGATAACACCAAGGGGATTGAATTTTGAAGAAGATCTTTGGTCCTTCAAAATTGTTATAGAAGAAGAGGAGGAAGCTACATTCAAACCCATTTACTCTGCAAGTGATGATGAATTAATTGCTACAATATTAGATTTGTCACAACCAAGAGGAGGAGTTACTATTAGAGATGTACAAGAAGAAGAACAACCAAGAACTTCTCAACCTTTAATTGATCCAAAAGATAAAGGGAAAGGTATTACGGTTGAAACAAAGAAAAAGAAACTTACTTTGGCGAACTTAGAGCATTGAAGTTGCTAGGAATGAAGTTACAGACTAGAAAAGTTCAAGAAGTTAGATGCTCAAGATAGAAAAGCGAGAAGCTCAAGAAGCTCAAAGATAAGCGACTCAAAAGGTGCAAGATAAATTAGATCTTGAAAACTCTCACGAACCTTCTGATCCTACTGTTAGATATATGCCAAGAAGACCTAATTTAGCTAAGGATAGGAATGCTATGATGGCTTATTTAAAAATTCGAGGATATAAGGGTTTGCAAAAGTTAAACTATGTTGATATGAAAAGACTTTATGATCTCTTGAAGCAGACTTATAAGAAGAGTGTTCTGATATTAAAGACTTTAGAAGAAGCTCATTGGAATGAATCAGAAAGGAAGAAGAGCTTAAAGAGAAAAAGAAAAAGCTGAAATTACAGGTGTTCAGTTTTCAAAAAAAGAAAAGGTTGAATTAAGATTCGAGACTAGAGATGAATTGAAAAATTATCTCAGAATGGTAGATTTTGATTATACAAAGGAAGATGATGACATGAAGATGAACAGATCAAAGATCCGTGTTTTTAAAGTTGTGAAATCCAAGAATGGAGATTATATGATTTTTCATAAAGAAGATGAAAGCTTCAAAGTTTTCAAAAGGCTATGGGATTTACTGCATATTATAGATATAGTAGACCTATTCTATATATGTTGTGAAGGCTTACTTTGAAAATAATCCATTGGAAGGGATTGGTTTGATTTTACATGGTGATCTTATAACTTTATAGGAAACTGAAGAAGAGAGTACTGATGATATCCGGAAGAATCAAGAAAGCTGGGAAATAGTTTCTTTGGAGATTCTTTGAAGAATCTGGAGTTCATGTTTTGGAACTAGAAAATGGAACAATGATACACATGTTTGAAGAGCGATATCCTCTCACAGTTGAGCTCATGAGAAGAATGCTAGAGCATGGATTGGAAGTGGAAGAGGATAATGAAACTGCTTGCATGGTTATCAACTTGTTTATAAACCGGACTACCATTCTTGAGAATGATCAATAAGCGGTATGAATTTTATTTGAATAAATACTTTTGATATATCAGATACTTTTATTCAAAGTAATGCTAGCGATCGAACAGATACTTTCATCAAAAGTCTTGTTTGCTTCGAACTAAACCGTTAAATAAATTTTAGAAGAAACCTTGTTGCTAAGTAATAAATATTTTGAAATAAAGGTTTAATAAATGGGTTTTGTGATGATAACATCAATAGGTTATCAATCCACCATGGTTACAAAAGGATTGACAAATCCATGAGCAAACGATTACGTAAGATATATCAAATCCGTTTTTAGTTGACAACTTGCTAATAAGTTGGATGGTATTCAACTCACCATATCGATGTGTGAGAGTTGGCTAGCCCAAAGAAAATGGCTTGTGGTAAAGGCTATGGAAAAACCATTATTGGTAATTAGTTCACCATTAGATAGAAGAACTAACTAGTCGAGGAAAGAATTTGCCTTTTGGTAAAGACAAAACAAATCGTTGATAGTGGTGGTTTGCTAAAAATCATATGGTTATCAATGTACCATGGTCTTACACCAAAGCGTTTGGCTACTCGGAGATAATGGCTTTGGTAAAGAGTTCTAAATCCATTAATTTTTCAATGATTCACTTGAAAGTGATGAGAATAGTTTGCAACTTAAACTGAATTAAATGTACAAATTGTCATATGTTCTTTGTGTTCTTTGAAAAGATGGAGCTTTTTGGATCTTCTTTGTAAAGAGAACAATTCTAAGAGATACTTTGACAAAGGATGTTCTGAGAGATAAAAGCTTAAAGACTAAGAAACAATCCGTTTTAAAAAGATGAAATTTTATTAAAGATATATTCACAAAGGAACTTGAAGTCAAGCAAGTAGAATTCAAGTTAGGGTAGGATTGTTGGGATATGAAGTCTTTGAAGATATCAAAGTCTGAAGATATCAATCTTTGTAAAGTTGTGAAATCTTTGGAAGAAGTTAAAGACTTCAAGAAATCTGTTAAAAACAAAGTCAAAGAACTCTTGCAATATATGAAGTCAAAATCTTGCAAGAACAAAAATACATTATATATTAGTTTATGGAAAGAATTGTATTCTATGTTTAGATTACTTGTAATACAAGGTTATCAATTGTAAACCGACTAGGATATCCTTGAGCCTATAAAAGGACTCCTAGATTGGCATTAATGATATGACTTACGATTTGAGTGGAGTTTTAGAGAAAGTTGATTATCTTAGAGTTGTATTAGGTATGCGCATAATAAGCGATTTAAGTTTATAATAAAGGTTATCATTCTTAGCTTTGTTAAGTAAATTCAGCGTGCTTAATAAAGATTTTCGGTGTTTCTTTGTTAATAACTTAGGATTTATCCGAGGTTATTAAACCTTAATAAGCTAGTTAAGATAGTTTACAGTTAGTATAGATCCAACATAAGGGTTAAAATTAGTTGTGTGCAAAATGGTGCCGTGGTACTTCTTGAGCAGAATGTTCGCAATACGGACCGTACTAAATTTGTTAAAGTAACAAAGAAAACCAATGATAGTGTTAAACTAAAACGGTTACATGAGGTAGGACTTGTCAAAAATGAATTTAGATCAAAACTACTCAACAACGATATAAAACTCCTTTTGCCAAACGCCCTTTCCTAAGAGCAACCACAACGTACAACCCAACTACCAACACAATGGTTGGAATCAAAACTTTACTAGACCATATCAAACTCCAGATTACATGCCATGGAACTCTTACCCATCGTTTCCATACATGAATCAAATAAATGGTATGTTTAACCCAAACGGACCCATGAGATAATGGGGACCAAATGCTTGAGTTATTTGCTTCTTAGGTATGCTTGAAAGTTGGATTGGAACCCGATGAATGGATAAAAGATAGTGGATGCTCACGACACATGACGGGCAACAAAAATCTCTTCTCATCATACCAAGAGTATGACGAAGGTAATGTCACCTTTGGTAGCAATCTCAAAAGCAAAATTATTGGCAAAGGTACGATTGCTCATAACTTCCTAACTATTGAAAATGTTGCTCATGTGGATAGGTTAGGATTTAATCTACTTAGTATTAGCCAATTATGTGATAAAAAGTATAAAGTACTATTTGATGAAAATGGTAGTAAAATACTAAAAGATGGTATCACCATAGCTAAAGGAGTTAGGAAAAATAACATATACGTCATGAAAATAGATAAAACATATAATGACAAACTTTGCCTAACAACATTAGACGATAGCTCATCTCTTTGGCATAGGCGCTTAGGTCACGCTAATATGAGACTTATACAAAACCTATCTTCAAAAGAGTTAGTTAGGAATTTACCAAAACTAAAATATGACCAACACACTGCTGGCGCTTGCAAAATTGGTAAACAAACCCATAGTAGTCACAAATCTAAAATATGGTGTCCACATCTAAGTGTCTAGAATTATTACATATGGACTTGTTTGGACCATCCGCTAT
This sequence comes from Chrysanthemum makinoi, assembly GCA_910596185.1. Classification (NCBI taxonomy): domain Eukaryota; kingdom Viridiplantae; phylum Streptophyta; class Magnoliopsida; order Asterales; family Asteraceae; genus Chrysanthemum; species Chrysanthemum makinoi. The sequence continues at coordinate 249,164,717 of OU343219.1, read as the reverse complement.
AAGAAGCTATGGAGGCAACTTATACACTTTGGTCATAGTAGATGATTACTCAAGGTTTACTTGGACGTTGTTTTTGAAAACCAAAAATGAAGCTTTTGATAAATTTGAAATACTTAGCAAGAAAATTCAAAATCTTCTAGGTGTCAAAATTGTGTCGATCTGAACGGATCATAGTCGTGAATTTGACAACAAACTCAATTTGGAAACTTTTGTGATACAAATGGTATAACACATAACTTTTCCGCTCCACGAACACCTCAATCAAATGGAGTAGTAGAACGTAAAAATAGAACAATTCAAGAAATGAGTAGAACAATGCTTAATGAACAAAACATTCCTCAAAAGTTTTGGTGTAACGCCGCTGACACTTCTACATATATTTTAAATAGAGTCTTAATACGTCCTTTCTTAAACAAAACACCATATGAACTTTATAAAGGTAAAAAGCCAACGTTAGGATATTTTAGAGTCTTTGGTTGTAAATGCTTTATTCTTAATACTAAGGATTATCTCACCAAGTTTGACCCAAAGTCTTATGAAGGTGTATTTCTTGGTTACTCTCAAACTAGTAAAGCTTACATTGTCCTAAACAAAGAAACAATGATAGTCGGGGAATCGTTGAACATAACATTTGACGAAAGTCCACCTCCCTCTAAGACATCACCTTTGGTAGATGATGACTTAGTTGAAAGTCAAATAATAGAAAGTCAAATTAAGGAAGATGAACCATTAAATAAGGAAATTATAAACATTAAAGAATCTAAAAGTCATCCTTTAGAAAAGGTCATAGGACAACTTAATCAAAGAACCTTAAGGTCACAAGCCCAAAATCAAAGTAATTATTTTTGTTTTGTATCCACCATTGAACCTAAAACCATAAATGAAGCAATAAAAGATGAATCATGGGTAATTGCCATGCAAGAAGAATTAAACCAATTTGTTAGAAATGATGTTTGGAAATTAGTTCCAAAACCTAAAGATCAAACTATAATTGGAACAAAATGGGTCTTTCGAAATAAAATGGATGAAAATGGTGTAGTATCTAGAAACAAAGCTAGGCTTGTTGCACAAGGTTATAATCAACAAGAGAGGATTGACTATGATGAAACTTATGCACCGGTAGCTAGACTTGAATCTATTAGAATATTACTTGCTTATGCATGTGCCTATGACTTTAAATTATTTCAAATGGATGTTAAAAGTGCTTTCCTTAATGGGTTTATTAACGAAGAAGTGTATGTTGCTCAACCTCCCGGTTTTACCGACTTTGAGAAACCACATCATGTCTTCAAACTCAAGAAAGCATTATATGGCCTTAAACAAGCACCTAAAGCTTGGTACGACCTACTTAAGACTTTTCTTATTGATAACAAATACACTATGGGATTAGTAGATAATACTCTTTTTACCAAGAAAAAGGAATCACAAATTATCATTGTTCAAATATACGTTGATGACATTATATTCGGATCAACTTGTCAAGAACTATGTAATGATTTCTCTAAAATCATGCATGACAAGTTTGAAATGAGTATGATGGGTGAGTTAAACTTCTTTCTAGGACTTCAAATTAAACAACTAGAAGATGGCATTTTCTTTAACCAATCTAAATATATAAAACACATGCTTAAGAAATTTGGTCTTGAAGATTCCAAACCAACTAAAACACCCATGTCCTCGGACACTAAACTCACCAAGGACGAGGAAGGTGAATCCGTAGATAACACTAAATATAGAGGAATGATTGGTAGCCTACTCTATCTTACGGCTAGTAGACCCGACATTATGTTTAGTGTTTGTCTATGTGCTCGCTTTCAAGAAAACCCAAAGGCATCACACTTAGAAGCCTTAAAAAGGATTTTTAGATACATTAAGGGAACAACGTGTTTAGGATTATGGTATCCCAAAGGAACGGGTGTAGAAAATATAGTGTATGCCGACTTCGGATCATGCCGTGATTATGTCGATAGAAAAGTACAAGTGGTATTTGCACTTTTGTTGGACATTGTCTCACCTCATGGTTTGCAAAGAAGCAAACAGCGTTAGCCATCTCAACTATCGAAGCACGCCTCACCGGAAAAGCATGTCAACAAGCTCTTTGGATGAAGCAAGCTCTAGTTGATTACGGAATTCATCTCAACGACATTGTGATACTTTGCGACAACAAAGGAGCCATCGATCTCAGCAAGAATCCCGCTCAACATGCTCGCATAAAGCATATTGAAATCCGCCATCACTTTCTTCGCGACAATGTTCAAAAAGGAAACATTTCAATCAAGAAAGTATCCTCCGAAGACAACATTGCCGACATCTTAACTAAGCCTCTTAAACGAGAACCTTTTAATCTTCTTAGACTTGGTTTAGGGTTAATGGAACCAAACATGTAGGATAAACATAGCCCAAAACATTAGAATAGTCAAAACAAAGCAATTTTGTTTTGTACCGCTATCAGTAGCCATGACACCAAACGACAACAAGACGGAACCAAAATTTGGTACCTCGTCCGTGGTGTCTACATAAAAAATGCTACATATACAAAACATCCTCTTCCTCACAACCCACTTTACCAAAACGTGTAAAAATTAAACCAAGCTCATTATTGACACTTTCCCACTCACTAATCACTGAAGATAACATCATTGTAAGTATCCTAACTACATTTTATCTCTTAATTCTGAGTCTAGGATTCTTATTTATGCACAAAACTATCACAAATCATTACATGGGGTTTTATGTATGTTTTTATACCAAATATGAATTCAATTGGCAAAATGCATAACTAGTCATTGAAATTAGGTACTACATTATCATATTGCATAAACAAATCATACTTCCCACTAATTGATAGATAATGAATATAAGGCCTTATTCAAACAACCAAACACCCCATGCTAAAAGTTTTGAAAAGCTTCTCACTTGTAGGAAAACATTTTTTTTCATTGCTAATACAAATAGAAACGTTAAATTTTCATCACTTGCATGCTCTTGAATACTAAAGGTATTGCATAACTAATATGCATTCCCGGGTATATTCAAATGAAGCCACATTGAATTAGGAGCATTTGGGTTATCTCATGGTATTTGCCAAACACCCCACTAAAACCATTTTTGTGCATAAAATGAGTCGAGATAACCGCAACTCCAAATTGTTTTCATATAGGCACACACTAGAACCAAAAAACGTTAAAACTTATTCTCATTTTTAACATATTAATTCTTGTCCTTAGGAATAACCATGGTAGCCGCAAGATTCTATGATCACAAAGACACCCTTAACTACATTCCCAAACACCACAAAACCAAAGGACTTACCAAGGAACAAGTAGAAATATTTAGGGGTCTAGAATCAAGGTATTTCCATGAAGGTAGAACCATTCACTCATCCTTCCTTGAAAATACCAATCTTCGTGAAGAACTAGCCGCCATTCAATTCGATTGTCTTCTTGACATCGATGAACCAAATTGTCCTAGGTTTGTGTTAGAATTCTATGCTAGTGTGACCGGCTTTAGTGATGAAGACGATGATGAATTTTGTCTTAGGTTTAGAATCAATCAAAACGACTACACCATCACCTTAGCCAACTTTGCTCAAGTGCTAGGAATTCCCAACCGAGGAACTTGTGTCTACTCGGATAAATGGTCACTCACCGCTCTTGATGCAATCAATGACCGCTCTACTCCCTACCAAACCCGTTTGGCCGATAAGGATGTCATCCGTGAACACCTATTTAACCCAAGGGTGATACAACCCGAGTTACCCAAAGGGAAAAGAGATAAACCGAGATCCATATGGAATGGAGCTAAATGAACTTAAGCCCGAATTTAAGAAATGGGAGGAGTTACTTAGAGCCAACGTCATTAGCACCATAGGAAATAAGGGATCACATCAAGCTTGCCTTTGTCACATGCTCTACAACTTGTCCACCCGTCAACCATTTAATTTAGCCTACTACATAGCTAGGAGAATGATTGATATTCTAACTCAAGGATTGGTTGCTCTTCCATATGGGATGCTTCTCACCCGTCTCTATAGAAACTTTGCACCAATTCCACCAACCCCAAAAGGGATGCACCTTCACTATGAACTCATCCCTCACATCTTTGTACCTTTGAGTGATGAACGAGTTGCTAAGACAAAAGGCAAGAGAGCAAAACCTCCAACTCCATCATCATCATCATCAAATAGCTCCTAGGATGGTCTTCCAAGCTCTCGATCTCCACCTCATGAGTATTATGCGTCTCTTCCCGAGATTGAAAATGAATCAGCGGAATTCAAGCAAACTAAGGGAATGTTCAAGTGCCTTGGTAGGATGATGAACAAGATTTACAAGAAGTTGGACAAATGAGGGTACTTTAAGGAGTGTTTGGAACAAAACATTATCGTTAATGTTTGATACTATTTAGTTGTTTTTATTATGTAGGATGATAATATAACTTGAAACAATGTTGTATGCTAACAATCTCATGCAGGGGGATAGCACAAGTATGCTATCAAATTTTACCCATTTTCACTATAATGTGAAAATCAATAAGCCTTGCTCAAAATCTATGCTCCACTATGTTTATACATGTGTTATTTACTTTTCCTAACTAGAAATGTTTAGTATAACACCTTTTGAGAAAAATTTCAGGTTTCGGAAAAGTCCCCGACACCTAAAAACATACTGCCCATTTTTACGCACTTCACGGATCGACGACACCATCAATTTGGTACCGTCCGTTATGTAAATTGATGTACCGCCGCATGCAGACGGACGCGGCACCCTTTTAAAGGGTTCCGACCGTGTATGATTTTGGTGCCGTGGATCCTCTAGGTAATTTTCTAAATTTCGACTCTTTCGTGATTCCAAATTACCACCCATTACTTATAAATCAATCTTAACTAGTTTATACTCTTATTAGAACTAGTATAATTCACTTAGGTATATAAGAAATCAATTTCCCACCAAATTTCAAAAATTTGAAAAATCCACCCAAGGAGCCCTTTGACATAAAGGAAGGAACCAAATTTTTGGTACCTTCAAATCCGTGGGTAATCTGATTGATTGGAAATTCCACTCATTAGAACACATTTATTGCAAATATTTTCTTCTTCACTCCATCTCTCTTGTATGGATTGACTTGGGTGATATGACTAGCATTCAACCCACTTCCAAATCATTAGGAACCTCATCTCTTCAATGGTTTAACATTAAATCAAACACATTTCTCCATAATTTTTCACTTCTATAAATTAAGAGGTTTTACCATGATCATCCTCACACCTTCTTCATTCTTACTATCATCTAGCAAAGAAAAACCAAAGTCAAAAATGACAAAATCATCTCCAAAACCTTGCAAGAAGATCGCTAGAATTAATGTGAGGCCTTGTTGCTTCGTTAACCTTAGCTCCTCATCCGAGTCTTCTCCACTCACAATCTCATCTCCCATCCGAGATGATACAAGTCTTACCTTGGCTACACCAAATCAATCACACATTGTGATCACCACTCCACCACCTACAAAAATACCAACTTCACCTCCACTGACACCCATCCAAACATCCAAAACACCCTCACCACCTTCACCACCAAGGTCTCCTACTCTCATGCCTATGGAGTTATTTTCCACTCCACCAACTTCACCAAATCCTTTCTTGGAGGACTTGGATGACTTGCCTCCTAGGCCAAATCATCTACCACCATTGCCATCATTCTAAACAATTGGCCGGATTGCTCATGAGTCACCTCGGTCATCTATTGACCCAAACGCCCCATTAGGGCCTAAACCTCTTCTCTTCCACCCCATTCACAAAGACATTCATGGTCCTTTATATGGGGATCATCCACTTCCCCCATCAATGTCCCCTCATCTTGAGGACATTGAGGAATGTATGTGGGATGCCAATCCCACTAGAGAGGAGATTCAAGCGGAACTCCACAACCTCCACAAATTCAAAGGCATGATGGATTCTCACTTAAGTGAGACAATGCAAATGCAAAATGCTTTGCTTGCATCCATCATGACCACCCCAAACATCCCCAACACATCCACCATTCCACCACCACAACCTCCCCAAACATTCTACCCTCCTAGGCATGGTTGCTCAACTTGTGAGCAAACGACCCAAACCGTGGAAAGGACCCGGGTTATGGTCCATGACTTCCAAGAGGAAATGAGGTTCATCCTCAATCATATCCTTGAGCGCCTCAACGCTCTTTCTCATCCACCATCTAACTAGGATGGTCATAGATTAGCATTATAGTTCTTCTTTTCCTAGGATTTTATTTTCTTTTCTTTTATTGTACTAAAACACATCATTGTGTTCTCCTTTCATGATCTTTGTTCATGAAAATTTTAACTAATGAATGGTGTTTTTATAGTGTTGGTACTTTTACATAGTGTTTGGAAATGCTTGTGAATGATCATTATTACTAACATTTTTTTGTAGCTTTATTTTCACAATCTATGTATCTTCCCATTAAGCACCCAATTTAGGGGGAGCTTTGATCAAGGGGAGATAATGGCTCGTGCTCATTACATTCCGTATAGCCTCTTCTTTTATTGAGACAAAAAGGGGAGAAAATATAGAACTTGATTATATTTTGACTTTTCGAAAAGTCAAACGACATTGACTTTCGAAAAAGTCAAATAGGATACATCATTGATAATACTTGACTTTTCTTAAAAAGTCAATGCATACTGACTTTCTGAAAAAGTCAACATCATGGATCAACTAGTGAATACTTTGACTTTTAGAAAAATTCAAACATCATACACTTGCATTATCATTCTCTTTTCAAGTTCTAAAACTAATATTTTTATAACTCTTGCACAAACTTTGTATCTTTTATAAAAATAAAATTTATATTTTGTCCTCAACAAAAAGGGGGAGATTGTTAATACAAATATCGTCATTAAACGTTATTTATATTTTTGATCTTTACCTAAGTTTTGTTAACGACAAAAGTAAATTTAATTTATAAAAGCTTAAAGCTTGTCAAGTTTAATAGATATTTAAACTAGCTTTTTCAAACAATATATTCATCATTCATGCATTTACATTTATGATTAGTGACATCTTGATATGACTCTAATCATTATGTATGATAGTAGTTTTTAGAATGTGTTAGGTTCTTAAAACCAAACACTACTTAAGTACTTGCATATTTCTAAAAATAGAAATACAACATATGACATCATGTGATACATCATGGAAATCATTGGAAGATTTCATTAGATATTTTGTGTGGATTTGTACTCTTCATATCTTGCACAATCTCACTTAGATAGAGTTGACTTTAGCAATGATTTGATATCTTGGTGTGGACCAGTACCAAAATGGTACATAGGCGGAACCCTTAAAGGGTTCCGCGGTCCGTGGACGCTCCTGTCCATTTTGGCTATAAATAGCAATGCCAAGCCAAGTAGTTTCTTATCCCTTTCTACTATACTCTCATACATATCTTCTCTCTAACCTTTCTAACTCAGTTTCATATCATATTAGTGATCTCTTTTGTAGCAAAGAAGATCAAGTTACATTCAAGCTTCAACGAGAAGTTGGAAGTCTTGTTTGTTTAGTGTTGTATGATCTAGTGTTGATTCATACTTCATTGTCGTATTAAACCATCATAATCTTGTGAGTGTGAGTGGTTAGTATTTTAGTCCTCAAAATACATTGTGTGTGGGAGTAGTTGTACCCTTGGAAAGAACTCGACATCTAGCTTAGTGTCAGAAATAGTGTAAGCGAAGTGTAAAGGTTTTCTCCGCCGGTGAAAGGAGCTTGTTGACTAGTGAAGTTAAACTCTCGAGTGTGAGACTTGGGGAGTGGAGTAGGGCAAGGAAAAAGAGTCCTTGTAGACCGAACCACTATAAACAACTTGTTGTGGTTTGATCATTTCTTTCCTTATTTACTCTTTACATATTACTTGCATATTTCATCAACATATCCAAAGATCAATATCAATTGATCTTTCAATAAGTTTCAAAACAAAGTTTTTAATTGGTAAACTATTCAACCCCCCTTCTAGTTTTCTACATTTGTCATTATTAATTTTTGTAAGTTTTGAAGAAGAAACTATGACGCAGTGTTTATGAGTTTATTTTTGGATAGAAAAGAAAGGATAAGGGAAGAACATAAAAAGAGTTGTGTTCTCGAGTTTTTTTAGGAAGGAAATTGGGGAGAAAGGAACTAATTGAGGAAGGAAAGTGTGTGTGATTTTTGTTAACAAGAACTTCCGCCTAGATTTGGGCAGAAGAGGAAGGATTTTGGTTATTTTCCTTTCTTCTTCACTTCTCATCTTTTCTTTTAATAGACAGCCGGAGAACACAGCGTAAAAGAGTTTGGTGTGGGCAGTTGTTCGCCCGCCATATGCACCAATAATGGACCAACGATGCGCCATATTGCACCATTCGTCCCGTTGTTCGTCTGTCGTAGGTCTTTTAGCCGCTCGCCTCACATACGTCGTTCGCTATTTTTTTCCTTCAGTTTTTAAATGTTAAATAACGGTACAAAACAAACGACACAAAATAAATTAAACCCCTATTTTCAGCTATAAATAACATCTATTTTTCAAACATTCCAACCAAATCACAATTTATATACACTTTCACTTACATTTTAATCCACTCTTCCATATTTCATATACTTGTAATTTCATGGATCTTTCACACACTCAAACATATATACCCCGAGAATATGAAGTCGCCGAACTACTCTACTGGATGATTATGTGAAAATGTAGAGGGGGGGGGGGTGAAGTGTAACACCCCCAAATCTCGGTACATCAGAAGACTTAAACAAGTTTTCGGGGCGTTACTTTTGGATTGGTATCGCACACAAGTATAGCCAAAAGATAGTCATTTAACAATTAAAACCAATCCCAAATTTAAGTATTTCAAACATTTAATCCAAAATATAAATATTAGGCCCAAAACATGGTTTATTAAGATAGGTCCCCAAAGTTTATCAGAGTCAGAAAATGATCCTTGAACCACGCCTCCATGCCAAGCTTCCATTGATCAAGTAATCCAAACATCTCTCAAATACCACGAGAAATCATGCTAAAAGGTCGTACTTCGCGGTGAGTTCATAGGTTTAAGTTCAACAAAATCATAGTGGACCTGTAAGAGTTGATTTGCTATGCAAGACCTAAGATAGATAAATACCGTTTCACACATGATCCTACCCGGATCTCCAATCAAATACTCTCCCGCATCCAGGTATTACTCGGGCCCCACGCGACGCTAGTCCAGCACTGTTGTGGCAAAATCTAGAACAATTGCCAACCCCAGACTAGGTCGTGGTAGAAGTCTATTCTTAGCTAGGTACGGTTAAACCTAGCCTAAGACAACAACTACCGCACATCTATCTATACAGTCAAGCACATAAGCAAATCCAAATAGTTTTCATGGTCCGAAAACAGCAGCATGATTCTCACCCCAAAGTAGTTCAAAACGTAGATAAAAGTGGGGTTATGAAA
>OU343219.1:249112485-249155156 GCA_910596185.1 Chrysanthemum makinoi | reverse complement strand
CTCACCTCAAGCAATCAATGCACAATCAACGCACAATAAACACTAGCAGAGATAACGGTATCACGGCACAACAACTATCGACTCGGCACAACCTTTTAATGTAGACAAAACTTAATATATACATTCCTCAACATCAACGTTATCTACCCCAATATATTCCATTTCGTTATTTCCATAATGTCTCGTTTCACCATTTAATCCTAGTGTTTGGTATTCCTCATGTGGGTGTATTGACTCAATATGATGCCATGAATGCACTCAAACAACCAATATGTCATGCCTCGCAACACAATATGCAACTCAATTCAACACAATACGTGATCCAATTCACACAATATGTGACTTAATGCCACACAATGAGACGTCTAACCGATAAGCTCCATAGTCCAATAAGTTTCGGAATAAACAGTAGACCTTATCGAATTCGTCAACTCGATAAACTTAATTATTCATTCGTATCGCTTATTATTCCATAAACCAGTCGCATCCTAACGAGTCATAAGGATAAGTCACCCATTAATAAGGTTACTCAACGTACCTAGCGGGCTCTTATTAGATTCGTCAACCTAATAAGACCGCTACCCACGTGGATCAACACTATTAATGTTAGGTTATCCGTAACCCATGCACACAACGTAACAATTAAATACTTGAAAAACTAGTATTAAATGCCCATAATTGGCATATATCGATAAACGTGTACTCGAAACATTAATTGTTTATTTATAATAAAACAATTCCATTTTTAGTCGTTAGTTTCCGTTAAAATAGTAAATAACAAGATAATTCTTGTTATCGTTGTTTTAGGTACAAAAGCCCAATTATTATTTATATTCCATAGTTTATTAGCATTTTTCACATATATATATATATATGTTTCGTCAAATTCCAATATAAGTCTCATATCGTTATTCATTTCGAGTCCACAAGCACGAGTCATAACTTCTCGGCTTTTAATCAATCAATAGTCCAAATTATACTAAAGTCCATGTTACGGCTTTGTCAGAGTCAACTATTGACTAAAAAGTCAAAGTAACACCGACGTAGCTCAAAGTTGACAATTATATATATCAAGTTCAAATTAAAGTCATTATAGCGCAATTCAATCCCAAATCAACTCAAAACAATCTAGCCAACCAATCAATCAACCAAATAGACTCGAAACCAATGTTATGACCCTAATGGTCATGACACGGTCGTGGTCAAGACCACGTGAACCAAACAAGCCTCTAAAAGCTTTTCGGATCCACGCGTCTCATCGAAATCTCAACTAAACCAATCAATAAGCTACCAAATCGACCCGACTCGGACACAAGACCCAAGTGGGTCACGCGTCGCAAGCCAAAGGGCTTGTACGTGCCCTTGATGGCTCGTACACCTCACCAAACCACTCAAACATTATCCAAATACAATCCACAACACTCGAATCCAATCATTCAAGCTCCAAACACTATCTAAACACAAAACCCATCAACAATCTAGACCAACAACATGAACATAAACCCTAAAATGACAAAACCCATCAAATTATTACACCACACATGTACCAAACACTAATTACTTGTTTATTTCATCACTAATTAACTTTAATTTCATGTTTAAACCAAAAGCCCCAAATTATAAAAATTAGGTCGAAACCCTAATTTTCAATTCGTGGGTTTTTATTGCCCAATCAAGCTCAAAACATGTTCTAGTTACCTTAACTAATCACCAATTGCAAAAGCCATTTGAAAAACCAAAAGTACGAATCTTAATTCTTGAATTTGAAGGTGTTAATGAAGTCCAAATGGAGCTTATGATATATGGTTGGAAAGAGAAGAAAGAGATCTATCTTTTGGTGGAGGAGGTGAGATAACACTCGTCGGAATCCGGCGGTGGTGGCCGGAAAAAGGGGCGGCCAAGTGGTGGTGGTGGTTTAGGGTTTTTAGTGAGAGAAAGTTAGAGAGATAAAGTGGTGTGTGTGTTTTCTAGAGAGAGAAAGAGATGAGGGAAATGAGACTTGAGTGGGGCTTATATACTAGGGACCTCAAAAATAATTAATTAGGAGGGGGGGGGGGGCGCCGACCATAAATAAAAAGGGAGGGTTCGGGTTGTAATTTTTCGTATCTATCTCGTTTACCCATTCCCGAGCTCATAAATTGTCCCCCGAGTGTCCCACGATGTCCATTCAACTTTCTAACATCGTTATTTACGTTTTTCCACGAGTTTTGACTATTTATTTGTCAATTTTTGAGTTACGGTCTAAAAATTCCAATCTTTCTCGTTTATAGGTTTTTCTAGCGCCGAATCGAATAGTGCCTACCAAATAGAGTTAAAACTCATACGATAACTCATTCAATAGTGAAATAAATCATAAAAACCACTAGACGATAGAAAATCAAGTCATGGTTTATAAAAATAGTGTTAAAGGCAAAGCTTCGGTTCGGTTTAACGTAATGCGGTTACCTAAAATAGTCTCCCTAAATTGCCGTTGTCACAGACTCCCCCTCGAAGAAACCCGTCCGGGTTTCACTTGAGTTTCTTGGTGTCATAAAGCGGTTTAGGATACTTCCTACGGAAAACGTCCTCACGTTCCCAAGTGAACTCCGGTCCATGCGGGAGTTCCAGCAACCTAACAATCGGAATACGGTTATTCTTGACCTCTTAATCTCCACGATCCATAATCTCAATCGGTTCCTCAACCAAATTCAACTTCTCATCAATACTAATGTCTCTTAAGGGCACAACTATGTTTTCCTCAGAAAGACATTTCTTAAGATTACTAACATGAAAGACATTGTGTACACTACTCATTCGATGGTAGCTCCAAGCGGTATGCTACGTCCGATTCTTTCGAGATTGGAAAGGGACCAATATATCTGGATTGAGTTTTCCACGTTCCCAAACGAATCACTCCTTTCCAAGGAGAAACTTTCAACATAACACGATCTCCAACCTGAAATTCTAAAGGTTTTCGTCTCTTATCGGCATAACTCTTTTGTCTATCACGAGCGGTTTGCAACCGGTTTCTAACGAACTATCTTCTCGGTGGTTTCTAAGACAAGTTGGGACGTAAGTTGACTCTCGCCAACTTCAGCCCAACAAAAGTGAACGGCATTTTCGGCCATACAGTGCCTCAAATGGGGCGGCCTTAATGCTAGAGTGATAACTATTGTTATAAGAGAATTCGGTCAAAGGGAGGTGTCTCTCCCAGCCTTTGCCGAAATCAATAACGCATGCTCTAAGCATGTCCTCTAAAGTCTGAACAGTTCTCTCGCTTTTGTTGGATCGATGTACTCTAACCAAACTAACTTAAATAGCTTGTTAAGGGTTTAATAACTTCGGATAAATCCTAAGCTATTAACAATGAAACACTGAGTAATCTTTATCAAGTACGCGGAGTTTACTTAACAAAGCTAAGAAGAATATAACTTTATTAATAACTCTAAAACACTAAATATCGAACTCTCTAAAACTCTAATATTGATCGTACTTAAGGATTCTAAAAACACATATATCTAATGCCAATCTAGGGGTCCTTTTATAGGCTCAAGGATAACCCTACTCGGTTTACAATTCTTATCCTTGTGCGTCAAGTAAACAATACTTAGAAAGTTCTAGATAAACATTACTTTCTATCTTTAATATAATACAACTGACTTTAAACTTTACAGTACTTTGATGAATAAGCGATTACTTTGACTTTTACTTAGCGATACTTTGACTTCTTGCAGATTACTTTGTCTTTCTGCTGATTTTGTTAATCTTCACTTTAACTCTTCAAGATTACTTTAGCTTTCTGTATCCCAACAATCCTCCCCTAACTTGAATTCTACTTGTTTGATTTCAAGTTCCTTTGTAGATTTAACTTTAACATCTTTGTCTTCAAAGAGGAATTGTGACTTTATCTTCAAGTTTTATCTTTGTAGATCTTGTGCTTATATCATCACCAAAGTAGTCTTTATTTGTATAATTCTTTTCAGCATCAAACAACAATCTTATTTCTTTTCTGCAACATTCAGCAAGCTTCATCTTTTCAGCAACATAAGACAATTTGTACATTTAATTCAGTTAAGTTTCAGTCTATTCTCATCACTTCCAGGTGTGTAAACTCCTGTGAGAGGTGAATCATTGAAAATTTTAATGGATTTAATGTCTCTTTACCAAAGCCATTAACTCTGGAGTAGCCAAATGTTTTGATGTGTAAGATCATGGTACACTGATAACCATATGATTTTTAGCAAATCATCAACTATCAACAGATTTGAGTTGTCTTTACCAAAAGCTGTACCCTTTTGGACTAGTTAGTTCTTTCAATTATGGTGAACTAATTACCATATAATGGTTTTTCCACAGCCTTTACCACAAGCCATTTTCTTGTGGGCTAGCCAACTCTTCACAATACTGATATGGTGACTTGATTACCATACAACTTATTAGCAAGTTGTTAACTATAAAACGGATTTGAGATATCTTTACCAGAGCTGTTTGCTCATGGATTAGCCAATCCTTTTGTAACCATGGTGGATTGATAACCTATTGGTGTTACCATATGATAACGCTACACGCGTCGTTCGGGGTCAAAGGAACTTCCTTTTCATCGAGCAAGTTTTTCAACACCCTAGGCAGTGAACCTAATCGTTGTTGTGTTGTAATTAGGGTAAGCCACGGGTATTAATATCGTTCTCTAGGGGTATAGGAATGCTAGTAAGAAGTTACTACGCTAAGGTTGGGGTTGAGGAAGATTATTTTTTTTATCTTTATATGTTTTTTAGGAAATTGAAAGGTACGAATCTCGGGGTTTGGATTTGGGGGTTGGTATTGCTACCGATTACTCTACTTATCTAATTATCTAGTCTAAGGTGTATGTAGTCTATGTCTAATTATTGTGTGCTCGTATGATAGTTTAAAGATGTGTTTACTTAGGTTTTACTACTCCTTAATTATCTCCTATTGGTGGTTGAATTGTCACATCCTTATTCTTTGTTGCGTTGTGTGTCTAAAGTTGTAGGGTATGCGTATGTTCCCTAACTCTTTGAACTTACCAAAGGGTCTCGTCTACAAAACCCACTAGGGATAATAAACTCTTACTCTAAGGCACTCTTTGGATGGTTTAGCTTACAACTACTCAAGGAGCTATATTCTAAGGTTCACAAAGATTTAATCAAGCATTAAGTACACAACGAATGACCTATCGCACTACTAGATCATTAATCAACTAAGATAAGAAACAACCAATCAATATTCAATAATTAAGTTTCATATTCCCTAAGCAAACACACAAGTAAATTAGCCGGACATGGAGAACATGCAAGCATACACACAAATAATCAAAGACATAATTGAATTAATGAAGTAAAACACTTATCTTGGTGTAAGATTGGTTTTGGAACCCTAAAATCTTGTACATAAGACAGCCTTGGTTCGGTTTAGGTTTTTACTCCAAAAGACTACACACAAATGCTGAAAAATTCGGATTCTATATATAAGATTACATATGCGACGGCGTCACCTTATGTTTTGTGCGCCGTCGGTCGCCGTCATTAGGGTTTCGTCTTGGCCACGTTAGACTTGCGACGGCGTCACCTTGTGCTTGTGACGCCTTCCTCTTCGCCTTCGGACGCCGTGGATTGAATCTAGGCCGTCTGAGTTGCGACGGCCTACTCTTTTATAACTTGGCGTCGTCACTTGAAAATAAGAGTTTTGGCTTCGTCCGTCACAAAATCCTCCGGCGTCGCAGATAAGCAGATGGCCAGTCACCTTGTATTTTCAGCAGCTGGAGTGCCTCGATTCTTGACTTTGGCCATTTTCTTCGTATATCCGCGCTTTTTCGTCCAAATAAGTGCCATTACAGCAATTTGCCTTCACGAGATCTAAAAGTGAAAAGGAACGATATTAAGTAATAACGGATACAAAAGTGATCAAATAAGGGCTTAAATGACCCCTCAAAAGGTACATTTTAAAACCTTATCAAATATCCCTACACTTGGTATTTGCTTGTCCTCAAGCAAATGTGCTTTTAGCCAATTAATTTATAAGTTAGGGGTCATGAAGCATTGGTTTAAAGCAGTCCACAACACATATAAGCCCCACAAAAGTCATAACAAGCACGGAAATTACATACTAGCACCTCACATGGGGTGTTTGGATACTCACATCTCTCCCGGGTGTATATGAAATATAACAAGTTAGAAATGGAAGATAAACACTCATTAACCGGTCGTAGTACATAGATTACCATAGGCTTGAGAATAGATCAAACCTCCATCGCTTTGGCGTTAGCACCTAGAAAAGACTATCAAAGAGGTCTTTAAAGGGTTGTAACGTTAGGCTTACGGTAGGGAAACAAAGGGTTTGGTGGGATAGGCTATTTAGTGGTGGCAAGACAAAAATCTCTATGTTAAATGCATACGAAGAATGGCGTTGCTAAGCCAAGACTCGACACTCTAGAATTTAGCAAACAGAAACAAACAAACATAAATTAAAAGGATAGATGTAGGATGGTAGCCCGTATGTTTTCTTTTAATCACTCTATTTTTTTTCTTTTCTCTTTTTCTCTTTTTTTTCGATTTTTTTTTTTTTTTTTTAATACACTTTTACTCTACCATCCTCTATGGTAACATCAAAATGATAGGGATTTATAGGCACATCCATACACTTGAGTTTTTATTACTCTAACACTAATTTGACCCGAATTGAAAAGATCAAAACACTTGGGGTACATTATTATGCAAACAAAGGGAATTTGAATTTAATGTTCCCTTCCCGTCATTTCATAAACTTTAACTTTTCCCATGAATCCCAATCGTCCAAAAACTGTGTACAAAGGATATGACTCGACTTAGCAACTCATGCAAACAACCAGATAATTGAACTAAGGGTTTAGGGTGATAACAAAAAAATGCACTAAAAGTGAGTGCATAAAGGGTAGGCTAAGGCGATTTGGGTGTATATTTGGGGGTGGGGTGTAAACAATGCTCTTCATTGATATTCCAGAAAAACCGAAACATCACGAGAACCGCGAAAAGGATAGGCTCTGAGGGCTTAACTAGGGGTATCATGTACTAAAGATGAGTACAACGCAAAGGGTGTGGGGGAATTACTCAACCAAGGTGGAAGAAGTAATTATATTACGGGTATCAAACAAGGGTTATCCTAATGCCTCTTATCATTTAGTTATTCCTAACTACACAAGTGTAGTCTTACTAGCAATCTCCGAATGCATCACAAAACAAGTTCTAGAATCTAATATACTACCGGTTCACACTCTAAGCATTAAAGATGAATGCTTTAATTCCTACTAATCTAAAGGCGATCCTCACATTTTTGGTGGAATTTAGGTGGTAAAGGGTTTTTGTGCTAGTCATATAACTTCCTATCCGTGAGACGCTTTTGTTAAGACTAATGGCCCACTCCTATATGTCATGAAAAATTAAAATTTGGTGCCAAAATTACCCTAACCGACATTTTCTCATGGTTTATTACACAAATACAATTGGACAAAGCAAATAATCAAGGATAAGCATAGTTTCAAAGTTCCCGTTTTATTTTCCCTCCCTACACTTAAACTAAACATTGTCCCCAATGTCCCCCGAAAGTATCAAAGTTATGATAATGGAAGGTAATTAAAAACGAAAGAAACTAATACTCCCCTGATTAGCTCGGTAGGATCCGTGTAAAGTAGTGGTAAATCTTTTCCAAGAAGAATTTATGCGTGAAAAGCTCCTTCCAATCTTAAGTAACTTATTCTTGATAAATTAAACCCGCACATTTGAAGAAAACAAACGAAACCTTCGCGTAAAATCGGTGGTAATAATATATATAAGACTCGATTTAAACTAGGATATAATGCTTGTGGAATGGATGTTTACAGAATTTCTGGAAAATTAAGACCTGGAAAATTCCAAAAATTTATAAGTGGCTCAGAAAATGAGAAAAAAGTAATCTCATGTTTTACTCCTTCCCGCCGTCAGTTGCAATATCTTGGACGCCGTCAGGTTATCCTCGACAAAAATTGGTCTGCGATTTTCGGAAAAAATTCTGGAAAATTTACATCTTTAGAATCTGGAAAAATTTCTGCAAAACATCCATTATGACTCGATATAAGCATTTGACTCGAACAAACACACATATATATCTTTTAATTAATTGTTATTCTCATGTTTACGTTTCTTTTGAAAACGTGTGTAATCCTCCCTACACTTATCCCTTATGTAAAATACCTTTATATGCAATTAAGACGAGGTTAAAAACAAAATAAAGCATTTTTACAAATTTAAACAAGAGAATATTCAATTAGTAAAAAATATATGACACTAACAAGCAAACAATTAAGCATGGGTTGCCTCCCACGAAGCGTTTTTCTTTATTTAAGAGTCTTGTAGCTAGACTCATAGTCGTGCTCCTACGCACGATATAAGTAAGCCTATCCTCAACAATGTCATAAGGATCAAACTTATCATTCAATTTCCTAGTAGTACGTTCGGTTAGATATGCCTTTTCAAACTTTTCTCCATCGGGATCATAGATTGTTATCCTAATGTGCCACTCTCCATCACCGTCACTAGGCGGTCTATCCCAATCCCATTTGTGTTTAGATTTCTCAACTTTCCACTTATTCATGACAAGGTTGATGGGCAAGCTTCCTAAGAACTCGGTCATCTTCCTAAATACTAAAGTCCTCGAAGCGGGTTCACTTCCATGTCCCTAGCCATTTCTTTTTCTTGGAAAGTTGCTTTACTAGTGAAGGCTTCATCAAGGTAAAAAGGTCTTTGGGGACCTATGAGGTTCTCTATCCAAGGTCCATATCTAGAAGGCTCTCTATCCAACCTAATCTCATGTGGGATTTCCTCTTCTTTGTAGTACGTATGCTTTTTGACATCGTAAATTGACCTAGCACTCCCCTCTCCTACCACTATCTTGGACATCTTACAATCGATGATGGCACTCGCGGTAGCTAAGAATCCTCTTCCTACTAGTAATGAGCATGTCGGGTCCTTATTCATGTCTAGCATATGAAAGTCGGCCAAAAGAGTCAACTCTCCTACGTGTACTACCATGTCTTTTATTATTCCTACCGGACGTGCAACACTACCGTCCGCTAGACCTAAGATGGTTTCCGTTGGTTCTATTTTACCTAAGTTAAGGCTTCTATGGAGGGACAACGGAACAAGATTGATGCATGACCCTAAGTTAAGCTAAAGCGTCGAGAGGTTTGGAAGTTCCAAGCCTACACGGAAGAGTAAATAGCCCGGGATCGTCTAACTTCTTAGGTAAATTATTTCGCACAAAAGCGGACCCATGTTTTCCAAGCTTAAGTTCTAACTCATAATTTTCTTTTAAAGCATTATAATAAGGTGCATGAGCTAAGACCTCAAGAATCGGTTTTTTTTATGGAGTTCCTTGTACTCCTCCTCTAAACTAGGTTTGGATTCTTGGTTGGCGGGTTTCTCAAAAGTAGGTTCTACCAATGGTGCAGGGCCTTGGTACCTCATTTTGGATGGCTTGGAACCCTTTTTGATAGCATTTACCGAGTGAACCGTTGGGTGTGAGGGACATGGATGTGCATTCTCCCATGGTGAACAAGAACATGAAGTCGACGCAATCGAATTCACTTTTGGGTTCTTTATAGTATCACTTGGGAGTGCTCCAACTTCCCGTTCATTGAAGGATTTTAAGAGGGCATCAAGCTTGTTTGTCATCTCGCTTTGTCTTTGCTTAAAATCGGCTTCAAGCTTAGTCAATCGAGTCTCTTGAGATGACAGGAATCTAGATGCAATTGCCTCAAGATTAGTGGGGTTCCCGGTGTTTAGAGAATTGAACCTATTAGGTGGACTAGATGAGCTTTGGGGTGTGCTTGAGTTTTGGTTCCACTTAAGGTTAGGGTGATTTCTCCACGAGGGGTTGTAAGAATTTCCTAAGTTGTTTTGTTCGGGCTTGAAAGTGTACCACTTCTCTCCCGCTCCGTCGGTATGCACGGAGGCATAGTCCGCAAAAGCTTGTTCGGGGAGTCTTGTGCAATCACGAGTGTCATGGAGACCACTACATAACTCACAAGGAAGAGTGATTTTATTTACTTGATGCGAAGACTTAGGATTTTCGTAGGAACTCATTAGGAATTTAACTTGATCTTCAAGTTCGATCATCCTACGGTCGGAAGGTTGCGAGTCAATGGGAGGCAAAGAGATTGCCTTAACGGTTTTGGGCAGCTCATGGGGGTCATTCCAACTTTCGTTGTCATAGAGAGCAAGGTCCTCTATTATACCCCATGATTCTTCCACGGTGAGATCACTAAGTTTTCCACCGGCCGCTTGGTCAATGGATCGCTTGGTGAGGAAGTTGACATGATCATAAAATATTTGGACTTGGAGCCAAAGATCAATGCCGTGATGAAGGACTTTATGAAGTAAGTCCTTGAATCGAGTCCATGCTTCGTAGAGAGATTCATTTTGACGTTGTTGGAACATCAAGATGTCATTCCTAAGTTTAGTGGTTCTCCCCGGTGGGAAAAATTGAGCAAGGAAGCGAGAGGTAAGATCATCCCAACTTGAGATGGAACCGGTGGGAAGTCGCTCAAGCCAATTACTAGCTTGGTCCCGTAGAGAAAATTGGAAGAGACGCAGGCGCGTGGTCTCCCGAGTAGTAGCATCAAGGTCGATGGAATCGACAATTTTAAGGAAATCCCTAAGAGGCTGATTTGGATCTTCGAAGTCCATGGAATGCACATCCGTTTTGCACCAACCGGATGGTGTCGGATCGCAGGCCGTAGTTTGGGCTTGGTCGGGAAGCTCAATGGTGTTCCTATAGCCTAGGTGGCTTGGTTTCGAGTATTCACCAAGAGTACGGGCTCTTGGCGGGTCAATTGGTGGTGGATTGATGAATGGTGGGTGGTTATCACCTTCCATGATGAAAAGTGATGGGATTACGAACAAAGGTCACGAAGAAGGGGGATAGACTAAGAGAAAGCTAAAATGAGAAAAATTTACTTGATAGGAATCAAGCAAAGAAACCTAAACGAGGTGGACTACTACTAGCTATTCTATTCCGGCGTGGCAAAAACTTGATAACGCTACACGCGTCGTTCGGGGTCAAAGGAACTTCCTTTTCATCGAGCAAGTTTTTCAACACCCTAGGCAGTGAACCTAATCGTTGTAGTGTAGTAATTATGGTAAGCCACGGGTATTAATATCGTTCTCTAGGGGAATAGGAATGCTAGTAAGAAGTTACTATGTTAAGGTTGGGGTTGACGAAGATTATTTTTTTTATCTTTTTATGTTTTTTAGGAAATTGAAAGGTACGAATCTCGGGGTTTGGATTTGGGGTTGGTATTGCTACCGATTACTCTACTTATCTAATTATCTAGTCTAAGGTGTATGTAGTCTATGTCTAATTATTGTGTGCTCGTATGATAGTTTAAAGATGTGTTTACTTAGGTTTTACTACTCCTTAATTATCTCCTATTGGTGGTTGAATTGTCACGTCCTTATTCTTAGTTACGTTGTGTGTCTAAAGTTGTAGGGTATGCGTATGTTCCCTAACTCTTTGAACTTACCAAAGGGTCTCGTCTACAAAACCCACTAGGGATAATAAACTCTTACTCTAAGGCACTCTTTGGATGGTTTAGCTTACAACTACTCAAGGAGCTATATTCTAAGGTTCACAAAGATTTAATCAAGCATTGAGTACACAACGAATGACCTATCGCACTACTAGATCATTAATCAACTAAGATAAGAGACAACCAATCAATATTCAATAATTAAGTTTCATATTCCCTAAGCAAACACACAAGTAAATTAGCCGGACATGGAGAACATGCAAGCATACACACAAATAATCAAAGACATAATTGAATTAATGAAGTAAAACACTTATCTTGGTGTAAGATAGGGTTTGGAACCCTAAAATACTGTACAAGACAGCCTTGGTTCGTTTTAGGTTTTACTCCAAAAGACTACACACTAATACTGAAAAATTCGGATTCTATATATAAGATTACACATGTGACGGCGTCACCTTATGTTTTGTGACGCCGTCGTGTCGCCGTCATTAGGGTTTCGTCTTGGCCACGTTAGACTTGCGACGGCGTCACCTTGTGATTATGACGCCGTCCTCTTCGACTTCGACGCCGTCGGATTGAATCTAGGCCGTCTGAGTTGCGACGGCCTTCTCTTTTATAACTTGATGTCGTCACTTGAAAATAAGAGTTTTGGCTTCTGTCCCGTCACAAAATCCTCCGACTGCGTCGCAGATAAGCGATGGCGCCGTCACCTTGTATTTTCAGCAGCTGGAGTGCCTCGATTCTTGACTTTGGCCATTTTCTTAATATATCCGCGCCTTTTGGTCCAAATAAGTGCCATTACAGCAATTTGCCTTCACGAGACCTAAAAAGTGAAAAGGAACGATATTAAGTAATAACGGATACAAAAGTGATCAAATAAGGCCTTAAATGACCCCTCAAAAAGGTACCTTTTAAAACCTTATCACCATCTCAAAAACCATTTATTTCTTTTAACCTTTGTTTCAAAATATTTATCACTTTAAGAAAAGTTTTTCAAAATGATCGATATAAAAGCGCAAGCGATACTGATTAAAAGTCTTGTTTGATCATCAAGATACTTTGAATAAATTACTGATATATCAAAAATTTAATCAATTAAGATTCATACCAGTTATTCATCAGCATCATCATCATCTATATCGTCCATCGATAAACAATTTGATAACCATAAGTCTTTGTTTCATTGTCTTCTTGAACCTCCATTCCATGCTCCAGCATCCTCCTCATGAGATCCGATGTAAGAGGATATCTTCTATCAGCTAACATGTGAATCATTGTCCCATCTTCTAGCTCTAGAACAGGTACTCCAGATTCTTCAAAGAATCTCCCCAAGTAATCTCCCAATCTTCTTGGTTTTTCCATATCTCGGCCGATTACTTGTTTCTTGGTTTCTCAAGCAGTTATGAGATCTCCAAGCAAGACTAAACCAAATCCTTCTGATGGATTGTGTTCATAATATTCTTTCACCACATGATATAAATGGAATAAATCCACTCTATCAATTATATGCAATAAATCCCATAGCATATTGAACACCTTGAAACTATCATCTTCTTTGTGAAATATCAGATAATTTCCATCTTCTGAATTAACAACTTCAAAAGTAGTTATTGGAGATTTGTTCATCTTCAATTCAGCATCATCTTTAGAATACTCAAAATCTACAATTCTTAAGTAATTCTTCAGTTCATCATTTGTTTCAGATCTTAATTCAACTTTCTTTGATGGCTGATGATCTTTAACTCCAGTTATTCTTTTTCTTTTTAAACTTTCTTTTCTTTCTTCTTCTTTGTAAGCATCACCATCTTTAAAATCTTTGATGTTAGCAACTTGTCTCTTATATTCTTCTCGAACAACTTTATATAACTCTTTCATATTAACATAATTTAGCTTGTTCAATCCAACATATCCTCTTCCTTTCAGATAAGCCATCATTGCATTCCTTTCCTTAGCAAGATTTGGTCTTCTTGGTAGAGAATAAATAGGAAGTGGTGATGGTATAGCAGCTTCAGCATTCAATTCTTCTTGTAATTTCCTAGCTGCTTCTGCATTCATAGCTTCTTCTCGCATTAGCAACCTCGGATTCGGTTGCTTGTACCTTTCTAGCTGCTTCCTCATTCATAGCAATTTGAGCAACCCTTATCTGTGCTAAAGTAGGTTTCTTTTTCTTCTTTGTTTCTACCAATATACCTTTTCCTTTATCCTTTGGATCAATAACAGGTTGAGAAGCTCTTGGTTGTTCTTCTTCTTGCACTCCTGGAATGTTAACACCCCTTGGCTTTGATAAATCATGCAAAATTTCAGCAATAGTTTCATCATCACTTGCAGTATGTATAGGTTTGGGTGTATCAGCTTCTTCTTCAGGTAAAGTAGTTGAAGGACCAACAACTTCTTCATGCATAACAGTTGAAGGACCAGCTTCCTCTTCAAAATCTAACAACCTTGGAGAAATAAATTCTTGTCTGAAAGTTCCTTGAAAGCTTGATACTTTGATCTTCAGTACCTTGAACATCAGTCTTTTCTTCCTCAGTACTTTCAATATTAACATACTCTTCAGTACCTTGAGGTTCATTCTCCTTAACAACATCTTCTTTCAAATTCTTTTCTTCTAAATTCCTCCCCAATTGGACAGAAGATTATTGTTGAATCTTCTTACCTTTGGTTGTCTTTTTAAATTGCCTAACTGGCCTTCCTTGCCTTCTTTGAGATTTTACCCATAAACGATGATGTTGAACCAATGGCCAGACAAACTTCTTTAGTCTTCTAAACTTAAGCTTCAAGTGCTTAATCTGTATAGCCTGTTCTTCAAAAGACTTCTTCAATCTTGTCAATTCTCTAGATAAAGCATAATTGTTTAAAGTTGTATCCTCAGGCTCCATAATTTCATCATCTCCTCTAAGTGGTGAATGTTCTTCTGGTTGTGAATCTGGAACAGAAATTTGTGGAGATGGTGGTGGTGAAACTGCAACATCTTCTTGAACTTCAGTACTCTGCGAAGCAGTACTTTGTGATGCAACACCTTGAGAAGCAGTACCTTGTGCAGAAGCAGTACCTTCAGTGTCATCACCTGCTGCAGCTTCATCTCTGATAGCCTGAACAACTTCCATCATAGAAGCAGTTAATGGAGTGAGCCTTCCAGTGAATAGATCACTTTTCTTCTCCATAAAAGTAAAAATCTTTGCTTGTTGTACCACAACAGGTAGTAAACTCGTAGGTTTTGGTACATCTTGAAGTTGTTTATTCAAGAAAACTTGAATAAATCTTGGATACATCAACCATTTTGATCCATGTGCAATGTGTGAGAGCATTCCATCAAGAATTAGCTTTGAAAAGTTGAAAACACGATTTGTAGCTAATCCTACTATAGCAGATGCAATGTTAGAACCGAATTGCTCCCAAGAGGTACTTTTAGCACTAATGCAATGAAGCAATACATGAACCAAAAACTTCCAGTGAGGAAAAAATAAGGGTTTCTTGAATGTTTGTTCAGTTAAAGACCCTTCATAGCCAATGTCCCTAAAAGTATCCCAAATCAGTTGCTTATTAAAACGAATAGCCCCATCTTCATCATCAAACAATAAGTCTTCACGAATAGAGGCTTCAGTAATCTTCACAATTCTCCCAGCAACTTTAGCTTGAATATACGAATCATCATTCTCCATATGAACCTCAGCAGTTGCCCAAAATTGTTGAATCCAGGGCTCAATGATATCTGGTTCCACTAAAAGTGCATAACTAATTGGTGACCCAGTGAGAAAAATGATGATATCATGAAAGATTACATTTGCTTCAGTCTTGTCTAAATTCGCCACCATGTTGTGTTTAGAAACTGGATTACGATTCGCCATTGATGATTATATGATCACAATAAGAGATAGATCGAATAATATAGGTGAAAGAGAGAGAAATATGGAAAAGATTTAAATATATCGATATGAGAGGGAAATTCGGAGAGTAGTTATTTATAGGTGAGATTTAAAAAATCACAGCCATTAATAACAAAGTTACCGTTAGTTGTAGTTACCCCTCAATATTACCGTTGGAACAATACTTTAATAAGACAAACAATACTTTCCACGTGTGCAGTACTTTCCAAGCAGTACTTTTCCATTTTCTTCCTTACAATAGCATATACAACAAATAAACATGAATATCCTCCCTTCAAGCAATGCATAGGACTATGCTTACACTAAATAGTCCTCCCCTTAAATGTAGCTCAGTAATTAATCATGCCAATACTCACCACGAAGTGAGTAAATCTTGAAACATCAAGTCCTTTGGTGAGTAAATCAGCTACATTATCATCTGTATGCACCTTGACAACATTAATGAGCCTATGCTCATAACAATCTCTGATGAAGTGGTGCCTAATCTGAATATGCTTGGTCTTGGAATGATAAACTGGATTCTTCACAATGAAAATGGTACTCTCATTCTCAATATTGATAGGAGTATTCTTGAAATTGAACCCATAATCCAAGAGTTGATTATGCATCCACAACACTTGTCACAACAACTGCAGCCACATATTCTGCTTCAGTTGATGATGTTGCTGCAATTGTTTGCTTCTTACACTGCCATGAAACTAATCTTCTTCCAAGATATTGTCATCCACCTGTGGTTGATCTTCTGTCATAGTTTTCACCCATTGAACTCATTTGAAATTCATTCTGCATAAGCTTCTCAAACTCCTTGACCATAGATTGTTTGGTAGCTCCAAAGATGATATCATCTACATACACTTGAACTAGCATGATATCCTTTTTATCTCTCTTGATAAACAAGGTCTTATCTATAGCTCCTCTCCTATAACCATGCTGTAATAAAAAGGTAGAGAGCCTTTCATACCAAGCTCTAGGTGCTTGATGTAAGCCACAAAGAGCTTTGACAACTTTGTAGACTTTGTTTGGATGTTTAGGATCTTCAAAACCAGGAGGTTGTTTGACATATACTTCCTCTGTAATCTTGCCATATAAAAAGGCACTCTTGACATCCATTTGATAAACCTGAAATCCCATATAAGATGCAAAAGCAAGAAAGATTCGAATTGCTTCAATCCTTGCTACAGGAGCAAACATTTCATCATAATCAACTCCTTCTTCTTGTCTGTAGCCTTGTGCAACTGATCTTGCTTTGTTTTTGATAACATTCCCTCTTTCATCTCTCTTGACTCTAAACACCCATCTTGTACCAATGACCTTCTTACCATCAGGAAGATCACATAATACCCAAACTTCTTGAAGTCTGAATTGTAGCAGTTCTTCTTGCATAGCTTCAACCCAACTTTCTTTAGTCAATGCTTGAGCAATATTCTTGGGTTCCTCTTGAGAGATAAAGCAAGTAAACAGACATGTTTGATGGTCCTTATGATTCAGTCTGTTTTGTTTATAGACAAAGCTAAGTAAAGCATTATGAGGTTTAGAAAAACTCTTAGCTCTGTGTCTAGTCATCACTCCATAAGTAGAAGGACCAATGATTTGATCAGTAGAACGATTCTTATGAATTCTTAAGTTTGGAGACTGTGGAACTCCATAAGTATCATTCAAATTAGTGAAATCAGCCTCTTCACTGGAATCTGAGAAAATACCTTCATCTTCAAACTCATCATCAGTATCTTTTAATCCAGGCATGGTAGGATCATCCAAATCACCAAAGTGCGTAACGGTGCAGATACTTTGGTCAAAGTACTTGTCCAAAGTACTATGAGAGTACTCTGCAGTCTTGTTCTTCTTCTTTGCTTATTCATAAGCTCTTCTTTGGTCATCAGTATAAGAATGTGCTAAAACATCTTGAAGAAGCATCTGATTAAGTTCATCTTGAATAGATTGATCCTCAGCAGATAATGAGGATTTTGACTCATCAGTACTTTTCTCAGTCTCAGCAGGTTTAGGTTCTTCATCATGAATAGCATCTGGTCTAATATGGACTCCATGAACAACATACTGTACCTCTTTTCCATTGTGCACAGGTTGATTCTCTTCTCTAACAGGAACATAATTCATTGAAGGAGTCAAAACTTCAAGATCAAACATCCAATCAGGACCTTTACCCTTTTGATTTTCTTGATCTTCTAAAAACTCAACATGAAGACAATCTTGAACCTTCTTAGTGACTCTGTTGCACACTCTAAATCCCTTCTTTGTTGGTGCGGAGCCCAATAAATAACCTTCTTCCGACTTGCCATCAAATTTACCCAGTTATCAATTGTATTAAGAATAGTGAGAGGGCATCCAAAAGGCTTCATAAATCGAATGTTGGGTTTGTTTCCCATCAGCAACTCATAAGGTGTCTTCATCTGTGGTTTGGTGACTGATACTCTGCTAAGTACATAGCAAGCGAGTACTACGGCTTCAGAATTGAATAGGTAAGTGTGAGTATGCAAGCATTGTTCTGGCTGCTTCTATCAAAGTCCTATTCTTTCTCTCTGCAACACCATTTTGCTGTGGTGTTCTGGCAATACTGAACTCCCTCTTGATTCCTTTGTTAGCACAAAATTCATCCATAAGCTTGTTCTTGAATTTAGTTCTATTGTCACATCTAATACCTCTAACTTTCAGTCTTAGTTGGTTTTCAAGTGCTATTATAAGATCATGAATAGCATTAAAAGTATCATCCTTAAATCCCAAGAAAAATACCCAACTGAATCTACTGCAATCATCTGTCACTACTAAGCAGTACTTCTTCTTGTTCAAACTTGTAACAGATACAGGACCACATAGATCCATATGTACAGACTCCAATGGTTCTCTAACAGTCCTTTCCTCAAGCTTCTTGCAAGAAGCTTTATGTTGTTTACCCTTCTTACATGCCAAAAAGGAGTGATCATTCTTGTAAGTCTTTGAAGGTAAACCTCTAACTAAATTTCCTTTGACCAATTTGTTGATATTCTTATAATTCACATGGCCCAGTCTTCTATGCCATTGATGTGCTTCTTCAAGGGATGCCTTTGCTACTAAACATGTAGCTCTTTCGGAAGAGTGAAGACTCTTCATATCCAAACTGCATGGATCATTGGTTCTTGGTACTTTGAGTATCACCAAATTATCATCATCAAGCTTGAATTTAGGTGAAAGTATGAGACATTCGGTAATGTGAATAACACATGATGCTTTTGTCACAGATTTGAGAGATTGACAAAAGGTTGAACTTAAGCTCCTTCACATATCTAACATTCTCAAAATCTATGCTTCCTGTCTTGATGGTTCCTTTTCCACTAATTCTTCCTCCACTAGCATCATTTCCAAATGCAACTCTTCCTCCACAATATGGCCTAAAATCTGACAGAATCTCCTTGTCTCCTGTCATGCTTCCAGAGCAACTACTATCCACAATAAGATGATCTTTAAGCTCCTCTTCTGGGTTGCCCTGCACAAAGATAGATAAATTAGTGTCTTTTAGGAACCGAAGCCATTACTGACTTGTGTTCCCCTTGTGGAGTAACATACTCAAATTCCTTGAGTATGTAATCTTCACAGTTTTTGTAGACAGAATCAAGCATTATCTTTTGTTTCAAAACTTTGTGGTGGATTTTCACAAAGTTTCTTTTCAACAAAACCTCCTTTTTATTTTCAACAAAATCATCTCGTATCAAAAATCACTATTTCAGATACTTGTTGAAAGTCTTGTTTGTTCATCATCAGTACTTTCTTTCTTAACCCATTGAGTTTTAACTTCTAGTGAAGAGTCTCTAGATCTAAATACTTTCTTGGAGTTGTAACGCCTTCTAGATTGATAGTAGTTAGATCTCCTAGGGTTCCTATTCGAAGAGGTGTTTGGTGGCGAAAGCAGTACTTTGAGAAAGTCTTGGTCTTGGTTTATCAGTACCTTGGAAAGTATTTAAGGCTACTAGAGGTTTTGAAAAGGGTCTTCTCTGGTGAGGGTACCTATAGTCTGGTGAGAAGTTTCTATGGTTAACCCTATGTGAATGATTCCAAGCTGGTCTAGTCTCCTTTGGTTTTTGGTTGTCTGTTCTGTTCTTAGGGAACTTACTTAAGTACTCTGTGTAAAACCCTAAAAATATAAACGCATAATAAGACTATTTTACCCTTGAAAATTTTTTTTTAAAAAATACGTAAAATATAATAACGTTTATTTAACGAAACTAAAAACCTAACTTATGAATATTTAAAAACCTAACGCGAGTATGTTAAATAAACAACCTTGGTACGACGGAAAAATTTAAAAGTCACACAAATAAGTTAATTGGTCGTTTTCTTTTGCAAGACGAGCCTTGGGTCTTGTTTCTTTTGTGAGCCGAGAGAGTCCAACGTGAGCCCATGGTCTCGCCAAGTTTGGGTTGTGAGCTGGTTGGGTTTGTGAACCGAGGACACACCCGAAGCCCCGGATGTTTTCTTTTCTTTCCTTTTTCCCTTGTTGAGCCGAAGCCCACACTCAAACCCTTATGACCCGATCGGTGCATATATATATAAACACAAACCTCAACTTTTGGAACCCTAGTCTACACAAAGTCACGGCACATTCTCTTGCTCCTTTCTCTTTTCCGATCGAAGCTGCTATTCCCCTTGGGTGCGTGTGTGCTTGATACGACGCAAGTGCCAAGGTATAACAACGTTTCTCCTTTCGTCTCAGCCGCATTTTCTTTTCCTGCGGCAGGTATTAAGCATTCAAGATGAGCTTATGGGATAGCTGATCTGGGTTGAGAGTAGAGATGAGAGCAAGATTTGAAATAGGGATCTTAGATTTATTTTGATTATTATGTTATTTATATTTTCTTTGTAAGTTTTGTAAAGGTTTCCGCTATTGTATAGTACTTAAGGTTCTGAAATGAAACCGTATTTGTGATATCTTTACCCTTGTCGGGTTGGGGTGTTACAATTTATGGTATCGAGACAGTTTTAGGACCCTTAGAGCTTAGGCTATGACCTGTGAGTATTGGGTAGATTTAGGATTTTCCCTTCTGCGTATCTTCTTTGCGTCCACTATCGTACTTAGATTTTGCTAATAGTTGGTTATTCTTTTAGATGGTTATTCCTCGTCGTTCTAGTTCACCTGATAGGAGCGAACAAGGACCAGCTAGGCAACCTAGGGAAAGGATGATGTGGACCGTTGTTATTGCTAAAGGCTGCAAGAGGATTGGTAGAGTGAAGCGGACCAACAAGAGGATACGAGTTCCGGCTAGTATGTGGCCATGCACAATTAAGGAGAAGCTGACCTTAAAGAACGTAGACGGAAAAGTAGTAGAGGAGTACGAAACAAAAGTCATTGACAACCAAGGTTTCACCACTAGGTATCATAATAGATGTCTCGAGTTCTTTGAAGATGGAGGAGTAGGTTGGACTAGGAGTCGCGATTTGTATGCTTTTGTAGATCGTGTGTCGGAAGAAGAAGAGAGGAATCGGAGAAGTGACTTTGCTAGTCGCTATTACACGCTTGAAGGAAATAGGAACGGATGGATAAGTGAGGAAGACGAGGAAGAAGGAGAACATGAGGAAGAATACTGAGGTGGACTCGGTTGGAGTCTACGGACTTCTAGTAGGTTTAATCCGATACAAGAATAGAAATTTGCTCTGATTAGTTGTCCTCTTCATGAGAAATTTCGACATTGAATTTTGAGTTTAGGTCATTTTGTTTTCATATAGATGATTGAATCTTTGATTATTAAGTTTTGTTTTGGAAGTTCATCTTATGACAATTCTGCAATTTGTTTGATTAGTGAAAATAAAGCAAAATTTTGAACGTATAATTCCTGGTTGTTGTTTCTTTCTGATAGATTCGTTAAGTTTCCGTTAGTCCTCATAAGTTTCGTCTACTATGTTGTTTTCTTAATGATGTTGCTTAATCACAGCTTGAAATAAAGTATGACCATCATGATGGTATACTCATGTGAATCTAGTCTGTTATAGTATGTTACTTGCTATCGTATGTTATCGTATGTGATATGTTTTGTTGTGATTACGGCCATGTGGTTTGCCATGACCGAGGAGAATATGATGATAATAAGGACTTGTTATGTGATGCAAGTATTATGGCCGATCAACGTGATAATACCGAGATCATATAATTTGAACTTATTGAAATTATATGACGTCTGGGAAAATGCATGTGGTTGATACGTGAATGGACTTTGACCTGTATCTGTTATTTGGCACTTCTCATGTTCGTTTGAAATTCCGTACCTAATTGTGAGATTTTCGTCGATATCTATTACGTATAAGTTTGATACGCTTGGAATCCGGAAATTGTTATGATTTGTGTGAATTATGGATTGCTATGTTTGCTTTAAATGTGTACGTCTCCGTGTACCCTTATTGTGCTCATAGGATATTTAGGTGAAGTGTTTGAGGAACATTAGATCCTTTTAGTTTGATTATCTACGACTAGTAAGACCGTTAGGATTCGTTACGCCTATGCATATGATTGTTTTCACCCTTAGATATCTGGATAAGTTAGAGCGTGTTGTTTGATTGTATGCATCTCATCCGTTATCTGCCATTACTTTGATGAGTATATGAGTGTCGGTTGTAAGTATTTTATTATTGCTTTGATTTGAGTAGGGGTTTTGCAGATTCGATAAGAATCCGTTTGTTCTGAGATGAGTTCCGTGTTTGTTTTAATTTCCTCGAAACTTTGAAATCCGCATTTGTTTCTTTGTTTTGTTCGTCTTGTCCAATTTCGAGGACGAAATTTTCTTTTAGAAGGGGAGAGTTGTAAAACCCTAAAAATATAAACGCATAATAAGACTATTTTACCCTTGAAAACAATTTTTTTTTAAAAATACCTAAAATATAATAACGTTTATTTAACGAAACTAAAAACCTAACTTATGAATATTTAAAAACCTTACGCGAGTATGTTAAATAAACAACCTTGGTACGACGGAAAAATTTAAAAGTCACACAAATAAGTTAATTGGTCGTTTTCTTTTGTAAGACGAGCCTTGGGTCTTATTTCTTTTGTGAGCCGAGAGAGTCCAACGTGAGCCCATGGTCTCGCCAAGTTTAGGTTGTGAGCCGGTTGGGTTTGTGAACCGAGGACACACCCAGAAGCCCACAGACTGTTTTCTTTTCTTTCCTTTTTCCCTTGTTGAGCCGAAGCCCACACTCAAACCCTTATGACCCGATCGGTGCATATATATATAAACACAAACCTCAACTTTTGGAACCCTAGTCTACACAAAGTCACGGCACATTCTCTTGCTCCTTTCTCTTTTCCGATCGAAGCTGCTATTCCCCTTAGGTGCGTGTGTGCTTGATACGACGCAAGTGCCAAGGTATAATGATCGGTGCTAAACCGTCAAGTTTAATCACTCAAGCTAGCCACTTGTGAATGGCCAACCGTAAGAAACTTAAAACAGCTCAAACACCAAATGGAATTAAGATCAGAGGAATATAGTGGATTCCTAGGTCGTTAAGTCCCACGGAGGATGAATTGGTGTATAAACACTTGATCAGATGATAGAATGATCACTAAGGATAGTGATCAGTAATGATTTTGATGGATAATTATACCTAAAGAAAAGATTTATAAATTACAGCGACTTAAATGCAAAATTAAAGGAAATTAAAAAGTTAAAATATATTAAATAAACGCTATCACTATTTTTACAATGATGTTTTTGTGATTTTATAAAATAAAATGACTTAAATAAACTATTTTAACTAAAACGTAAACTTAAATTATCTAAAAATGTGATTTAAAATGAAAACGAGCGTTATTTCTAAAAATTACGCGAGTGCGCAAGCAAAAACGTAAAATTTGTGAAATAAAAGTCCTACAAGTGTAAAAACAATTTTATTACGTACTATATGACAAAAGAAAATTTTAGAAAAAAGATTTATATTTTTTAGACTTTTATATTTTTTATTATGAATTAAATACTAATCTAGACTAATTAAATGTTTAAAAATACTAAAACTATTTAGAAAAATCTGAAACTTTTTTATAAAATACTTTATACTAATACAATTATATGAAAAATACAAAAGTTGAAAAAGCTATTATAAATAAGCTGGAAATAAGCCAAATAGCTCGTATAAGCTTAAATGGACAAGAAGGCTTATGTATTAAATTGTGCGTGATATAACCAGTCAAAGACCCAAGGGCAACTGTCTATACAGGTACACACTATCACTCTCAAAGGTGGGAGGTCTCAGGTTCGAGCCTGCCTCCCCACCTTTTTGCAAAACATTTTATTTTTGGATTTTTACTTTTGAAACTTATTAAGCACAAGAAAATAAGCAATTTTTACAACTACCACTTTTTATGAAAAGCACTGATAAGCTCAGAAATAGCTTATTTATCTCAACAGAGAATAAGAAAATGGAAAATAAGCACAAGATTAAGCAAAGATGTTATAAGCTAGTAAATAAGCTAAGAGCTAACTGAAAATAAGATAGATGACTTACAATAAGCTAAAATTACAACTTAACAAGCACAAAAACTTGAATATAAGCACCGATTAAGCAAAAATAAGCACTAGCTAACTGATTTGCACAGGACACTATTTTGAATCACTAGGCACTTTGTAGCTTAATTTTAAGCACTGAAATAAGCTAAAAAATGAAAACAAATACTGGAATAAACAAAAGAATCATTATCGAAGTCATTGATCTGTCTACACTGTGGTCCATTTGGAGATATCGAAACAGTGTGATCTTCCAAGACTCCAGGTTTAGAAAATGTCATATTATAGATAGCATTGTTGTTAACTCTTTTGATTGGCTTTCTAGTAGATTTAAAAAGTCTAAACTAGATTGGACGTTGTGGTTGCAAAACCCTATGACTTCCTTGTAATTTGTTCCTAGCGCCTTGCCAGTTTTAATTTTATTACGCGTTCAAAAAAATAAACAAGTTGACCAGTTAAGCTTTCCAAAAGCTAAATCACAGATTGGATTACAATAATGAGCTTGTGAGAAGCTATTGAAAAAGCTAGAAAATCACTGAGAATGACTCAGTGATTGCTGAGTGATATTGGACAAACTAATAAGCACTTGCAGGCTTAGCAAATAAGCTGCAAATTGAAATATTAAGCTTGGGACATTGAGATAGCTAGGTTGGCTTTCCAAAGAACCAAAAATCACAGGCTTAAGCTAAATAGCAAGCTCTGTGTGAGCTTGAGAAAGTGATAGGCTCACTGGTGCACAGAACACTTTTTTGACTTTTTTATTAAACTGAAAGTTTGACTTTTATGAGATTTTAACTGATTCTATGGACTGATTAAGATGTATTAAGTTATATTAAGACTAGATTAAGCTATGCTAACAACTTTTGAACACAAAACCATGATCATAGAACATGAAATTCCAACAGTGAATGCACAAGATGTGATTAAAAGGATTTTTGACTTTTGATGAACCAAGACTGGTTTTTCTTATTTTTATGAGCTAAATAGACCAAGTATGACACAGAACAATCAAAACCAAAGGACTGAACACACTCTAACACTGTTAACAAATCACAACCAAACAAGCCTTTATGAGACTGTGTTGGTGTTTTTCAAAGCAAACCACAAATTCAGACCATATACTAAATTAATAACCATATATTATCATAAACTGAAGCTAAATAAACATTAAACAGTAATGATAACAACATGAAACTAAGAAATCCTACTTGTGTTAATTTAACTGTCAAAATGAAAATTTTATAAACTATAAATTAAAAAGAACAAGTTACTGGTTTTATTGATTAATTATGATTAACTATAACTAAGAAACACAAAAATGCACAGACTTGAGCTTATGACTGTCTTACAAAGTAAAATGCAAAAATGGATTAAAATGCTTACAAGTGATTCAAGCACAAGACTTAGAACTGAGGGCTTGTAAACACTTCCTAAAGCTTACCAATAAGCTCTATACCAAGGCCATCCAGAATCTACCTTGCTCCAGCTTTCTTGCATGTTTCATCATAGATTTTTATTTTTATCTAATTTATTTGGTATTTTTTTGTATTTTTGATTTTTTGCTTCTAACTGAATTTTATTGGTTTCTAATAGCTTGGATAAGCTATATAGGAGCTTATGTGGGCTTATCAGTCCAAGATAACAACTAGTAACAACATTTTAACATTCATGAGATTTTGAACATGGAAAATTTTGCATAAAGCGAGAACTTGACTTAAAGCTAAAATTGAAGGTTACAAAAGTTTTATTGCACACTGAAAATGTGAAATACAAAGCTTGGAAATTAAAATATACTCTGAAATTCAAAATTAAGCTAAAACGACATGAAAATTAAAGATGACACTAGATATATTTCTTCTCTGCTTCTCCCTCTTTCTTTATAGCATTTTGAGACTCCCCACTTGATTCTGAACATATCCTATCAACAATCTTGTCCATTGATTGAGTCAAACTCATCCTAGCCTTTAAACCTACTTTTGGCGCCAAAAGTGCAAATGGTTGCTTGAGACAGTTTTAGAGTAATTAAAGAAGTTTGGGATGTTATGTGAGGTGGAGGGGACAATATGTGAAGTAGTCATGGAGTAGGAGTGATTTGGAAAGCAAAAATAGAGGTTTGTGAGTGCTACTGAATGGCTGCTATGGTGGGGATGCATTAATTGGTTGTGGGCTGGTGTATAGGTGGAAAGGGGATGGTATACAGGTGGAGATGGTGAGGTGGAGTGAAAAACAAGTGGTGAAAACCACTGGTTTTGGCTTAAACAGCCATGGGGGAGAAGGTGCTACAGTAGGGCGGTTTTTTCATTTTAAATATTTGGGCCGGGTTTGTATTTGGGCTGGGTGGATAATGGATTGGATTTGGTTTTAATAATAGAGAGGTCCGTTTGGTTTAGTTAAGTAACAAGGACCAAAACTGTAATTCTGCAAAAGTTGAAGGACCAATCTTGCCAATCTTCCAAAGTTATCACAAGGGCCATTCCTGCCATATATGAATAGTTCAAGGACCAATGATGATTATTTTCCATTTTTAAAATGTCCAAGGACCATTTTTGACAATTTTCAAACTCTAGGGACCAAACTTGTAATTTTTCTCTAAACTTATCATAAAGGACCAATTATGCCACAATTGAATAGTACAAGGTGTAGTTTGAATAATTTCTATTTTTAAACTCACCAACGACTGATTTTGACATTTTCAAAGTTTAAGGACTAAAATTGTCATTTTGTAAATTTTAAACTTTAAAGGTTTTGTTTTGACAACTTTTGAATCTCATGGACCTTAAATGACATTTTACAAGTTTTTGAATTACCAGGGACTAGTTTTGACAACTTTTGTAACTTGGGGACTAAAACTGCCAATTATGCAAACTTGATACGTTTTTCACCAGATTTTGATGTTTTTGCATTTAAAACATATAAAACACTTGTTTGTGATATTTTCATCATTTTGATGTATTTCTGAGTGTTTTCAGATGTTTTTGCAGTCTAGACAGTATAAAAATGATGAGTATTTAGACACTCATCAATCCCCCATACTAAGATATTGCTAGTCCCTAGCAATGATTTGAGAAAAATTAATGGATTTCATCTCTTTACCAAAAGCCATTACTTCTGGAGTAGCCAATTGTTTTAGTTCAAGTAAGAACCTTGGTACAATGATAACCAAATGATTTTGAGCAAATCACCAGCTTTCAACGGATTTGATTTGTCTTTACTAGAAGCCGTTTGCTTACGGACTAGCCAACTCTTAGATAAATTATCAATATTATCTTTGGTGAGCCGATTACCAATTATGGATTTCCAACTGCCTTTACCACAAGCCATAAACTTGCGGGCTAGCCAACTTTTCACTAGTTTAAAGATATGGTGAGCTGAACACCATACAATTTTGGGCAAATTGCAAGCCATAAACGGATTTGAGATATCTTTACCAAGAGCCGTTTGCTCCTGGATTAGCCAATCCTTTTGTTTATTAGACAAGGCGGACTGATAACCAATTGAGTAAGTGTAGAACACTTACTCCAAAAAAAATTTTGGCCAAAAACGGGGGAATTGGGTGGAATAATTACATGATAAAATTCGTGAGAATTCCCCCCCACACTTAGACATGAATATTGCCCTCAATATTCAAAGTACCGGCGGTTATGCCGAAACATAGAACATAAAAGGGAAATATTACGGCCTTATTTTGTTTTTGATATATACACATTTTTTTTTCCAGAGATTGATATATACAACAGCTGGGGGAAAACTCCCCCACACTAGGGTGGTAGAAAGGGGTAAGAAGACAGAAACATGGGTGAAAACCCATATGGTGTGTGCTACTGTTTTTGATTCCCGAGTCACTAGCTTGACTCGATCCCCGCATTCATTGGTTCATGGGGAATGTTTGTAGATCCGGGATAATCACGGGTGGAATGTCCTCTCCAAAGTAATGCTTTAATCGATGACCATTTACTTTAAAATTTGGACCATCAGGCTGAGATAACTCAATGGTGCCATAAGGATAAACCTTGGTGATAGTAAATGGACCAGACCAACGGGACTTAAGCTTTCCCGAGAAAATCTTCAATCTAGAATTGAAAAGAAGGACTCGATCACCAACGTTGAAAACGCGGTTCTTGATTTTAGAGTCATGAATCTTCTTTGTCTTTTGTTTGTAGATCAAAGAGTTCTCGTATGCTTGATCACGAAGTTCATTTAGTTCATTCATTTGAACTTTTCTGTGATCACCAGCTGTCTGAATATCGAAGTTTGCATGCTTCAAGGCCCAGTATGCCTTGTGCTCTAGCTCAATCGGAAGATGACATGCCTTTCCGTACACTAGCTTGTATGGAGTACACCCAATTGGTGTTTTGTAAGCTGTACGAAAGGCCCAGAGTGCGTCATCCAGTTTATCCGACCAGGATTTTCACCTACTGTCCTTTCAAGAATTCTTTTAATACCACGGTTTGAGACTTCCACTTGCCCACTTGTTTGGGGGTGGTATGCAGTAGATAGACGGTGGGTAACACCATACTTTTGCATGACATGATCAAATTGGTCGTTGCAGAAACGTGTACCACGATCACTGATTATAGCTCTCGGAGTTCCAAACCTGGCAAAAAGAGATTTCAAGAATTTCACAACTACTCGGGCATCATTGGTGGGTAAAGCTTTCGCTTCAACCCATTTTGACAAATAGTCAACAGCCACGAGTATGTATTTGTTACCTCGAGAAGATGGAAATGGCCCCATAAAGTCAATACCCCAGATGTCAAATATCTCACAAACTTGAATGGCATTTTGTGGCATTTCATTTCTTTGAGATATATTTCCGTGACGTTGACAAGCATCACAGGCTTTGAAAAATTCGTGGGCATCCTTATAGATAGTGGGCCAATAAAACCCGGAATCAAACACCTTTTTGGCGGTGTAGTTTGGACTATGATGGCCTCGGTGGGTCCAGCATGGCAAGCTTTTAGAATGTCATTGGCTTCTTGACCATACACACATCGCCTGATGACTTGATCCGCACAAATTTTGAACAAGTAGGGGTCGTCCCAGAAGTAATGTTTAACATCCTTGAAGAATTTGTTCTTCTGTTGGGTCGACATCCCTTTCACTATGAAGTTACCCGCATGGTAATTTGCAAAGTCAGCAAACCATGGGGTAGAAGAGTCTCCACGAAAAGAAACCGCATTGAGTGTCTCGAGAGGAAATGTTTCATTTATTTCCTTTTTCTCGAAAACATCTTGGTGAGGGTTCTCTAATCGGGACAGATGATCAGCAGCCAAGTTCTCAGCTCCTTTTTTATCACGTATAATGATATCAAATTCTTGTAGGAGGAGAACCCAACGGAGCAATCTCGGCTTTGCATCTTGTTTTGCAAAGAGATATTTGAGAGCCGAGTGATCCGTATACACTGCACATTTGGTCAAGATTAAGTACGGCCGAAATTTCTCAAATGCATACACCACGGCTAATAGCTCTTTTTCTGTGGTGGTGTAATGAGTTTGAGCTTCAGTCATAGTCTTACTTGCATAGTGTATAGGCTGAAAATGCTTAGCTCTACGTTGCCCTAGGACCGCACCGATAGCAAAATCACTTGCATCGCACATGAGCTCAAAAGGCAAGTCCCGGTCGGGAGCAACGAGAATGGGTGCTTCAGTAAGCTTTTTCTTTAATGTTTCAAAAGCTTTGATGCACTCGGGAGAGAAGATAAAAGGAGCATCTTTTTCAAGAAGATGGGTCATAGGCTGGGCGATTTTAGAAAAATCTTGTATGAATCTACGATAGAAACCGGCATGACCTAAAAACTCCTAATACCTTTGACGGTAGTAGGATGAGGCAGTTTAGCAATAACATCGACTTTTGCTCTATCGACCTCAATCCCATTTTTTGAAATCTTATGGCCAAGGACTATGCCTTCTTTGACCATAAAGTGGCTTTTCTCCCAATTTAGACAAAGATTGGTGTCTTCACACCGTTTGAGCATTTTATCTAAATGGGATAGACATGTTTGAAATGAATCCCCAATGACCGAGAAGTCATCCATAAACACCTCCATTGTTTCCCGATCATGTCGTGGAAAATGGCCATCATACATCGTTGGAAGCGTGCGGGAGCATTACATAAGCCAAAAGGCACGTCGTAGGCAAAAGTTCCGTATGGGCAGGTGAATGTAGTTTTATCTTGATTCTGTGGATCAATGGGGATCTGAAATTAACCCGAGAAACCATCAAGGAAACAATAGTATTCGTTCCCTGCTAATCTCTCAAGCATTTGGTCCATGAAGGGTAGAGGAAAATGGTCTTTACGGGTGGCGTCATTCAACTTACGATAGTCAATGCAAACACGCCATCCTGTAACCAGCCGAGTTGGAATTAACTCGTTATCTTCATTTGTGACAACAGTTATGCCACCCTTTTTAGGAACACAATGAATTGGGCTAACCCAAGGACTATCTAAGATCGGGTAAATCAATCCTGCATCAAGAAGTTTGATAACCTCCTGTTTGATAACATCATGGATTTTTGGATTTACTCTTCTCTGATGTTGAACTTCTGGTTTGAAGTCATCCTCCATCAAGATTTTGTGAGTACAAAATTCAGGGTTGATACCCTTAATGTCGGAGAGTTTCCAAGCAATTGCTTGCTTGTGTGACTTGAAGACCTTTATGAGAGCAGTCTTTTCATCTTTACTCAAATCTCTAGCAATAATGACGGGTAATTTATCATCACCCTCAAGAAATGCATACTCGAGATGAGGCGGTAAGTCCTTAAGTTCGACTTCAGGAAATTCTTCAGTTTTCTCAACTGACTTGACTTCCTTGTTATGAAGTTCGACGGGAGGGAGTGAAAATGATGATGGATCATCATTAAGCAATTTCTCAATGAGAAGTATGTCCCCCTCGATGTCAATGGGAGCGTGATCAATTTCCCATGGTACAGAATCACTAGACAAGTAGGCTTCAATCTCTTCTAAGATGAAGTCACTTTCTTCAAATGGGGTGAGAGAAGGAGTAGAATTGGCGATGATAGGTTGAGAAGAATGAGTGAGATTATCACTCGAAGAATTGTGATCATAACCAAGAACTTCTTGAGAGTACTCTTCAGAAGCAACATCAATGATATCTATTCGGTTAACCGACTCAGAATCATAGTTTGCGGAGTACCTCGAAGTTTGATCAAGGTTAAAGGTGACAGCTTCATTACCAACACGTAATGTGATTTCTTGCTCAAATACATCAATGAGAGCACGGCCCGTTCTCATGAATCCTCTTCCAACAATGAGAGGAACCCGTGGATCAGCATCGAAATCAACAACTACAAAGTCAGCTGGAAAATGGAACTTTCCTACTTTCACAAATACGTCCTCGGCAATTCCAAGAGGACGGGATATTGTACGATCTGCAAGCTCGAGAGTCATGCATGTAGGAGTAAGGTCCGGAAGAGAAAGTTTCTTCCATACTGAATGAGGCATCAGGTTTATGCTT
This sequence comes from Chrysanthemum makinoi, assembly GCA_910596185.1. Classification (NCBI taxonomy): domain Eukaryota; kingdom Viridiplantae; phylum Streptophyta; class Magnoliopsida; order Asterales; family Asteraceae; genus Chrysanthemum; species Chrysanthemum makinoi. The sequence goes on along the minus strand of OU343219.1, from coordinate 249,123,779 downwards.
GCACCAAGATCGGCTAAGGCAAAGCATTCAACCATTCCTGGAAATACACAAGGTAAGAGAAATTTTCCTGGATCTCCAAGCTTTTCTGGAAGCTTCTTCAAGATAACTGCAGAGCGTTCTCGTTCGAGAGGAGTTTTAGCCATTTCAAACAGCTTTTCCTTGTTGCTTAACATGTGTTTGAGAGTTGATGCAAACTTGGGCATCAACATGATAGCATCCACAAAGCTTATGTCAAAATGTAGTTCTTGGAAAATTTGAAAAAATTTGTCCATTTGATGACTTGCTTTTTGCGGAGCTTTTGCTCATTCAAACGTGATGGGTAAGGAATAGAAGATTTGGATTTGGTATTTTCAACGGGAGCTACAGGTGGTTCAAAAACAACTCCTGGATTAGACTTGGGTTTCTGGACAACTTGAGGTTGGACATTGGTTCCTCCGTTATTAACAGGAAGTTCCTTGTCCTTGGTTGCCTCAGGTTCACTTTCCACTACCTTCGGGAGAGAAGAAGAAGAGGTAGTAGGAATAGCGGGTCCATTGTATGAAACACCACTTCTGGTTGTGATCGCCTTAGCATCGCCCCTCGGGTTAGCGATCGTGTTGCTCGGAAGTTTTCCAGAGCCCGAGGGTTGATCATTTAAAGACTTCTTGAGATCGCGATCGGTGACCAACAACCTGTTCATTTCATCTTGGGATTTCATGAACTGCTTCAATAACTCATCGGATGATGGTACTGGAGGATGTGGAGGGAAATTCTGAGGTCGGATGTTTTGATTATGAACTTGTTGTTGAAAATTCCCTTGATTAGGATTCACATTCCCCTGAAATTGATTCCCTCGATTGAAATTGTTTTGATTAAGGTTTCCTTGATGTTGGAAACCTTGATTGGGTCCAGGATAGAAATTACCTTGGTTTTGATAACCTTGGTTAATTCTAGGTTGATTCGATTCGGTTAGGATTCTGGTTAAAACCGGGTGGTGCCTGATAAGTATTAGCACGGTAGCTTGGTTCATTTTGAGGACGGTATTGATTACCTCCCTGATGTGAAGTACCGGCTATAGCATTGGCTTCAAACGGACTACCATCGGTGGCAGTACAGTTGTAGTATGCATGAGGACCACCACAAGTAACACAAACTTCAACTTTCTTCACTTCACCATGTGATGGTGTTTGAGTGAAGGTGACTTTCTTTTGGTTAGCAAGAACCAAAGCCTGAACAATATCTGTGAGTTTATCAATCTTAGCATCGGTGCTAGATGTACTCACAGGAGATGAAGTAGAAGGTCCAGCATTAGACTGAGTCTGATATGTCTTTGTGCGGAAAGAACGGACCTGGGACTTGTTTTCAATGATTTGTAAGGCTTCTTTTGTGGTTTTGCTAAGGAAATTACCTCCCGCGAAGGCATTCAAAGAGTCTTGGTCACCTTGTCTCGGACCATTGTAGAAAGTATCCATTTGCATTAACTCGGTAAAACCATGATGCGGACACTTGCAGAGCAATTCTTTGTAACGATCCCATGCCTCCCCGAATGATTCATCAAATCTCTGAGAAAATTTCATTATCTCATTCTTAAGACTTGTAGTTCGAGATGGAGGATAGAACTCGTTAACGAACTTGGTGACTAGATCTTCCCATGTCTCAATGGAACGAGGGGGTTGTTTCTCAAGCCAATTCCGGGCTTGTCCCTCTAGAGAAAATGGGAACAGAAGAAGCTTGATTGCTTCATGTGGGACATTCTTGTATTTGATGGTAGATGCAATCTTATTAAACCATCGAATGTGTGCATGAGGATCATCCCGCTCAAAACCATAGAATTGGCTTTGGGTTACAAGATTAAGCAACCCGGTTTTGAGCTCAAAAGTATCAGCCACGATGGATGGGACAACAATGGCATCTCCGTAACCCTCGATGAGTGCTTGGAGAAGCTCATTCATCGGCTTGTCTTCTGCCATTACGACAGGGGGTGGTGGTGGTAGGCGTTCCTCGTCCGCGGCGGAAGGAGCGAACGTCCTCTACGTCTACGAGGAATCTTGCAAGCTCAGAAAGTGGACTTGTAGAGCTGGAAGAACAAGTGCGCATGCACTAAGTTTAAAAATCAATTTTCAAAACAAATGCGAGGCAAAGCGACAAGTGAACTTAACCAATAATCACAAATGAAATGGCTTCTTTGAAAAAGGTACACCAAATCACAAGGACACAAAGGCAAGTTTTAAATCTGTGGTTCGGGAACTTATTATGGTCACACCCCCAGTTAGTAGGTGTACTGCCTTGATTTGCGGTGGTTGATTTTTATGTATTAATTAAGTACCACTGAAAAGACGTAGGTATGATTTGTGCAAAGGGTTTAAAACTTTTGGAAAATATTTTTGGAATCGTCTTGTTTTACCAAATCGTATTTCTTTAAGAATCACCTTAAAAGAAACACAAGTTAGAAAACGTTACGATTGTTTTGTTGTTTTATATTATTTTTGGGTTTTTAACACTTTAGGAAAAAGTGTTAATGAACTTTTTGATTTATATTTAACTTTACAGAAAACTTTTTACAAACGATGGTATATGTGCAAGTACGGTCTGAAAAATGCTTAGAACACGCTTACGACCTCCCGTGGCGTAAAATTTGATCGGTGCTAAACCGTCAAGTTTAATCACTCAAGCTAGCCACTTGTGAATGGCCAACCGTAAGAAACTTAAAACAGCTCAAACACCAAATGCAATTAAGATCAGAGGAATATAGTGGATTCCTAGGTCGTTAAGTCCCACGGAGGATGAATTGGTGTATAAACACTTGATCAGATGATAGAATGATCACTAAGGATAGTGATCAGTAATGATTTTGATGGATAATTATACCTAAAGAAAAGATTTATAAATTACAGCGACTTAAATGCAAATTAAAGGAAATTAAAAAGTTAAAATATATTAAATAAACGCTATCACTATTTTTACAATGATGTTTTTGTGATTTTATAAAATAAAATGACTTAAATAAACTATTTTAACTAAAACGTAAACTTAAATTATCTAAAAATGTGATTTAAAATGAAAACGAGCGTTATTTCTAAAAATTACGCGAGTGCGCAAGCAAAAACGTAAAATTTGTGAAATAAAAGTCCTACAAGTGTAAAAACAATTTTATTACGTACTATATGACAAAAGAAAATTTTAGAAAAAAGATTTATATTTTTTAGACTTTTATATTTTTTATTATGAATTAAATACTAATCTAGACTAATTAAATGTTTAAAAATACTAAAACTATTTAGAAAAATCTGAAACTTTTTTATAAAATACTTTATACTAATACAATTATATGAAAAATACAAAAGTTGAAAAAGCTATTATAAATAAGCTGGAAATAAGCCAAATAGCTCGTATAAGCTTAAATAGACAAGAAGGCTTATGTATTAGATTGTGCGTGATATAACCAGTCAAAGACCCAAGGGCAACTGGCTATACAGGTACACACTATCACTCTCAAAGGTGGGAGGTCTCAGGTTCGAGCCTGCCTCCCCACCTTTTTGCAAAACATTTTATTTTTGGATTTTTACTTTTGAAACTTATTAAGCACAAGAAAATAAGCAATTTTTACAACTACGACTTTTTATGAAAAGCTATAAGCTCAGAAATAGCTTATTTATCTCAACAGAGAATAAGAAAATGGAAAATAAGCACAAGATATTAAGCCAAGATGGCTATAAGCTAGTAAATAAGCTAAGAGCTAACTGAAAATAAGCTAGATGACTTACAATAAGCTAGAATTACAACTTAACAAGCACAAAAACTTGAAAATAAGCACTGATTAAGCAAAAATAAGCACTAGCTAACTGATTTGCACAGGACACTATTTTGAATCACTAGGCACTTTGTAGCTTAATTTTAAGCACTGAAATAAGCTAAAAAATGAAAACAAATACTGGAATAAACAAAAGAATCATTATCGAAGTCATTGCTCTGTCTACACTGTGGTCCATTTGGAGATATCGAAACAATGTGATCTTCCAAGACTCCAGGTTTAGAAAATGTCATATTATAGATAGCATTGTTGTTAACTCTTTTGATTGGCTTTCTAGTAGATTTAAAAAGTCTAAACTAGATTGGACGTTGTGGTTGCAAAACCCTATGACTTCCTTGTAATTTGTTCCTAGCGCCTTGCTAGTTTTAATTTTATTCTGCCGTTCAAAAAAAAAATAAACAAGTTGACCAGTTAAGCTTTCCAAAAAGCTAAATCACACAGATTGGATTACAATAATGAGCTTGTGAGAAGCTATTGAAAAAGCTAGAAAACCACTGAGTATGACTCAGTATATGCTGAGTGATATTGGACAAACTAATAAGCACTTGCAGGCTTAGCAAATAAGCTGCAAATTGAAATATTAAGCTTGGGACATTGAGATAGCTAGGTTGGCTTTCCAAAGAACCAAAAATCACAGGCTTAAGCTAAATAGCAAGCTCGTGTGAGCTTGAAAGTGATAGGCTCAGTGCACCGAACACTTTTTGACTTTTTATGTAAACTGCAAGTTTGACTTTTATGAGATTTAAACTGATTCTATGGACTGATTAAGATGTATTAAGTTATATTAAGACTAGATTAAGCTATGCTAACAACTTTTGAACACAAAACCATGATCATAGAACATGAAATTCCAACAGTGAATGCACAAGATGTGATTAAAAGGATTTTTGACTTTTGATGAACCAAGACTGGTTTTTCTTGTTTTTATGAGCTAAATAGACCAAGTATGACACAGAACAATCAAAACCAAAGGACTGAACACACTCTAACACTGTTAACAAATCACAACCAAACAAGCCTTTATGAGACTGTGTTGGTGTTTTTCAAAGCAAACCACGATTAGGACCATATACTAAATTAATAACCATATATTATCATAAACTGAAGCTAAATAAACATTAAACAGTAATGATAACAACATGAAACTAAGAAATCCTACTTGTGTTAATTTAACTGTCAAAATGAAAATTTTATAAACTATAAATTAAAAAGAACAAGTTACTGGTTTTATTGATTAATTATGATTAACTATAACTAAGAAACACAAAAATGCACAGACTTGAGCTTATGACTATCTTACAAAGTAAAATGCAAAAATGGATTAAAATGCTTACAAGTGATTCAAGCACAAAACTGAGAACTGAGGGCTTGTAAACACTTCCTAAAGCTTACCAATAAGCTCTATACCAAGGCCATCCAGAATCTACCTTGCTCCAGCTTTCTTGCATGTTTCATCATAGATTTTTATTTTTATCTAATTTATTTGGTATTTTTTTTTATTTTTGATTTTTTTGCTTCTAACTGAATTTTAATGGTTTCTAATAGCTTGGATAAGCTATATAGGAGCTTATGTGGGCTTATCAGTCCAAGATAACAACTAGTAACAACATTTTAACATTCATGAGATTTTGAACATGGAAAATTTTGCATAAACTGAGAACTTGACTTAAAGCTAAAATTGAAGGTTACAAAAGTTTTATTGCACACTGAAAATGTGAAATACAAAGCTTGGAAATTAAATATACTCTGAAATTCAAAATTAAGCTAAAACGACATGAAAATTAAAGATGACACTAGATATATTTCTTCTCTGCTTCTCCCTCTTTCTTTATAGCATTTTGAGACTCCCCACTTGATTCTGAACATATCCCATCAACAATCTTGTCCATTGATTGAGTCAAACTCATCCTAGCCTTTAAACTTACTTTTGGCGCCAAAAGTGCAAATGGTTGCTTGAGACAGTTTCAGAGTAATTAAAGAAGTTTGGGATGTTATATGAGGTGGAGGGGACAATATGTGAAGTAGTCATGGAGTAGGAGTGATTTGGAAAGCAAAAATAGAGGTTTGTGAGTGCTACTGATGAAACTGCTATGGTGGGAATGCATTAATTGGTTGTGGGCTGGTGTATAGGTGGAAAGGGGATGGTATACAGGTGGAGATGGTGAGGTGGAGTGAAAAACAAGTGGTGAAAACCACTGGTTTTGGCTTAAACAGCCATAGGGGAGAAGGTGCTACTCAAGAGGCGGTTTTTCATTTTAAATATTTGGGCCGGGTTTGTATTTGGGCTGGGTGGATAATGGATTGGATTTGGTTTTAATAATAGAGAGGTCCGTTTGGTTTAGTTAAGTAACAAGGACCAAAACTGTAATTCTGCCAAAGTTGAAGAACCAATCTTGCCAATCTTCCAAAGTTATCACAAGGGCCATTCCTGCCATATATGAATAGTTCAAGGACCAATGATGATTATTTTCCATTTTTAAAATGTCCAAGGACCATTTTTGACAATTTTCAAACTCCAGGGACCAAACTTGTAATTTTTCTCTAAACTTATCATAAAGGACCAATTATGCCACAATTGAATAGTACAAGGTGTAGTTTGAATAATTTCTATTTTTAAACTCACCAAGGACTGATTTTGACATTTTTCAAAGTTTAAGGACTAAAATTGTCATTTTGTAAATTTTAAACTTTAAAGGTTTTGTTTTGACAACTTTTGAATCTCATGGACCTTAAATGACATTTTACAAGTTTTTGAATTACCAGGGACTAGTTTTGACAACTTTTGTAACTTGGGGGACTAAAACTGCCAATTATGCAAACTTGATACATTTTTCACCAGATTTTGATGTTTTTGCATTTAAAACATATAAAACACTTGTTTGTGATATTTTCATCATTTTGATGTATTTTTGAGTGTTTTCAGATGTTTTTGCAGTCTAGACAGTATAAAAATGATGAGTATTTAGACACTCATCATATAACAACGTTTCTCCTTTCGTCTCACTTATGTTAACATGCAAACGTAAAATCCTTAAAACTGGTGTGTCGATACACATATGAATCGGACCATAGGTATGAGGCGAGCCACGTATAGAATGGGAACCGAATCATAGGAATGAATTAGAGTCATGCGTATAAGGGTTTGTGAAACATATGAGCTTTGTCGTTTAAATGTGTTACGTATTCATGTCTTCCGAAATCTATATATATACGTATCGATTATGTATATTAACCGGTTAGCAAGTAACTTGAGTATGGTCGTATGAAATCATAAACATGTATTATATATGTATGAGTTAACGCATGGTTAAAGTATATGTGAACTTGGGTTGACTTGAGAATGGTTAAACGTAGGTGTATGTATGTGTGTCGACTTGTCTAGGAGTCAGGAAAACAACGTAGGGTAAAGGGTCATTATATGTGAGTTATTAGTGTAAAGGCATGCATGAGTCGAGTTAACTTCGTTTGAGTTTTCATAAGTCCTAGGTCAAGGGTATGGGTTATTAAAAGACGTAACCTGTCAATTAAAGCGTATTAAATAGTATTAAAAGTATGAAGAAAACCCTAGAACATAAATAAGAAGTCGATTAGGGTTAAAAGCTAAATGTGTAAATTTGTTATTTCATGTGAGAATGGTAAGTCTTGGAGTCATAATTAACTATTGATTAAGAGTATAATGAGCTAGTACTAAGCGTGATGTAAAAATGCGTGAGTTATAATTTTATGTAAGAAACTAAGTGTCATGAATTGAAAGTATTGTATGCATGGTCTCATTAAGTTTGTATTCGAACAATGTTACATGTGAGTCGTGGTCAATCACGTAAGGTTATGAAGGCTTGTGTAAACTATTTTGGAAGAGAGTCCTAAAATCCATTCTTGACATTTATAAACCCTATACTTTGAATGATGACCATATAAGTCCTCAAATAAGATATTTATCATATTAAACCCTTAAGTTTACCGTTGTATTTTGCAACCCATAGGTGCGGCTAATTAATAATTAATACTCTAAAAATGTCGTAATTTCCGTCCGCCACTAAGAATAAGGATATACTCACAACTCTAAGAATGTTAATGTGATAAATCCGTTATAACTTTAATGATGCTAATAAGTCTTAAATAAATCATAATCCGTGTAGATTCGTTGGAGGAGACGCGACGTTATATCTTCGTGATTCACTCATTCGTTTGCTTTTCTCTCATTTGCGTTAAGGTACAGATATTCCGACCTTTTCAGTAAAGGTTCCTTATGACGTTCGTTTCGTTAGCTTTCCTATTTTACTTATTAGGGTTTCCGATGCCCTTGCTATGAACCCATTTCTGATTGTTTGATCTGTTGCTTATCTGAACTACTATTTTATTGAACCATGTAATATCTGATTTGAACTTGTATTGTGAAGACTCTGATGGGCACAATTGTTGAACCTTACTATGTTTAATTATGAACTTCCAATTATGAATGTACGATTTGTGATTGTGATATGAATTTCTGACCTCTGAATATTTAAATATGAACCTTATGATATGAGTTATCTGATATGTTATCTGTTGAACTTTGTGTTTGATTATGATCTGTGTCATTTATGAAAATTTGTTTGACCTAAGTTGGTTTGATACCCGAGCCAAAATTTAACTAGTCATGGGGGTTCCATGTCCGTATCGTGATGCACCTCGACATGACTCTAGGGCGAGTAGAGTGATGTTCGCCACGTCCCTTTACGTTATCTGTTTATTGATAGTATGGCCACTATCTGTCTGTTGGGGCGTATGGATGCATCCTAAATCTGATCTGTTATCGATATGTTTACGGTGAATGATGTCGTGTGCAATTCGCGTCTTCACAAAATTCTGGGAGCTAGCTACTCCAATTAGTTTATGAGATTACCTTCTGAATAAGAAAGATATTTTCTGATATGATATGTTCTGGGCTCGTGGTAGTTAACTAAATCTTTATCTGTTATTTACGTATTAAGTATTCGATTTTGATTCGGTATGTTCAAGTGTTTATAACTATGTGCTAGGCTTATTATATGTTATTATATGTGGTTATGCTTTTGTATGTTTAAGTGACTACCGTCTACTATGCTAGGATATGATTAATATGTTTAAATATGATTCGCATGTTATCATCTGATGTTATGTTAGTTTATCGTTACGTGAATTCGTGGATCTGTGAGATGAATGTGCTAGTGTGAAGTTGAGTATTCTGAAAGTTTAGTATGTATGATTGTTCAGTTAATTTTGTAAACTTTGCCTATCCGTTAGTTATAAATGCGCTTATGATTGATCTGCTATGTTTAGACCTTGCTTATATTAAGGTTTGATCTGGGAAATGGTTTAATTATGATATCTGTTTTGATAATTTGCTAATTGCTATGCTATGTCTTTTGCTTATTTAGTTATAGTTTTCCTACTATGTATTCTATTTGCATGTGTGTGTTGCCATGATTTGACTACTATTTCCGCTGCTACAATATTGGATTAAGTGTGTTAAATGTAGATTAATTGACTTGTATGAATGCCATGTTTACTTTCTAGAAATTGTTTCCGTTAGCCTTTTGATATTTCATTTGGCTCATATGTGCTCGAAATTTCTGTTTTAGTTGATGTTTGGTTATCTTGATGCGTTTGCGTTGGTGTCATCAATATGATATGTGTTTGTTCTTAATTGCTATTTGTTCTTCCGGATTTCTGTATGATTGTGTTTACGCAAAATCTTCAATGATTCATTGATCTTATTCCGTTGTGACTTCGTTATTCGTTTCTTTGTTTTAATTCGTATTTCTATTTTGTTTGGTTTTCGTTTTGTTATATCTGTTCACTGGGCTTTGTAAGCTCAGCCGCATTTTCTTTTCCTGCAGCAGGTATTAAGCATTCAAGATGAGCTTATGGGATAGCTGATCCGGGTTGAGAGTAGAGATGAGAGCAAGATTTGAAATAGGGATCTTAGATTTATTTTGATTATTAAGTTATTTATATTTTCTTTGTAAGTTTTGTAAAGGTTTCCGCTATTGTATAGTACTTAAGGTTCTGATATGAAACCGTATTTGTGATATCTTTACCCTTGTCGGGTTGGGGTGTTACACTCTGAATGTAAGTTACAGTCCTTAATCAAATGAGTAGGACTAAAACAAACAAAACAAAGTTTTTGATCTGTGATTCCAAAGTTTCTTCTATGAGTATGACTAAACCTATCCTGTCTTCTAGGTGAATGATGAAAACTGTTTTGACCAAAATTATCCCAAAAAGGTTTAGCAGTCTGTTGAAAAGGTTTTTTGAAAGGTACTGCTAAAGGTTTAGCAGTACTTTGAGGTGTGGCAGTACTTTGGTGTGAAAGTACTGCTTGGTTTTGAACATCATCTACCTTAGGTGTTTCAACAGTTTCTTTTGAGATTTCATACCTAGATTGACCTTTAAGTATCTTCCAAAACTCTAAGCTATCTACTCCAAAACGAGAAACATCAGGCCTAAGAGGTTGATGACTATCAGTGGGATGAGGGACTGCATGATAGGCATTATCTTTCTTAAACTCGAGAGGTGGTTCACTAACTAATTCCTCATTACTAGATGTGTCTACATAATTAATGAGTTCATCATCACTAGTGGTTATATCCTCAAAGTCACATTCATCCTGATCACTAGGTGGGTTTTCTATGTTATTAAAGTCCATACCAAAACCTAGGCCAGTTTTAATATAAGCTCTTCTCTGTTTTTCAACATAAGTGACATGAGAAAGACCTGATTGTCCCCAAGCATTAAACTTTTCTAGTAATTCATCTCTCTCCTTAGTTAATTTCTAAATTTCAGAGATCTTACAGTTTAACTTCCATTCACTTAATTTCAATGATAATCTGTTGTTCATACTTTTCTTAAGCCACTTCATTATTTTCATGTGTTATAATTTTGGCTTCCATTGACTCTAAAGTTATTTGATAACCTGCTACTTCAGACCTAGCCTTTATACTGAGTTATCTCTTTCACCACATAACTATTCAGTACTTTTTGATAAAAGTCATGACAATTGGAATATACCTCAGAGATAGGGGTGAACTTGGTGAAGTAGCCATCATAGCAAGTAGAACAGGATCATCTTCACTCTCCATGCTCCAGTCAAAACTTCCAAAACCAACTTTAGACTCCATAGCAGCATGTCCAGGTTCCTCATCAAAAGCTGTGCTCCAGTCAAAATCTTCCACTGAATCCTCCATAGCTACCATACAGTAGGTTACTGGTTCATCATCAAACTCAACACTCCAGTCAACCTCTCATAGATTCTCTTGAGCAACCAAAGCTTTTGTTTTACGTTATAGGAATTTCTTTCAACTCTAACGTTGGTTTCTCAGCGATCCTGTTTGCTTGATACTTAGCAAACCTGCATTCCCTTGCAAAGTGTCTAGTCTTTTGACAATTGAAGCATTCAATTTTGGATTTGTCAAAAGTAATTCCCTGTTTTGGTTTGAAGTCTATGCCTCTTCCAGTTTTCTTCATAAACTTCTTGATCCTA
>OU343219.1:249025553-249112385 GCA_910596185.1 Chrysanthemum makinoi | reverse complement strand
GGTTCTTAATATCATTCAACATCTTCACGCCAAGTCTTTTTTTCTATGCTTCTATCTCTTGATCTTTAGCCCGAGATACTCAAATTTCTTCAAATCATATAATTTAACCATGGCAATTTCTTCTTCATACATTCTCCACTGTGATATCATAAAAATAATATTTAATTTTCAATTTTATCAAATAACAAAAAGATATAGTTTCCAATCAAACCTTTGATAGAAGTTCATCTTGTTGGCGAACACACTCCACATCTCTTTCTTGTTCAGCGTTAAGTGCCTTTAACTGACTTAGCGTTTCTCTATTCTTCTCGACGGCCTAAAAAAAGGTTAAAATAAAATAAAATAATAAAATAGTATATGTAAATACATCTTTTTGAAATGTGTATATTCAGTTAAAGAGTGGTGTAATACGCTTGCCTATTCAGATCATTGCAATTCAGCACTTGTATCAATAAGAGCACGATGCAGAACGGGAAGTTGGGGATCACCTAAAGCCTTCTCGGTTTCTTCTAAAAGTCTAACTGGAGATAGTTTAGCAAAGTCGCACACGCAATCTTTATACCTGAAAAATCGTCTTCCTTCATTAACACATTTTCATCAAGTTTACCGTCGTCGCGACGTACCTTGTTCACATGTTCCAGTAACTTCTCTTCAGATATAACAGGCAGACAAGTTGAAACTTTGGGACTAATTGCATGTCCTCCAATGACGAATCAAGATGATTTCGTGGCGGTGATGAGGCCCTGAATAAAAATTGCCTCTTCTTTATTGAATATGTTCCGCCTCACTGTTGACACTCTAAAACCGAGACACCCAGCTGAGTCGATAGAGATTCGAACCTTATACCATTGTAGTTCGTACTGTAATTGTAAATTAAAGCTGCACCTGAAATCTATTTAGCAAATTTGATTGCATCTTTTCTTATGGCCTCAAAAAATGGATTGGTGAAATAGAGATGGTGAGATCTGGGATCAATAGAAGATCATATCATGTCACATGCAGTCGTCAATGCTTTGGAATGATCAAAATCAGAAACTCTCCTTCTAACGAATGGCCATGCTGCAACAGACCCAAATGAGCGATTACACCAACAATATAAAAACATTTTTCTTTTCTATTTTTTGTTAGACTATCATGGTAAATACATGCTTAGCTCTTGGAGAAAAGATGGGTGATATATTGATATCATTTCCTTCAAGTAAGAAATTAGCTTATAACTATTTAATCTCTCGACATGCTTGATGCAACATAAAGCTCTATAACATGTAATTCTTAAAGATATATATATACCTGTCCATGCATCCTTCACACTTCACCATGAATTTATCTGGATTATCGGGCATCTTACACTTGCAGTATCTTCATATATCAGAAAATTAAACCACAATTACTTTTTACTCAGAGTTCAATATAGCAATTCCACAAAAATCAAAAGTGTATTCACACACGACACGATCAGCGCGAACGCATTAGAGTAGCAGCCTTGTATTCAAACCGAAAAAAATAGTCCTCGGTAGCCACATTCACCAGCTTCTTATAATTCCTAAAAGAATGCACATTAAACTTCCCTTCAATCTTACCTCGACTCTCGCCAATCATAATGATCCGACAAAACCTCCTTTGCACCATGAAACATACACCTCCTCTCTAACGATTCCTTCGCTTGTAATACCTCCTAACCTTAACCTTTCACATTACTCCTATGATCAACCTCTAGCTTCTCCACGCTAGCAAGATACACTGGTTTGTCCAAACCAACCAAATTTCATCAATAACACACAATCACGACAGTATAAAAAAGTAAAACACCTTTCTATAAACGAATATAGTATTTTTAAGTAACAAAAAGAAGTCCAAAGAACTAATAGAAAGTATGTACCATCTAGTACATAAATAAACGTTAGTATGCTGCAAAAAATATATAAAAAAAAAACTTTAAAAAAATCATCTTTACTACAGAGTACTATATATAAGATAAGATCTTTTGCAATCCCACTATACAACATGATCAAGAGAGAAAAGTTAGAGCATGATGGGAAGCATGGTTATCCTAAGGCCACGGGCCACTTAATGTAACTGACCTCTATAACCAAATATTTGATAATTTCATAGACTGCTTCGAGTTCCACATCAGGCGCCTGCATAACAACCTGCACATCAAATCAGAGAAGAAGAAAAATACCGTATGTGATAATGAGATGAATGAGTGATATTAGGGTTTTGGGAAAAAAAATACTCCGTGTAATTGGATTGGGCTTTATTTTAAGGGTTATTTAATTACATACCTTTATCAATAATAAGCTGCAAACTAATTCAAAACAATTGTGTTAGTGCAGTGGTAAATATATATGGCAGTGTTACTCAAGACCCATGTTCGAACCTAGCTTCATCATTTTTTGAGATAATTAAATCCGAATTTTGCCACATAAATGCCACATAAATACAATGATGACATGGAAATATGACATGGCATTATGAGATGCCAATTGGCATTTTATGTGGCATGCCTCCTCTTATATATAATGTATAGATTTTGCCACATAAATGCCACATAAATACAATGATGACATAGAAATATGACATGGCATTATGAGATGCCAAGTGGCATTTTATGTGGCATGCCTCCTCTTATATATAATGTATAGATATATATATATATATATATATATATAGAGTTAGGATCAAATAAGAAGATTACTTAAAATAAGAAGGAATAAGAAGAACTATAACCGCAAATCCGAGATGCACCAACCTAAATTAGATGCATCCCTATAATTTTAGATTCATTATAACGCACCATAGTGTGTTTTCTAGCTTTTAATCGGATGCATATAACGTATATTAGATACATTTCATGATTTCTCTTATTTTTGTTCCTCCTTCAGTACGAAATCATGAAAATTAATTTGCACCATTTATACATCAAATTAACTTTCGAAACTCAAGATGTTGCATCTATATGAATAGAAATGCATCTAATGCAAGTCGTTGCATCTCAAATACGTTGTTTTGGTCACTTCTCACCACTTCTTATTTTAATTTACTTCTCACTAGATCCCTACTATATATATATATATATATATATATATAGTAAGTATAGTCGACCCAAAAAGATCAAAGAAGAAGGGAAGAATACCAAGCTTGTGTGAAGAAAGAAAAGCAACACAAAACGGACCAAATTGAAATCCACAGCAACCCCAATCAAACCTTGTTCGTTCCTCCTGTTACACGCACCACAGCAGCCTAAACACCCTTCTTGTACCCACAGATTCCACGCACCAAGGCCAAAAGAAAACCCTACGTAACCACCCTTGCTGCCCACGATTAACACCCCTTTTGTACTCGTATACTTCTGCTTTCCTTGCCGATTGGTGAGTAAATATGGTAGAGAGTTTTAAGGTTTTGATAGGTGTAATGTGTGTGTATAATCTTAGGGTTTTCAAAAGTGAAGATGTAGTTTCAAGATGAATAGGATATCGGCAATATTAAAAGGATTGGGGGGTTTTGGCCGAGTATGGAAGAAGACTAGATGACCAATTCTTCTCCTTGAATATTCATTGCACTTGGACAAAACAAGTTGTGCACTACCTTTTTATTATTTTTGGCCCATACTAGACTTAGGGTAGTGATATTTATGACCAATTACTTGTACATGTTGAATCCATATAGCTTAGATTATAGTTTAGAACATGCTTAAAAGTCTTATGATTTTATGTGAACCAATATTACAAGTGCTAATATATATATACTAAGATTAGAGTGTAAATTTTTTTGTCATATCATAATCTTATGACTTAAGTCTTATTTACATCATAAGTCTTCAAATCTTGTTTTAAGTTAACTTTACACTTAGATTAGGTTCTAAATTGCATACTTAAAGTTTAAAAATTAGGGTATTATAACCTCAGTCAGAAACAATTCGGTACTCAAGAGTTTCTTTGAGAAACAAAAACTCATTGGACCTAACTTCTTTGACTGGTATCGCCAGCTTCGCATTATCCTGTCAGCTGAAGATAAGGAAAACTATTTGGAGCATCCTATTCCTGCTGCACCTGTTGCAGCTCCTGGACACCAAGTCCCTCCTGAGGGTCTTGCAGCTCAGGCTGTTTGGGTCAAGGGATCTAAGGACATTGTTGCATTCATGCTTATGACCATGGAGTTAGAAATCCAATGAAATCTAACTCACTTTGGTGCATATGACATGCTACAGGAGCTGAAATCCATGTTTGCTCAACAGGCAGAACAGGAACTTCTTCAAACCGCGAGAGAATTTCACGCATGCAAGCAAAAAGAAGGTTAATCTGTAAGCTCATATGTTCTTAAGATGAAGATGTTGGGATTTTAGATCTAGTTAACCAGTAACCTCTACGAGTCGCGGATAATGGATCTAGTTAATACAATTATGTTAACACGTAAATAATAAACATATAATTAATACATTATTAATTAATTAAAAGGGAATAAAGAAGGCTAACCTTGCTTGGCAATTGAACTCTATTAACGGAACAAGAAACCCTTTAAACTTTTAAGTGTCTAAAGTAAACACCTCAAGAGTATCACACACAAACCCGATTCACGATATACGCTCGATGTAGCTAGTCGAGAACGTAATAAATAAAACTAAATTAATAGCTTAATATTATAATGAAACCACTTGTGCTCCACGCATAGAAAACAAAAGAGGTTGTCTCTTTCTTTCCAAAATACCCACCACCTTTTTTATCGCTTTGTCCACCGTGAAAACAAAGAACCACCAAACAATGATCTAAACACTTGGATCAAATTAAGATGCAAGTTTAGAAACAAAACTTAAACCCTTAGCTCGACTTGTGAACTAAACGATTAAGGGTTAAGAAACAGCAGAAGTTAATCGGTTATAGGATAGAAGGTGAAGTTATGCGTGAGTTTTGAGGTTCCGGGATTGGTTATATAACCTTGTAATCCAAACCCTAGTAGGTTAACATGGCTTGGTCGACAAGTTAAACAAACCCAAACCCACTCAAAAACCTGCACCCGATCAGTTGTGAAACACAAGGCCCAAGGCTTTCACTGAAGAACCCAAACAAAGAGCTAAAACAGCCCACGGGTCAAACATATTGATCGGGTCATAAATACGCATTACGTGCAATTCAAGTTTTATTACGCTCACGTATACCGTTTATCGCGTGTGCCCCCATCGGCTCATACACGTTTAGTTGTTTTGTCGTGTTTTCATACTCCCACAAACCAACAGCTCCCACTTGGGAGTTGGTGTGTCGGATAGCACACAAAACTAACGACGGAAACGCCTAGCAAACGCTCTCACTCGCTTTTTAACTAAATGTGTTTGAGAGAATAGTTTCGTAAAAGTTTCAAGAGCATGGTCATTCAATGTCTTGCTTTAATCATCCTTTGTTATAGATACCGCTAAACCATGGATTATGGATCTTTAATCATTCCATATAGTTTAACCATTTAGAATCTCGTTATAGATTTTAATTCAGATATACCAAATGTAATTAAGAATCATCTTGCATTACCCTTTGGGTCCGGCCGCAGTTATCCATTAAACTGAGAGGCCATGGTATCTTTCTGCACATATCAAGTGGAGTAACAAATCCTTTATTGACTACAAGCGTTGTGGATGCTGCTTCACATCACTCTAAAATATAGCTTTTATAACTACCTTGTTCAGATAGCGTTTTGCATATACTTACAAAAAGTGATATCCACACATAATAGAACTTACTTGCATCTCAAGTCTAAGGACGAAGATAACAAACCATTTTCAATATTTTACTTATGACAAGGATCCAAAAGTAAATCTTTGAAAGTTTGGGGAATCCAATATGCATCTCTAGTGAATACATATGAGTTTGGGAACAATCAATTCTAGTTAGAATTATAACCAACACTCACATTTGCCTTATCATAACAATATTCCATATTGTTAACCGACAATGGACATATTTTGAATGATAAATCATTTCATGGATTAAACATGCAAAAATGGAATAACATATTATATGAATATAATAACAAATACCTCAGATCTTTATTAATCGAAAATAATAACTGTTTTACAACCCAAATTATCCAAATACTAATTAACACACAGTTTACATGAGACTACTAGTAGGTACCAAACCTATTTCTCTAGTCAATTTAGAATGCTTAGGGAAATCCAAAGCTTTCGTAAATGGATCAACTAGATTGTCATCTGTGTGAACCTTTAATATCTTCACATCTCCCATTTCAATGGTTCTCAAGATAATGAATTTTAGCGCGATAATGTCTAGCACTTTTAGTGATTCCGCTCATTTGCTATAGTAATGGCTCCAGATATCACAATACATATTTATGGGTTCTTCAATTGTGGGAAAATGTTCAACCAGTAAATGAATTTACTTAATCCATACGCCTCTTTTGATGCATCACAAGCAAAGAATATACTCACTTCAGTAGATGAAGTAGCAAAAATACTTTGCTTAGTGCTTTTCCAATCAACAGAACCTCCATTTAGAACAAATACATATCCAAGTCGAGATTTTAAGTCGTCAGATCTCGTCAGATATCCAAAGATCGTAGCAAGAAACCCTGAGCTCTTGTTCATCTTTTCCTCCATAGATCAGAAACATATCCTTAGTATTGCGTAAATACTTTAGAATATTTTTCACACAGCCCGTGAAGTTCACCGATTCTGTTGGAATCGGCTTTTGTCAACATTCTCGTATGAACGCAACATCAGACGAAAGTACATCTCGCTTTCAAGATATATTAGAACCTATAGCCGAAGCATATAAGGAATCCTTTTCGCATGCGCTTTTCTCTCGGAAAGTGTTTCCAAAGACCTTGTGATTTACTCAATTTAGGCTTATCTTGCATTGGGATTATTCCAATATTGGAGTTCCTTCCATACAAAATCTTTTCAAGATTTTCTCAATGTAAGCACTTTGACTCAAAACTAATTAATCCAAGTAGATCTGCTCATTTATAGATCTTTACTCCCAACGAATATATGCAGCCTTTCCTAAATCTTTTCATGAAGTAAAACATCTTTGCCAAGATAGGATTTTGACGTCTTGTAACATGAGAAATAATGTTCATGTATGGCATTTTATAGCTCTAATGTTCGCTACAGAGAAAAGGTTTCTTCATAATCAATCCCGTAGGTTTGAGTGAAGCCCTTTGCTACGAGACGAGCTTTAAAGGTGTATACCTTACCATCCATATCAGTCTTCTTCTTGAAGAGCCACTTGTGCCAACCTGTCTTGCGCTAGGAGGAAGCTCAACTAAGACCCGTATCATTGTCTTTCATGGATTGCATTTCCACATTCATCGCATCAAGCCATTTCTTGGATTCTGGATCCACAATGCAGCTTTATAGTTATTGGGTTCACCAAGATCCCCTAACTCATGTTCCTCAGCGTCAATTTATAAACACATACGGGCAGAGCACGGCGTCCTATTGGACTTTCGAATGGGAACAATATCACTTTGAGGTTCTTCAATCTCTTGATCATCCTCATCATGATGAATGCTAGTGTCTAAAGAAGGATTTGTATCTTCTTCTTGAAGTAATTCAAGATCATCCATACTCCCACTTGCTTTAAGATCCATAAGATTACTCTCAAAGAACTCAGCATTTCGAGCAACAAAAACTTTGTTCTCAGATGGAAGATAGAAAGAATATCCCATAGTTTCCTTAGGGTATCCTACGAAGATACACTTAATAGCTCTAGGTTCAAGTTTGTCAGGTTTGGTAAGTGTATCACGCTTAACAAGTGCCTCACAACCCCTGACTTTTAAGTAAGACAGCTTAGAGGCTTGCCCATGCCATACTTCGTATGGTGTCAACCTTCTTAGTTGGAACCATATTGAGAATGCGTGCCAGACTCAAGGGCATAATCCCAAAAGGACTTTGGAAGAGTAGTTTGTTTCATCATAGATCGCACCATGTCAAGCGGTTCGATTTCCCTCGGATACACCATTGTGTTGTGGAGTATAAGGAGGAGTTCGATGGGCAATAATCCCATGCTCCTTCAGATGATCCAAAAGCTCTTGACTCATATATTCACCTCCACGATCGAAGACGTAGTGATTTTATGGTCTTTCCGAGTTGATTTTCTACTTCCTTTTGAAACACTTTGAATGTTTCAAACACTTCATGTTTATGTTTCAGCAAGTAAACATAACCATACCGACTATAATCGTCATGTAAGTCACAAGTAATTTGCTCCTTGTCTTGAAGTGATTCTAAATGGGCCACATACATCTGAGTGTATAAGTCCAAGCAGATCTTTAGCCCTTTCCACTTGATGTGAATAAGGTTTTCTAGCCATCTTACCGGACATACAAGCAACACACTTTTCAAGAGACTTAATGTCAGATGAGTTGAGAAGTCCATCTTGTTGCAACTTCTCCATGCATTTCTTGCTAATGTGTCCAAGACGAATTGCCACAAGAGAGTCAGAGTCCAAGGTCTTGCTCTTTTATTGCTTACAACAAACATAGAACTTTCATTTGTATTTGAATAAGACATTTCAATTTCATAAACACCATCACGAGGAATAGCAGAAAATAAACAACGTTATTCTTAGAAACTGAAATATAATTATTCAATTCAAAATAGTTAATAAAACCATCGTCATACAAACGAGAAACTGAAATAATCCCCCTAGTAATAGAGGGAGCATAATGACAATCTTTTAAAACAATAACTAATCCACTAGGGAGTGATAAATGATAGTTTCCAATAGCTTCAACTTCTGCTCATTGACCATTGCCCACGCATGACTTAAAGCTCCCCTTCAGCCTTCCTATCGCCTTAGACCCGAGTATTATTACGATGTGAGTACCACAACCAGGTCATATACTAAGGATGATTTAGGAAAGAGTAGAGTTCTATAGTGAAAATACCTCAAGAACTAGCTGCAAGAGACTGTTTCTTCTTTTTCATTAACTCGGGATACTGGGACAATTCCTTCTCCAATGTCCTCGTCTCACCACACGGTGACAGTGTAGCCCTTTGCTTGGATTATCCTTCTTGGGTGGTGGAGGAATCTTGGGTTTGGATTTATAGGTAGAAGCATTGTATGGCTTATACTAGAGCATAACCAAACTTGTTGTTTCCATTCCCATGATTCCCTTAGCGACCTTAAACGATTTATTCTTTGTGGTTTTTCTGGACCTTACCACCACGCACATAATGGAGTGCAAAAGCATCTTTCTTTCAACGCCGCATCATGTTGCTTAAGCATAGCATGCAGTTCATTAATAGTCTTCCCCATGCTGTGCATATTAAAGTTCTGCACAAACGAGATGTACTCTTTAGAAAGACCGATTAGGATCAAACTAATTCCATAGTGGAGAGTAACTGGGTGACCAAGACGTTCCAAACTGTCAATGTAGCTCTTCATCTTCAGAACATATGAGCTAACCGATTGACCCTCTTCCCGCTGCAAGCGTGAAATTCACGCAGTTTGTAGAAGCTCTTGTTCTGCTTGTTGGGAGAACATAGACTTCAACTCCTGAAGCATGTCATAAGCACCAAGATGAGTTAGATTTCGTTGGATCTCTAACTCCATGGTCATGAGCATGAAGGCAGCTATGTCCTTTGAACCTTTAACCCAAGCAAGTGGACGCAAGAGCCTCAGTAGGACAGGCCGAGTAGCAACAGTGCTGCAGGTATGGGATGCTCTAGATAAGCTTCCTTATCTTCTGATAGTATGATGCTAAGTGGCGATACCAATCAATGAAATTAGGTCCAGTGAGTTTTGTTTCTCAAAGAAACTCCTGAGTACCGAACTGTTTCCGATTGAAGTAGTCATCTACAATTGAAAAGTTCAAATAATTAGTATTTTCGATAATTACATTCTTAAAGAATTAACTACCCAATTAATTACTAATAAGACTAAGATCCAACTTGCAACCCCATTAATTACCATAGGTCCGACCTGTATAAAAAAATGGGACAAGAGGTGTTTACGAGCGTTAATTGCATAATGCAACTCTTAGATTTATGAGACTGTTTAAGGCATTAGTATCAATAATAATGTCAAAAGCATGTTTAGTTCTCATCGTATGCCTCGGTCCGAGGTCTGACCAGTGTTAACTCGATATAAGTCCCAAGTATGAACGTAAAATAACCGAGGTCCACCAATGAGAAATAATTACCATGGGTTGGAAAGGCCCTTAGGTCCTGACTGCAGAAGTCAATCCAATTGCACGTGTCCATAGGGGTGGCATAGACTTAATATTAACAAATAGGTATGCACACATAAATGTGGTGAAAGTCGTACAAAGAAGCATGCAAAACAACTTTGTAACACTAATTTTAAAAACTTTTGGTAATGACACCGTAGTGATCATCATGGTTCACGGTAGCTCCAATCGAACCACGGGAGGCAGAGGACCAAGTAAGCGTAAAGCGTAACCTTAGACATCCTTTCAGTGAGACTGTGCTCACTTCTTTAAACCCCCTTTTAGTTTGTTCTAGTGGGTGAGCCGTACATCCCAAGTGTCCATAGCGTCTAGTTTTTAAATTCTTGAAAACGTGTTTCATATATTAGGTCACTTTATTTTACAAAACAATTTTCCACGAATCAAATAGCAGGTCACAATGAGCATGATATTTAGGCGTGTAATAAAGACCAATATTAATGTTATGGTTACGATATGTATTATTCCATATTGCATACAATTAGGTGTCAAAACAAGTAATAATGCACATATAGGAATCACAAACATACAAGCATAAACATCAATATAAATAACCAAATATTGTTCCGAGTCCTTCTTGGTCTTCCCCAAACGGAGAACCACAAGACCGTCACTAGGATGCAGTACCTAGATCGCCCCATACATCACTTAGAAAAGCAATTGAGTGGGTCTTGTGGCCGGAAAAACACATAAAGCATGGCAATCCCAATTAACAAGTAATTACGCAATATATGTATTTAAGTCAATATGTAATTCTAATTATCAGAATAATTCTAATTAACAATTAAATAAATACAAATTAACTTTTAATTCTAATTAGCAAGTAATTTAAATTTAACATGTAATTCTAAATTAACAATTTAATTTTAATTAACAAGCTAATTATAATTCACATGTAAATTAAATTCTAATTAACAAATTAATTCTAATTATCAATATAATTTTAATTTGTGTGTGACTAGTTATTATTTATTAAAAATTTGACAAGTATTGCATGTAATTGTCAAAATTAAAATAAAACAAAATAACTATACTAGGTTTCATGCAGCCCTTTTAAAACATGTTTATTAATATCGTGAACGTGTAACCCATAATCGCAAAAACGAAGTTGGCCGTGATGCCACTGGGATTTTAGATCTAGTTAACCAAGAACCCTACTAGCACGAGCGGATAATGGATCTAGTTAATACAATTATGTTAACACGTAAATAATAAACATATAATTAATACATTATTAATTAATTAAAAAGGGAATAAAGAAGGCTAACCTTGCTTGGCAATTGAACTCTAGTAACGGAACAAGAAACCTTACTAAACTTTAAGTGTCTAAAGTAAACACCTCGAAGAGTATCACACACAAACCCGATTCACGATAATGTTCGAGCTAGTCGAGAACGTAATAAATAAAACTAAATTAATAGCTTAATATTATAATGAAACCACTGTGCTCCACGCATGTAGAAAACAAAAGAGGTTGTCTCTTTCTTTCCAAAATACCCACCACCTTTTATCAGCTTCTTTGTCGACCAGAAAACAGCAAAGAACCACCAAACAATGATCTAAACACTTGGATCAAATTAAGATGCAAGTTTAGAAACAAAACTTAAACCCTTAGCTCGACTTGTGAACTAAACGATTAAGGGTTTAAAACAAAGCAGAAGTTAATCGGTTATAGGATAGTAAAGGTGAAGTTATGCGAGTTTTGAGGTTCCGTGATTGGTTTATATAACCTTGTAATCCAAACCCTAGTAGGTTAACATGGCTTGGTCGACAAGTTAAACAAACCCAAACCCACTCAAAAACCTGCACCCGGGCCAGAAACACAAGGCCCAAGGCTTTCACTGAAGAACCCAAACAAAGAGCTAAAACAGCCCACGGGTCAAACATATTGATCGGGTCATAACATGCATATCGGGTAACGTTTATTCAAGTATTTATTACGTTCAACACGTATACTCGTGTTTATCGCGTGTGCCCCCATCGGCTCATACACGTTTAGTTGTTTTGTCGTGTTTTCATACTCCCACAAACCAACAGAAGAGCTACATTGATAACTTGGAGCTTCTAAGTCATCCCGTCACTCTGAACTATGGAGTTAGTCTGTTCTTGATTGGACTTTCTAAAGAGTATGACACCTTTGTGCACAACTGTAATATGCACAACATGGTGAAAACTATGAATGAATTACATGCTATGCTTAAACAACATGAGCAAACGCTACCCAAGAAAGATGCTGCACCTGCACTTCATAATATACGTGCGGAAAAGGTCCAAAAAACCCATGGGTAAAAATTGTTTAAGGCTGCTAAGGGGAATCAAGGGAAGGGAAAGTACAAGTTGGCTTATGCTCCTGAGCATAAACCATCTTATGCTCCTAAGCCTAATATTCCTCCACCACCCAAGAAGGATTCTGCTAAGGACGCAACCTGTCACCAATGTGGTGAAATAGGTAATTGGAGAAGGATATGTCTCGTGTATCTCACCGAGTTGATGAAAAAGAAGAAGTTATCTCTAGGAAGTAACACTACAGGTATTTTCACCATAGAACTCTATTCATTTCCTAATACATCTTGGGTTTATGACACGGTTTGTGGTACTCACATTTTTAATACTACTCAGGGTCTCAGGGGAAGTAGGAAGCTGAAGCCAGAAGCTTTAAGTCTGTACGTGGGCAATGGTCAACGGGCAGCAGTTGAAGCTATTGGAGTTTTTCATTTATGTATCCCTAGTGGATTAGTGGTTGTTTTGAACAATCGTCATTATGCTCCCTCTATTACTAGAGGTATTATTCCAGTTTCATGTTTGTTTGACGATGGTTTTGTTAATCGTTTTGAATCGAATAATTCAATTTCAATTTCTAGGAATAATGTTGTTTATTTTAGTGCTATCCAAAGGGATGGTATTTATGAAATTTATATGTCTTGTTCTAAAACAAATGATAGTTCTATGTTTGTTGTTAGCAATAAAAGAGCGAAGCCTGCCTTGGACTCTACTCTCTTGTAGCACTGTCGTCTTGGACATATTAGCAAGAAACGCATGCAGAAGTTGCAACATGATGGACTTCTGAACTCAACTGACATTAAGTCATTTGAAAAGTGTGTTTCATACATGTCTGGTAAGATGGCAAGAAAACCCTATTCACATCAAGTGGAAAGGGCTAAAGATCTACTTGGACTAATACACACCGATGTATGTGGCCCATTTAGAACTGTGTCAAGACAAGATGCAAGTTACTTCGTCACTTTTACTGATGACTATAGTCGGTATGGTTATGTTTACTTGTTGAAACATAAACATGAAGTGTTTGAAACATTTAAGGTGTTTCAAAAGGAAGTATAAAACCAACTTGGGAAGACCATTAAGTCACTATGTTCTGATCGTTGAGGTGAATATATGAGTCAAGAGTTTTTGGATCATCTTAAGAAGCATGGGATTATTTCCCGTCGCACTCCTCCTTACACGCCACAACATAATGGTGTGTTTGAGAGGAGAAACTGAACACTACTATACATGATTCGCTCCATGATGAGTCAAACTACTCTCCCAAAGTCCTTTTGGGATTATGCCCTTGAGTCTGTTGCGCGCATTCTCAACATGGTTCCAACTAAGAAGGTTGATAAGACACCATACGAGGTATGGCATGGGCAAGCCCCTAAGTTGACATGGATGGTGCAATACACACCTTTAAAGCTTGTCTCATAGAAAAGGGCTTCACTCAAACCTACAGGGTTGATTATGAAGAAACCTTTTCTCCTATTGCAGACATTAGAGCTATAAGGATTCTCATAGCCATAACTACGTTCTATGACTATGAGATTTGGCAAATAGATGTCAAAACCACTTTCCTCAATGGACATCTTTCCGAAGAAGTCTATATGGTGCAACCTGAAAGTTTTGTTAATCCAAAATATCCTAACCAAGTATGCAAGCTGAATCATTCCATTTATGGACTTAAGCAAGCGTCTAGGCAATGGATAAACGTTTTAATGATGAGATTAAGAAGTTGAGTTTCACTCAGAATCAAGATGAGCCATGTGTACATCAGAAATCTAGTGGGAGTTATGCAACTTTCCTAATTCTATATGTTGATGACATATTACTCATGGGAAACAACATTCCAATGTTACAAGATGTAAAATCCTATCTTGGAAAATGTTTTGCCATGAAAGATCTAGGAGAAGCTGCATATATTCTTGGAATCAAGATCTATAGAGATAGATCAAAAGGATTAATTGGTTTATGCCAAAGTGCTTACAATAAGAAAATCTTAAAAAGATTTTTCATAGAGAATTCCAAACGAGGAACTATCTCAATGCAAGATGAGCCTAAATTGAGTAAATCATAAGGTGCTGAGACACCAAAAAGAGCGCATGCAGAAAGTTCCCTACGCCTCGGCTATAGGATCTATTATGTATGTTGTGAGATGTACTCATCCTGATGTTGCGTTCGCTCAGAACATGACAAGCCGATTTCAACATAATCCAGATGAACTTCATTAGACTGTTGTTAAGAATATTCTTAAGTATTTACGCAATACTAAGGATATGTTTCTGGTTTACGGAGGTGATATAAAATGAGAGCTCAAGGTTTCTTGCTACACTGATACTGGATATCTGACAGATGCTGATGACCTAAAATCTTAGACTGGATATGTATTCATTTTAAATGGAGGTGTTGTTGACTGGAAAAGCACAAAGCAGAGTATTTCTGCAACTTCATCTATAGAAGTTGAGTACATAGCTGCTTATGATGCATCTAAAGAGGCTGTATGGATTCAAAAATTCATTTCTATAAATATGTATTGTGATAATACGGGAGCCATTACTATAGCTAATGAAAGTGGAATCACCAAGGGTGCTAGACATTACTGCACGAAAGTTCATTATCTTTGAGAAACCATTGAAATGGATGACATGAAGATATTAAAGGTTCACACAGATGAAAATCTAGCTGATCCATTTACGAAGGCTTTAGCATATCCTAAGCATTCTAAATTGACTAGGGATATTGGTTCAATACCAGCTAGTAGTCTCATGTAAATCTGTGTGTAATTAGTATTTGGATAATTTGGAATTGTAAGACAGTTTTACTTCCAGATAAATAAAGATATGAGGTATTTTTTATTTTATTCATATAACCTGCTGTTCCATATTTGCATGTTTATTCCATGAAATGATTTATCATTCTAAATATGTCCATTGTCAGTTAACAATATGGGAATATTGTTATGCAAATGCAAATGTGAGTGTCGGTTATATTCTATGAGAATGTGGATTGTTCCCGCCAAACTCATGTATATTCACAAGGGATGCATATTGGATATCTCAACTTTCAAACATTTACTTTTTGATCCTTGTCATGAGTAAAAGTTGAAATGGTTTGTTGAGTCATCTTGAGACTTGAGATACAAGCAAGTTCTGTTATGTGTGGATATCACTTTTGTAATTAAATGCCAAACGCTATCCTGAATAAGGTAGTTATAAAAGCTATTTTTCGGAGTGATGTGAAGCAGCATCCACAACACTTGTAGTCAACAAATAATTTGTTACTCCACTTGATTTGTGCAGAAAGATACCATGGGCCCTCTCCAAAATTAATCAGATAATTGTTCGGCCGAACCCAAAGGGTAATGCAAGATGATTCTTGATTACATTTGGTATATCTAATTAAAATTCTTTAACGAGAATCTAAATGGTTAAACTATATGGAATGAGTTAGGATCCATATCCATGGTTTAACGGTATCTATAACAAAGGATGATAAAAGCAAGACATAAATGACCATGCTACTGAGAATGATTTATGAAACAATATCTCAGACACCTTTAGTTTAAATAGTGAGTGAGAGCGTTGCTAGACATTTCCGTCATTGGTATTTATGTTGTCTACTACTACAACTCCCAAGTGGGAGTTGTTGGTATGTAGGAGTTGAATACAACTAAGGGTGTGTGAGCCTATTGGGGGCACACACGCTAAAACATTAGAATATGTTTATTCGATTTCACGTTAAGCTCAATATGACCCGGTTTGGACACAATGAGAACTAGACAAGATATAGTCTTAACCTAATACCTATGGCTGGTTTCATGGAGGGTATATGGGGAGGAATATTCTTTCTAGGGTCTTAAGGAAGTGATTAGGGTTGAAGAGTTGAATCATGATGTGATTAGGAGCTGTATTTGATCAGGTTTATGTAGAACTTGAACCTCATCAAGTGCTAGGGTTAAGAGGCTATATATGCATCCTCATAACTCACCTCCTGAGTCTCGACATACACAAAATACACATTCTGCAACTCTCAATCTATTTCAGCCGATTAACACCTTACACAATCTAGGGTTTAATCATTGTTCTTTCACTTCAAACCTATACTTGCATCTTTTGATCCAAGGAGTTGTTCATAGGTTTTCTAGTTCGTGTTCTTGGGGTTCCTGGTCGAAGCAGAAGCCAAAAGAGGTTGTTTGCTTTGCTGTGTGCTCGGGCAGATAGAAGCATAAGTACATCGGGTTCTTTTTACCCGATATTGGACAGTGTTTCTTTTGGTTCTTGGGCGCTTTTTGATTATCTGATATCAATTGCAGTTAAGGGGCTGTTTTGGTTTGATCTGACGTTGAGCTATTGACACTAGGTCTTTGGGTATACATGATATACGACTAGCACTCCGGGTGTATTCGGTTCACGTGTTTGTGTGAGCAACCGTAGAGGTGATTATTTAACCACTATTTGTTTTATTTGCGGGTGACTACGAGGGTTAGCTTTCTTGTTCCCTTTTACCTTAGTTTGTTTATTAAATGTGTTAATTGTAATTACTTAAAATAGATCCATTATCTGTTGCGTACTCGTAGAGTTAATAGTTAGCATGTTCTTTAATCCCAACACATTCATCTTTGTTGTTTTGTGTAGTGGAATATGAGATCATAAGTGTTGTCTTTAGTGTTGAAAGTCAAATGTGCATTTTATTTAAACCAAACCCTAGCTACATAACATCACTCATTCATCACCAACACAAAAACTCTTCTCCTTTCCCTCTCTTCTCTTTTACGCCACAACACACAAACACAAACACATTTTGATTGATCTTGGAGGAAAATCGTTTGTACTTTATGGTTTAGGGTGTGATTTAGTATAGTTCTGGGGTGATTTTGAGGTTATTGGATTTATTAATCACACTAGATTTACAAATCTTTCATCAAACTTGTAAGTGCTCTTTTAATAAAATCACTTGTACTTTCATTATGTTTATGGTTTAGATCTTATAAAAGTACAAATGATTTGTGTGGTTTATAAGCTAAAACAAAAGATCTTGATACAGACACATACAAATATATATATATATATATATATATATATATATATATATATATATATATATATATACTTCACCGCCCGATGGGCGGGCATGACTTATAATTTTCGTTGGAAGGTATTAGTTAATGTGAATTAATATTTATGTAAGTCGCGCATAAGGCATAATTATTGTTGGAAGGTATAAGTTATCGGGAAATTATATGTATGGAAATTATTGCGGATCATCAGTTATTGAACAGATAATAGGTTTAAATGTATTATTTAGAAAATAAAATATTATTTAACTTATAATATGAAATAAGAATTATTTATAAGGGGTGTTTATGGTTTTTTTTGTATCATTGGAAGGTATTAGTTAAAAGATACGAATATATAAACGTTTGAGTTTGTCTTTATATTTCATGAAGAATTAAGAATACTTACGGGTTATAAATTACTGAAATGTTTAAGGTACATATATATTTATACTTTTTTATGAGATAGTATATGACTTTTTGAGACAAGCACCGAATGGTGAAGAAATATACACATCATCAACATCATTAACCACTGAAGAAATATTTGTATGTGCGGCAATATTTTACGTTTTCTTATATGAAAAGAAATAAATGGTTATTAAATATGAGAGGAAAAATAGTTTCTGAGTGGTACGCAAGAACATATTAGTATCAAAGCATAGCCCGCCCGATGGGCGAGCAAGCCTTTTGAATATCGTTAAAAAAACTTAAGTTAACAATAATTAGTTGCAAAGCCTATCCGATGGGCTGGCTAAACTTATGAATCGTTGAAAAAAAATAAGTTATGAACGTACCAATTTTGATATTGAATGCATTAACAATGAAAATAGCTGAACGTTAACATGTATAGATTTAAACTAAATTGTGAAATAAAGCTTCTTTATACAACATACAAAGTTCTTTGTAGCCATTTTTCTATTAAAATTACAAAATCATGGAAAGATGGAAGTCAAAAGTGTAGCATCAACTAATACCTATATCTATAAACACAAAATAACCACAAAAATGGTTTACTTGTGCCAAAAATCATGGAAAAACTGATTTTTTTGGACAAAAGGTGTTTCATCTCAACCCAACATCCACATTAACACAGATAATGATAGGCATTGGAGCGACTCTTGAAGCTCCGCATCAAAGTTAGCAGTGGCTGCAAATAAGCCAATGTATCGGAAACATACAGTTAGTTAGTTATAAGATCACTCTGTAATGATTACTACTAACATGATACATTATACACTAACCCGGAATTGTGATCATGTCATTATGATGTTATAAGGAATGAGGAAACTTTTAACACGGGAAAGATGTAGATTTACCTCAATTCCATACTTGTGGACTTCTCTTTTAGCTTATGATCTGGCACTTTTTTGCACCTCAAATATAATGAAAACTCCAACAACCTAATAACAAAATTTATTATAAAATTTGCACTTAAAAATTTAAACATATGCATGACTGGTGTAGGGAGATTATTGCAATACGCCAATACATAGATGGTATACCTTGAATTTGTGTGACAAATGATCCTAAAAGAAATGCGTTTCAAAAAATGTTCACATATATTTCGACCGCATCCACTCTACAAAGCCATTCATCATGTATGGCCTAAATTGAAACTTAGGTTAAGATTGTTAGTTTTGCTACAATAGCATTTACAGTCCAAATGGGATCCATGAATTCATTTTTTAAAGGTGGGATGCAACAATGCTGTAATTTGTTTAGCAAGTTGTGTCAGGTTTTCAGAAATATAGTTAGATGCAAAATGGTAAGTGAGTGAAACAAAGTTCACGTAAACCGAAAGCATATAATCAAACAGCAAGCATAAATAGACCATTCGCTACTACGTCTAAAAAACAAATTTAAAACCTTGGTTCACATTACTCAGGATACTGCAAGATTTATAAAATACATTTTTCGGGCAAAGAAAGTTATGGCCAAGGATTAATTGGTTATGATGAGTTTGGTTTACATCAGAAAATGAAAGTTTATAAAGAATATTGCTAAGAGTTATCAATAAAAAAGAAGTTATGGCTGAAAGGGATACAAGGATAAAGCCATATCCCTGCCACAACCATGTCACATGACTCTCAGAGTCACACTTGAGCCAAAGGTCTGTAATCTAGACAATTACTATGAATAATCAATTAATCAGTGACGGTTATATCACAAACTTGTGCATATCTAGCGACACTGACAGTTCAAAGACTATAAATCAAGCTGGGGACTCATACCTCATGTTTCACTGCGCTCTCCACATTCATAAAACAAACCCGGTTGACGTAAATTATGAGCTAATAAGTTAAAGGCCCTTAGTTGTCAATATGGCTAGATATTTACCACTAAATGATTCAGTTTATAACCTGATATACAATGTAGCTACATACAATGAAACCCTTTGGCCCAAGAGTCTGATGATTTGGGTATTGTTGAGATATGTTTTTCAGCCTGACAGCCGACTCATACAAAAGCAAAAAAGTGCCTCACATTAAAGCAAGAAAGTGCTGCACAGTCAGGCAAAGAAGGGATTAACCAGCTAGAGAGCTAAAATGTTCTAAGGGTTGGTTACTTACCATAAAAGAGTAAATGAGTTGACATAAGTGGCATTGATAGGTTTGCTGGAACAACTTTTGGTTTCTCAAAGTTCAACACGAAATATCATTGTTGCAGAAAGACAAAGAATAAACATGTACCTTGGCTTCTGAGATGCTAGGACAAGAGTAAGAACATTGATTCAAGCGAGACTGAAGTCAACATTTGGGTTATCGGTATTAGTAGTTTGCACTTGGTCACTTTAGTTCAGAAGTAACTGAATTCAGAATCTTATTCTACATTGAAAGGAACATTTCGTGTATTCTTATCGTAACTAAATTCAGAATCTCATAACTCCAATTATCGATAATCTTGCAAGACATATGCTGTTATTTAATTAGAAGAATGCATATTTTAAATAATAGATCAAAAAAACATTAGTATGAGATGACCAAAGAATGTATACATAAATAATAAATTGCTGCAATTGTGAATCATAGTATGGCTGGAGAAAAAGATGGTCATCCTGTAGTCACCGTTTTCCACAGCCAGATGCACCATTAGTGACACATTTCCCACGAAGCACGAGGGGAAAAGAGCATCAAGAACACGACAATAAATGGAATAAATTATTAGGACTGCGTTATATGGCTTAAAGGATGATGATTTAAAAAAAAATAGATGTTTTATAATGTAGTAAGAGATATAACTGTAAAAGCAGAAGATATAAGTATTTGAGCATAAAAGATAGTGCCATTAAAATATTGATTGTATCTGAGATATAACAAAAGCAACACACATGATGATCAGCGTGTATAAGCAGTTGTAGCGCCGTATTTACGACAAAGTAATCGAAAGGGAAGTTCAGAATTATCGACCATTGGTGCTACTATTAGTTTTGGTTCACCCAGTGATTTACAATGTGCCCATGGGTTTTCTGGGGTCATAGAGCCATCTTCATACAAAAAATCCAATAAATCATTTTGCATAGCTGGTCCAACATCATTCACATTTTGGCTCAACCACAACCACCATTCCAGCTATTTTGGACCTTCTGTATCATCTTGTTACCAATGTTAGAGATCTTTATCGTACTTATCTATCTAACACTAACTTTCAGACTCACTCTCAACATCTACTCACTAAACACAATAGGGACAATTGCCTTAGAGAAACTACATACACAAACTTTCAAGTGTTACCCTTTGTCCCTATTGAGGATGGAGTATGCTGACAACTCCGGGGCATAGTCACCGGCCATTTTCCTTTTACCCATATTGGAAACCATTCGATATATATTGAACAAAGAATATGTTGTGGGATATAACCAATGATAACCCATCCCTGTTTTACGTTTTCCTCGTACCCAAAGACTATAGAAACATGGTTAAGGAAGAACACATACATGTTTCTAGTTTTCCATATATCGGAGGCACTAATAATATATACAACTTTAAGTGTTTTTGAAAAAAAGTATTTCCGATCAACCTGCCCAACCCATCTTGACCCACCTAAATGGCCCGCTTTGACCCATGAACAACCCATTTTGGAACCTTTAGTTCTTAATGGACCTATTTTCGGTTTATGTTTTGGTATAATTAGAGAAAAGAGGGTTACTAACATTTAAAAGCCTATTGTCGAAGCTAGATTTTAGCTTCAACTCGCCTCTGCGAGTCATAATTTCTTCTGCGGCAGTGACATGAAACCTATCATTAAAGCTCGATGCTAGCTTCAACTCAGTTATCAACAGGTGGTATTTTAGTTATTTTAAAACAAATATGATGAACGGCTACCTTGAAAATACTTTTGTGTGCCAATTTCATGTAGGCTCAAAATTTCATACCTTTAAGGGAACTCTCACTCTACTGCTGACCTGGTGGGTCTCATATACACTGTCAAGTGCTTAACATACACTCTAGCTTCCATCTTGAATTATCTGAGAATGTATTGGTGAGAATCCTGTAACTTGGACATAGATGGATTTACATATCTTAACTATTGCAGAATCATGGAATCTATAGACGACGCTCTTCACCTCTCCCAGAGATCTAGCATTCTGTCCAAGGAACCTGGGCTTCTTCTAGTTGAATTTTTATTCGCGATAGTGTGGCAGTTGCTTGATGCATCTCTAGATGATGAAGGCTTGTTGGACCTTGTACCTGAAAGGTAGTCTACTTGGACAATTAAACCACAGGAGATGGAAATTGATGATCACATTGTTGGAGAAAAAAATTGGAACGCAGTGATAGATTGTACAAAACAAATACCACTCTGGTCATTGAGATGATCAGAGAACTTTACCGAATAAAGTAACTTCCAGGATCATGTACTTGGCACGTCTAAATATGTGAGAACCATTGAAAAACCTGCTTATTGATGCACAACTTAGATTCTAATAAAAGAGTTTGTTTAACATGTATGATAGATTTAAATTTGTTTATAACCTACAAATTTAATAATGTCCATTATTTGTATTATTTAAATTTGTTTATAACCTCAATGGTTGAATCTAAATAATTCTGTTAATTATATTACTGACACGCATGCTATTAGGCTACCGCAAGTCACGCAATATGGTGCTTTGCAATATGCGTTACGTAGAGACACCAACATCATTGTAATATTCACAAACTGTAGACAAAGCAAAAAATG
Source organism: Chrysanthemum makinoi (assembly GCA_910596185.1). Lineage (NCBI taxonomy): Eukaryota > Viridiplantae > Streptophyta > Magnoliopsida > Asterales > Asteraceae > Chrysanthemum > Chrysanthemum makinoi. The sequence continues at coordinate 249,089,680 of OU343219.1, read as the reverse complement.
ATTGAGTTTAGTTGAACTATATATTGATGAAGCTCTTAAGGGTTTTTTTCCTTTCAACTATATATTGAATAATTTCGTGTTTGGATGGCTGCTTAAGGGGTTTTTTGGTTGCTGTCAAGGGGTGTTTGGATGACCGCTGGAATAGGGTGTTTAGTTGCTGGCAGGGGTGTTTGGATGGTTGCTGTAATAGGGTGTTTGATTGCTGCGCTAAGGGTTCTAATGAGATACAAAAATATACAAAGTCCATACAGGCCCTATAAAACCTATTATGTCCGAAGACCCCTGAAACAGGTTCTGTCCGAACAGGCCCTATAATACCTATTTATGTCAATCCCCATAAAAAAATAACTGGTTTTGATCCATTACGCTACATTCAGTATTAAGCATTGTGTTTTTTGGCCATGTATCTAAAGAAAACAAACAATTACCTATAGTTTCATATTAATATACATTGCCATCATCTCTATATTAAACCATGTTTGTGGTCACCCATCAAGAATCACGTAGTTGTTTTGTGGCTAAAAGCGTTGCGCTTCCTTTACATCCACACTTTAAACCTGCAATATTTCTTCCTACCCATTCCTGATTCATTGTAACTTCTGGAACAGTCTAAATAGCGGAAAGAACTTGGAAGCGACTTCATCTGAAAATATATTAAATAAAAGGTTTGTTACCAATATGTATGTTAGATTTATTGATACATAACCTGTGTTACAAAAAAACATTTACCTTGGAATAAAAGTGTGTTATTAAAACATCAACTAATAAACACAAATCGAGACTCATATCATGACCATGGTGTAGAGACTCGTGAGTGAAGACCAAGAGCGAATTAACAGAATAATCAATCCACCACCCTGCGCAGTTTCTATAGTTCTTGCTAGAAGATTTGGTGTCAATGCTTCAAAATCCTGGAGCAATAAAAACACTTTAATTTGCATATGAACCAACACTTTTCTACCGATGACAATGTGAATAGTATTCATCTACTGGTATTCATCTACTGGTAATATACACATGCCATAGGTATTTCCAAGAATAATTTTCTCAGAATTCTTGTACTTGCAATACGTCATCTTAGTAGTTTGAAGGAAAGTGAGAATTCGTCCAACTTGTCAGGAACTTCAATTCTTCTATTCTTAATCATATTCATCTGTTAGCTTATTTTTTTATTACTACAACGTGGTAGTTAATAAACGACATATAATTAGACAGAAAAAAAAAGTGTTTATATTGGACTACTACTACTACTATTGATGACACTAACCTAATCTCTTTCAATTACACATTTACTAATCATAAACATACTATTGAAATTTAACTTCCACTTCCTTATATTTTGAAAATAGCTTCTAGATTGTTTAAAATGGCCACATTATGTGCTTAGTCACTTAAGTCACAACATATTTTCTTTTAAATTATAGTTATACAATGGAAAAAATAACTATAAGTAGTAACTAAAAAGAACCTGCTAAGCTCAAGTTTATCCTTGTAACACCATAAAACATTAGCATTTTTAGCTCTGGACATTGATTCCATGTGAAGCATGTAATGGAGGCTCACAATCTGTTCATTAAGAAAATGAAAACATCTGATCAATACAAAATTATGAGCTACAACAACATGCATCAACATGCATGTTTGTGGGAGAATGTTGACTAACCTGGTCGCGAGACTTGTCACCAACTATAACCAAAAACAAACGGTGACTGGCTTTGACTCTGTTTCGAATAAGCGTTTCTCACCATATTTTTCTTCTGTTATACGTTTGTTTGCTGCAGCCATTTTAAGTGTTGTGATATTAAGCACTCTGACTATAGCTCTGTAAGATTCTTTTACAATTCACCATTACTCCTAATTACCAGATAATACAACCTTTTTATAAATTTTCTGATGGCACAAACCTAAATTTATGCTGCATTCATACTTATGCCCTTAAAGTTCCAAATTTAGAGTGATCACAAATTCTAGCAAATGTTAAATATTACTTAATTGAACAGGCAACCACTAAAATCAACATAGCAGTTGATAAATTGCCACAGTTTAAGTGTTGTGATATTGGCTATCCTGAAGCTGGTCCTCAGCATATGGGTACCATCCACATTGGTTTCGAGAGGTATGCTCTTCCTTCGTTATTTATTTTCGCATCCTTTTATTTTTTGTTTCCATAGCATGGTTGTTCCATCATTATTTTTAGCATTTTTTTGTATCTTCGTGCTTTTCTTGTTGCTTATTCTCATCTTCGGATTTTCAACAAGCGGATCTATTTATGTGTTATCATTTTTGCTTATCAGTATCGATGAGATATACTCTGCATGCGAGGAATCAGTGAATGGATTGCCATCACAGAGGCCTGTAATTGAAATGACCATTCCATCTGTCTTGGACAAGACTATATCTCTACCAGGTAGTCTTATGTCATACGAGTATCTATTTTCTTACAATATAATACCATGCTTTAGATGATCCTTCTTGGAAATTAATGGATCCCTAAATATTACTTCACAAAATTGGTAAACATGTCATCAATTTGTTTGTTCAGTTTAACCATATAAACCTAATGATTGCAGCTGGGAAGATCCTGCATACAGAGTGAGTTTTAGTTTTTAAAAGTACACTTGCAATGTGCTGTTTTGCTGGAAATATATATTGGTCATATATTTCCATGTCTCTTTCTTTTGTAAACGGCAAATGACAGTCGCACCACTATACTTGCACCTTTACGTGCACTTAAGACTCTAGTTAATGTGGTCAATTCGATAGTGGCAACCAGATAAATCCAGTGAAGCATAATATATATTGGTTATAATGAATTTCCCTGCTTCAGCAGGAAGTGTTGGAAAAACCAGTTGAAGCATGCGTTTTAAGTTTTTAACTTCAGATGGGGGCACCATTATTATTAGATGTCTTCTAAAAATGTTAGTATCATTTTGTTTTGAGACTTTTCAAACCCTTTTAATCCAAAACAATTTTTTTGCAGGAATCTTTCACTCAAAGATGTTTCACATTAATTGACGAGTATGCCCCTGGCTTCACTTCATCAGTTATTGCCCGCTTTAACATAAAGAAGATTGGCCATAACATAAGTAGTAGCAAATACAATAAAAGTTACCTGCAAGCCCGGTATAAAGAAACTCCACATCATCCAAATCTCTTCTTTCATTGAATTTCAAGTCTGAACCAATAGAAATCCACCTGGTATCATCAAGCATTAGCAGCATGAAAATAACATACACACATGAGAGGCAGTGATGAGCTTACAATGCTTTCTCTTTCCATGGTGCAAGTTCTCCAAGATTAGCCCTCTAATTGTGCGTCATTTGCCGACACCAGCATTGAAAAGGGTTGGTATAGCTGAAACCATCATCTATATTAAGTATGCAATAGTCCAACCACATAACAAATAATGGAACCGCTAATCTTGAGCAGCTGAACCATTTCGCCTGCTGCTAACACGCGGGGAGACAGATTCCTTCTCTACCATATAGAGAAAACCTACAATAAATCATATTTATTAGGATAAATATGTGTATATGGTATAATGTCTATCAAACCATTACTGTAGTGAATCACACGCTCCATGGGCACAAAAAGTTACATACTGAGCAGCCATTCGAACAGCAGAAATCTTTGAACAATAGATTTGAATGTATATTTCCAGATATGGTTTGACTAAATCATATTTAGCTTATGAATATGGTTTCACTTTAAAATTCCATTACTGTAGTGAATTACATCTAGTTCAGTATGAAGATGCGGCAAATTTTGAACAATCATATTTGATCCAACATGATGTATCTGTTGGTGTGTATGTCCCAGAACAGGGTTAAGACAATCAATGACAGTAGCAATACCGCTAGGTGGTTACCGGATATCACTTGGAATCGTGTGATCACTTTCCAAAGTAAACTATTCGACCCTAATGCCTGAGTATCACGAATATCTACTTGGGATAAGACCAAATGCAGCTAGAGAATTAGGCACAATTCTATAACCCTTTCGCTAATAAGTGTTTACGTTTTATGTATGTGTTTCATGCATAATCAGATCTCTTATTTATAAGAGGTTACTCTTAGCTAGTCAAATGGAATTATGAGTATTAATCGGCCCATTAATAGCCTCATAATTATCCCCATTATAGCCGTTAGTGGTTACATGACCAATTAAAACGTGGTCATTAAGCTTGTAACGCCATATAGCGGTACTCTTTAACACTAGCACTTTCATACCATTAGCAGTACTTTCACACTAGCAGTACTTTCATAGCACTAGCAGTGGATACACTACTTCAGTGGAAACATACACTGCTTCAGTGGAAACACTGCTTATCAGTGGAAACCACAAGCAGTACTTTCCACAAGTAGTACTTTCTACTAGCACTACCAATACAAACCACTACAAGAGTGAGGGTGTTCATGGACCTTATGGGTGTACACTCTGTACCTCCTAACCCATTACAAGGTGTGAACTAATCCCACAAGTGCACTAAATTTTCCAACAATTCTCCCCAAATTTAGTTCACTTCCTTTGCATGAAAAACAAACATCAAGCAAAACATGTGCATAAACGAAAATGTCCCGAGGATTGAATTTTCATCTTAGTAAATTACACGTTTCAAATATTCGAGAATCAGGGTGTTCTAAGAATTGAACCCTTCAACCCATTTGAATACCTGAAGATAAAATACACACAAGTTTTCAAACACTTAAAAGCTCCTGACACTATACAAGCCATGTGTCCATATCCAAATTCATAAATGTTGTAAAGCTAAAAGTCCAAAGCTTCCTGAAGCGGCAAAACTTCAACATTTACATAGGTGGTTCCTCTTTATTCATGCTCCCGCCAAGCACTTTTTCAAAGAAAATTAACCATTAAGAAGTAAAGACTTCATCCTCCTTTTCAGGTTCGAGCACAACCTTGGGATGTAAATAAAACATGTGCTCCAATCCAATGAATGTTCAGCTTTCCACATTGAACTCAGCTCCTAAGTTTCCTCAGAGGAGTTGGGTGTCCTAGCATTCAGTGACTAAGTTGGACTTAAACCCATCCCTTTAGCAAACTTTATAACCAAGTCTCTAGCCAAACCCTTCGTCAAGTGATCAGCTAAGTTCTGTTGAGATCTCACAAACTCTATAGATACCACCCCATTCATGATAATCTCACGAATCATGCTAGGTCCACACCCAAGTGTCTAGACTTACCATTGTACATCCGCTATAAGCCTTAGCCAATGTAGCCGCACACTATCACACCGGATAGAAATAGGTGCTATAGGTTTAGGCCACAATGGCATCTCAAGGAGCAAGTTTTTCAAACCATTCAGCTTCATTACCAACAGCTGCTAAAGCCACAAATTCAGATTCCATTGTTGAACTGGTGATGCAAGTTTGTTTCTTGGATGCCCAAGAAATTGCACCTCCACCAAGTAGGAATATCCAGCCACTGGTAGATCGAATTGTCTTCGGTTACTGATCCAACTTGCATCAATGTATCCTTCCAACACTGATGGTAACCAATATATGAGAGACTATAATCCATAGTTTCTTCAAATACTTCAGTACCCTTGAACTGCTTGCCGTGATGAGCACTAGGATTACTAGTATACCTGCCAATTTTCCCACTGCAAAACCAATATCGTGTCTACAAGTCATGGCATACATCAGGCAGCCAATCACCCTAGAATACTCAAGTTGAGATACAACTTTTCCATTATTAGGCATTAGCTTCTCACAAGTATCCATAGGTGTACTCATCGGAGTACAATTAAAGTAATTGAATTTCCTCGCACCTTCTCAATATAATGAGACCTGAGAGATAGAAATTCTATTACTTTCATGTTTAATCCTTATACCAAGGATAACATCAGCCTCCCCCATGTCTTTCGTGGAGAACCTTGATGACAAAAATTCCTTTGTCAGGTCAACCTGATTTTGGTCTGTGCCAAAGATCAACATGTCATCAACATATAGACAAATGATGACTCCTTTACCAATCATCAACCCTATATACACATTTGTCACCTGGTTAAGAAACATAACCACTAGACAAAACCACTTCATCACATTTTTGATGCCATTGCTTAGGTGCCTGCTTAAGTCCATAAAGAGACTTAATCAGCTTACACACCTTGTTTTCATTGCCGTGGCAAGATGAAGCCCTCGAGGTTGGTTCATATAAACCTCCTCTTCCAATTCACCATTCAAGAAAGTCGCTTCACATCCATCCGATGAATAATCGACAGAATAGATACCATAGCAATCGCCAGTCTTATGTTACTGATACGAGCCATAGGGGCATAAGTATCAAAATAGTCTATCCCTGACTTTTGTTTAAAGCCTGAATAACTAATCTAGCCTTGAACTTTCAATAGTTCCATCTACCTTCATTTTCTTCTTGAAAATCCATTTGCAACCCAAAGATTTGCAACCAGGTGGTAGATCAACCAACACCCAAGTGTTGTTCCCCATGATGGAATCCATATCATCATTGATTGCTTATTTCCGTAAAGCAATATCCGGGACTTCATTGCTTCTTCAAATGTCTCTGGGATCATCCTCAACAATGAAGCTAATGAGTATTGGTCTGAGACCTCATCCTTGTTCCTTCAACTAAGTATAGTTGAAACTCAGGTCCAAATGACTTTCGAGTCCCGACCCTTTGCTCTTCCTGAGCAATGTGTTCGAAGTTGTTGAACCACAACCCATCGGGACCACTGATGGTTCATCATCAAGGACCTCTGATACACCAATGTCATGAGTTCCATTAGGAATCCTCTGACTTGGTCTAGGGACCGATGAGAATCTATTCTCATCAAAGTTTGCATCCCTTGATTCAATTATTGAGTTAACTGAAGCATATTCATTAGGTTAAATAACATAGAACCTATAAGCCTGGAATGCTCAAAGATATCCAACAAAGATGCAATCAATGCCTCTTTCACCCAAAGTCTTTTGCTTTGGATCGTGGAGTCTTACAACAGCTCTACAACCCTGCACCCCAGATAGTTCAGGTTGGGTTTCCTTTTAGTCCCGAGTTCATAAGGGGTAACCTTGTTCCTTTTGTTGGGAACCCTATTTAATAAATAGCAAGCTGTTAACATAGCTTAACTCCAGAACCCTTGACTCATCCGAAAGGACAACATGGAATTAACCATCTCCTTCACACCTGTTTTTCCTTTGAAATACCATTTTTTGAGGAGTATAACAGCCGTTTCATGGATTATACCAACAGACTGAAAATACAGAGTATCCATGTACTCACCTCCCTATCAGTCCTTAATCTTTTGATCAAAGACCCAAGTTGTAATTCAACTTCAGTTTTAAACACTTTGAATTTATCTAATGCTTCATCCTTGGAATGTAACAAATAAACATAACAAAACCTAGAAGAATCATCAATAAATGTCACAAAGTACTTCTTGTTCCCCAAAGAGGGAGTGGCATGCAAATCACACAGATCACTGTGAATAAGCTCCAAGAGATTAGTCTCACGACTAACACCCTGAAAAGGTTTCTTGGTAATCTTGGTCAACATGAAAGTTTTACACTTTTAGTGTTCCATGTCAAAGGCTGGGATTAACCCATCCTTAGACATATCTTGCAATCTTTTATAATGAACATGGCCAAGTCTAGCATGCCACAGGGTAGAGTCAGTCAGGTCAGAGGTGGTCACACAGGCAGAATTTACACTATTAGTGGAAATAAATACACTATCAGTGGAAATATTAAGCCTGAACATTTGATTACATAAATAACCAAAACCAATAAAAACACCATGCTTAGAAAGCACAAATTTATCAGACTCAATAACTTGTTTATATCCATGATTATTCAAAACACTACTTGAAACCAAGTTTTTCCTTATATCAGGAACATGAATAACATTAAACAAAGTTACAATCTTTCTTGAACTAAACCTAAGATCTACACAACCACGACCATGCACCAAGGCTGTTGACTCATTTCCATGTGAAGAATAGAACCATCATTCAGTGACTCATAAGTCTTGAACCAGCTTCTATCATTACACACATGAACTTGCACCAGTCAACCCACCACGCAGCATCATCATCCTGCACATAAAAAGATTCAGATACATATGTAACATAATAAATCTGAAAGACTTATTAAACATATTCTGACCTTTCAGTGAGTTGGCTGTACCACCACTCCCTGAACCATTAGTTGCTGATCCATTGGCTTTACCACCAACTTTAACACCCTTGCAGTCCCTTTTAATGTGACCAGTTTTGCCACATTTCCAACAAGTATGTGTTGCCTTCTTGTTAGGATCTGCCCTTGTGTTGTCATGAAATTTCGTTTGCCTTTGTTGTCATTGTACCTGGTGGAGTTGTTATGCTCCACCATATTGACAACAGATGCACCAGCAGCATTGTTGCTCTTTGGCTTGTCATTATCCTGCATCTTGAGAGATTCCTCAATGCGCAGATGACTGCCCAACTCAACCAGAGTTAACTCCTCTTTCTTATGTTTCAAGGTATGCTTGAAATCTTTCCAAGAAGGAGGGAGTTTGTCAATGACACATGAGACTTTAATGGCCTCATCCATGTTCATATTGTGTTGTGTAAACCTTCCAAGTATTCCAAGAAGTTCATTGTATTGTTCCATGACTGGTCTTGAATCAGTCATTTTGTAATTTGTGAAATTACTAACAAGAAACTTCTTACTTGATGCATCCTCAGCCATATATTTGGCATCCAAGGCATCCCACAGTTCTTTGGAAAATTCAAAGTTCTGATAAATATCAAACAGAGAATCAAACATACCATTGAGAATAAGACCTCTGCATATGTAGTCATCATTCTCCCATTTGCTCCTCCTCCTGATCTGCTCCATAGTAGCATCATCACCATCATCAGGAATGGGTGTGGTTAGCACATACACCACACTCATACTAGACAACAAGAAGTGCATCTTCTTCTGCCACCTCCTAAAGTCCACCCCTTCAAACTTATCAAGCTTGGCAAAGTTTGAAGCCATGTGTTTCATTGCAGCAGCAGCCATTGATTATCATAAATAGTTTACTTTGACTGTTGGTGTGTATGTCCCAGAATAGGGTTAAGACAATCAATGACAGTAGCAATACCACTAGGTGGTTACCGGATATCACTTGGAATCGTGTGATCACTTTCCAAAGTAAACTATTCGACCCTAATGCCTGAGTATCACGAATATCTACTTGGGATAAGACCAAATGCAGTTAGAGAATTAGGCACAATTCTATAACCCTTTCGCTAATAAGTGTTTACGTTTTCTGTATGTGTTTCATGCATAATCAGATCTCCTGTTTATAGGAAGTTACTCTTAGCTAGTCAAATGGAATTATGAGTATTAATCGGCCCATTAATAGCCTCATAATTATCCCCATTATAGCCGTTAGTGGTTATATGACCAATTAAACGTGGTCATTAAGCAGTTGTAACTGCCATTTAGCAGTACTTTAACACTAGAAGTACTTTCATACCATTAGCAGTACTTTCACACTAGCAGTACTTTCATAGCACTAGCAGTGGATACACTACTTCAGTGGAAACACACACTGTTTCAGTGGAAACCACAACCGAGTGGAAACACGCTATCAAACCACAAGATTACTTTCCACAAGCAGTACTTTCACAAGCAGTACTTTCTACTAGCACTACCAATACAAACCACTACAAGAGTCAGGGTGTTCATGGACCTTATGGATGTACACTCCGTACCTCCTAACCCATTACAAGGTGTGAACTAATCCCACAAGTGCACTAAATTTTCCAACAGTATCATTTGAGACATCAATAATACGTAGTAGCACAAATGGAGTTCAATATCTAAAGGTTTAAACATATTAGTAAGGTAATGAAAAATCAGACCTGAATAAAGAATCGTTGTCGTTGCGTCTCATTAACAAATCACTAAACCAAAATCAAAACAAAACAATGGATATGCTTCTTTTCTTCCTGCTACAATGTGTCTCCAACGAAAGCACAAAACAAAATATTTTTTTTTCTTTTTTTCCAGGAGTAACGTACTTGTTAACATTGAAGTTCACTTGTATCATGATTCATGCATATGTAACAGTTGATGATACAGTTGATGATACACTATTATAATACACTATTATGATTAGATTGACCAAATTCAATTGCATGGCAACATGCATTGAACGAATTATTTATTTTGGATCCATCCACGTTTAGATACCATTATTAGTTGGATATTAGTCATATGATATATGTATTCGTGTATACAAAAAGCGTACTAACCTTTCGTATTTGGCCCGAATGCAGAAGAAACAATTGTTGCCGAGGAGAAGATGATATTAGGGTTTTGAGGATATAATGAATGAATCAGGAATAGATATTTTAGTTATTCTCATACTTATCTCATTAAAAATATATAAGGTACTTTTTTATAAATTCTTATCTTCAAAATATACATTTCTAAAATACAAACTGCAGAATTTTTTAGCATGTCCTTATTTTTATTGATTTGGAACATATAAATCAAAAAACAATTTAGTCTAGTGGTAATTTGTTTAGAAAACTTATGAATGACCCAAGTTCAAATCCAATATATGTCTTCTTTTTAATTAAACATAATTAAAATTTAAAATCCACAAATAAAAATACAATCCGAATTTTAAATTAAAAAAAATTAAAATTGAACATAATTATAAAAAAAATGCCACATGTCATTAAAAAAATGCCACATAAATAAAAATACAATCCGAAATTTAAATTAAAAAAAATTAAATTGAACATAATTTTAAAAAAAATGCCACATGTCATTAAAAAATGCCACATAAAATCAATGATGACATGGAATAATGACATGGCATTATGGGATGCCAAGTGGCATTATATCACTAGTACAAAAACGGGATTTGGTCACGCATGGTCGAAATGGAACGGCCACACATTCGCATATTTGTGTGGCTGAAGGTACGAAAATTGACAACATGTACTAATTAGTCACACATGAAAATTTTGATTGTGTGACCATTACAACTATATCGCCACACAATTGAACATTGTGTGGCTAAAGGTATCTGGTGATTTTGTTTCAGATCATTTAGCCACATATGAATTTGGAACGCGTAACAAATACAAGTAACCTTGATGCGTTAGTCACATGAAGTAATATTTTGTGTGTCTAAATCATAGAGTCAAGTTTTGTCACACATTATTTAAGTGTGACTGATATGTTTTGCCAACTCTTTAGCCACATCTGAAATTGGAACATGATAAGGTTTTAAAAGGTACCGTTTTGAGGGGTCATTTAAGCCCTTATTTGATCACTTTTGTATCCGTTATTACTTAATATCGTTCCTTTTCACTTTTTAGGTCTCGTGAAGGCAAATTGCTGTAATGGCACTTATTTTGACGAAAAGGCACGGATATACGAAGAAAATGGCCAAAGTCAAGAATCGAGGCACTCCAACTGCTGAAAATACAAGGTGACGGCGTCATTGCTTATCTGCGACGCCGTCAGTTTTGTGGAGACAGAAGCCAAAACTCCTATTTTCAAGTGACGACGTCAAGTTATAAAGAGAAGGCCGTCGCAACTCAGACGGCCTAGATTCAATCCAGATGGTGTCGGTAGAAGAGGGCGGCGTCACAATCACAAGGTGCGCCGTCGCAAGTCTAACGTGGCCAAGACGAAACCTAATAACGGCGACCGACCGCGTCAAAAACATAAGGTGACGCCGTCGCATGTGTAATCTTATATATAGAATCCGAATTTTTCAGTATTTGTGTGTAGTCTTTTGGAGTAAAAACCTAAAACGAACCAAGGCATCTTGTCAGATATTTTAGGGTTCCAAACCCATCTTACACCAAGATAAGTGTTTTACTTCATTAATTCAATTATGTCTTTGATTATTTGTGTGTATGCTTGCATGTTCTCCATGTCGGCTAATTTACTTGTGTGTTTGCTTAGGGAATATGAAACTTAATTATTGAATATTGATTGGTTGTCTCTTATCTTAGTTGATTAATGATCTAGTAGTGCGATAGGTCATTCGTTGTGTACTTAATGCTTGATTAAATCTTTGTGAACCTTAGAATATAGCTCCTTGAGTAGTTGTAAGCTAAACCATCTAAAGAGTGCCTTAGAGTAAGAGTTTATTATCCCTAGTGGGTTTTGTAGACGAGACCCTTTGGTAATAAGTTCAAAGAGTTAGGAACATCGCATACCCTACAACTTTAGACACACAAGCAAACTAAGAATAGGGCGTGACAATTCAACCACCAATAGGAGATAATTAAGGAGTAGTAAAACCTAAGTAAACACATCTTTAAACTATCATACGAGCACACAATAATTAGACATAGACTACATACACCTTATAATTAGATAAGTAGAGTAAATGGTAGCAATACCAACCCCCAAATCCAAACCCCGAGATTCGTACCTTTCAATTTCCTAAAAACATAAAAAGATAAAAAAAAATAATCTTCCTCAACCCCAACCTTAGCGTAATAACTTCTTACTAGCATTCCTATTCCCCTAGAGAACGATATTAATACCCGTGGCTTACCCTAATTACTACACTACAACGATTAGGTTCACTGCCTAGGGTGTTGAAAAACTTGCTCAACGAAAAGGAAGTTCCTTTGACCCCGAACGACGCCTGTAGCGTTATCAAGTTTTTGGCGCCGCTGCCGGGGAATAGTGTAGGATCGAAAATATTATTGTGTTGATGATTCGAGTGGTCTTGGATGATCAAAATACATGTTTACCATTTTAAAGAGAGAAAGTAGAGAGAGAGGGTGTTCTTGCTAGAGGTTTAAACAAAGGAAAGGTTAGATTGAATGAGAAGCACTACCCCTTCCATGGATGGAAGGGGTATTTATAGTTACAAACATAACGACCTCCTATCGGCCTGTGGATCAGGTATACAGTGGGTACAGACCCGTCCTTCCTCCACGGTGTTGCACTAAGCTATACTACGCTACAAACTAATAAATAAACTACTAAATAACGTAACTAATGACAAGTCTACGAGCTAACTTAAGCTAGATAACATTTGGGGTGACCGACTCTTCACTATGGAATTTTCTAAGTCCTAACAATCTCCCCCTAAGGGAGGTCACCCCATGTTTTACATTTCAAAACCTAGCATTCTATACTTGACTTTGTTCTTGAGCTCGTAGACTTCAATTCTTCAATTCCGCAATCTTTGTGCTTTAGTAGTGACTCTTCAAAGTCCGATTATTTTGTACTTTCAGTGGAGGTCTTTGAACTGATCCACATCTTGATGATCTTAGAACTTTCTTTGAGATCATCAGCCAATAAATCTCGGATCACCCTTTATTGTGTTGCCATCATGTGAAGTTGTGACTTTTGGACCGACATGCTCACACTTTAGGGATCATGACATCTTTCCATCGAGTAGCGAAGCTTTCTGGTTCATGATATTTGCAGCGAAGCGAGAAGCATAGTATAAAAATATCAGAACCAGGTTATGTAGATATGCACAAGTCATGATTTCTTCAATTAAGTGTGGATCTTGTGAGCATGCGGCTTTGGATTGACTCCTCAATTCTGATCAGCTGCAACCGTCCAAATGTACCTGCAAACAACATTAGCAATAAAACACACGAAAGTGTCTTTGATCACTTTCGTTGAATTGAGGCCCACGGTTCCCCGTAAGTACAAGTACTTTGTGATGGTGGATTCCTAAGAATCTCCTTGACAGGGTTTCGCAGTTGTTCTAGCTGTTCTCAAACCAGAACGTCTCAAAGAAGACAAAACGGAGTGAGTGAACCAGCGAATTGAGATTCACTGATTGATGAAAATGATTTGAAAACAATCGCGTATTGCTTGAAGAAAGAGTTTTGCAATACGACGAAGGTTTTATGAGAAAGATCAATTTTCAATCAAAATACTTTTTGTATTAGAGAATGAGTACACATTCGACGTGCTAGCGAAAAGAAGAGATTCGCACATCAAACGGTTTTTCTAAAAGTATTTTTCAATCAGAGATACTTTTTTTTTTGAATTTGAAGCATGAATACATTCGATCGCTAGAGAAAAGAAGGTTTGCACATCGAACGGTTTTTCCAAAAGTATTCGTCAATTCCAATTCTGGACCAAGGTTGATTCAAGATTGAATCTCCCCATCGTTTCTATCCAGTTGTCACAAGCTTGATCTTTTGCAAGATTTCACATGTCACCCACCAAGAGCTTGTTTGATGTTGGCTCTAGAAGGATTTCCATCTTCATCATGAATATATTTGATATATCACTCGGATGTTCTGGCAATACCACAAGGATAATGCGTAGGACTCTTAATGTATACTTACTTTCCACATTGTGTGAAACAGCAAGTCTTCAAGAATTTAGTGTCCTAATGAGATATTGTGGATGATCTCTTGGCTCTAGACTCAATATTGCACATTTGGTTCCTATGGGAGACTAGGGAGAGGGTCTCCTTCTTCAATATCAACAATCTCTAAGAGAAAGTCGATAGATTATGTAGGTTCCCGTGAGAATGAAACAAGCCCTTTTAAGAGGAACTTGAGTGGCTTGGGAAGTTAGTGCATCGTCCTTTGGGTCCATGACGTCTTGTCTTCAATACCGGCGTTACCTTGGTAACCACCAGTGTCATATGTATTGAACCGGTTTTACGCCTAAGGTTGAATTATTGGAGGGCTATTTCTTTTCACCCTTTCACTTTTAATTTCTTTTTCATTCTTCAACCCCTTCAGTGCTTACCCAGACTTCATAACTAGAACCTTGTTGGGTTTATTCCAGTTCTAGCTCTTTCTCAGTCCGCACTCATATTCTCATTTTCTCCTTTTTTCAACATACCTAAGGACTCTACACTATCTAGTGGATTGTCCCTAGGTAGATCCCTCCGGTTCCGGCGGATCGTGGGAACTAATACCTAACCTAACCATCCTTATAACACCATGCATAAAGTAAATTGGTCGGTCTTTTGGTACAGTTCATTCTTCCTTAAAACCAATTGAAAAATCATTTGGAAAAACAATCAAGGTACTTGTGATACGAGATCAAAGCATTTTGTACCTTAATAGTTTTGATCATTTAGAAATGCTCCCCCTCAACATGTGCATATGATTATGAAATTGTTTAGCACATGGAGGCAAGAGTTCTTTAGAAATAATTTCTTTGATCACAATTTCCGTGGAAAAAGCCATTTGATTTTCTTGGTAAATTCTCCCCCTCAATATGTGCATAGGATAAGAGAAATCATTTTAACACATAGAGGCAAGAGTTCTTTTGAAGCACATCCACGAACACACAAGCCATTAAGAAACCATTTAAAACTCAATCAAGGTACTTTATATTAAAACATAAAAGCATTTGCACCTCGATAGTTTATTTTCTTATAAAATGCTCCCCCTCAATATATGCTTCAAGATTCGAAAGCGTTTAGCACATATGAGAGAGCAGCCTGCACAATTAAATCAAAATGATCACCTTTTATCAAATTTCATTATTAAATCACAAATTCTCCCCGATCAAAAATATCAAACCCTTTGAGATTTTGGATCCCAAGTGATTTAATAGGTTTAGAAAACATGGGAGAATATGTGGCCTGGTTTAAATACTCATCATGTTTTGGATAAATCCTCCTCCTCAACATGTGCATTGTGTATGAAATCGTTTGGCACATGGAGGCAGGAGTGCCTTTAAGGACTAAAACCAATTCCATTTAAACAGATAAGAGATTTAACTCACGATCTCTACCCCTATCAAAATTTCAAACCTTTTGAGATTTGTGATCCCAATTGATTTAAATCATTTAAAAGATTTTAGGGAAAGACATGGCTTGATTTAATTTTGAAAATGACGATAAGGGACCATTTTAAGACATTAAAGATTGTTAGTGTCTGGTATGATTGTTTTAAGAGATCTTTAAGTAAAATAAAACAATTTCACAATCAAACAAGAACGGAAAAAATTTCATTTTGAAAGACCTTGATTCAAAGAAAAATCATACCATGACATAACATTAAATCTTTAGATCACCACATTATTTCGTACAAACGGACTCTTTTGAAGATATATCGTTTGAAAATATTTTATTTTAAATCACACTCCCCCTCAATCCATGACCAAGTCAATAATTGAGTGACTTAGGTTTTGATAAAAGAAGTCGGTGATTTTCAAAAATTAGTCCAATATATTTTCAAAACAATATTTTCCATTTTCAAAACAATTTAATCAAATTATTCAAAATTGTTTAAAAAAGGTATCCTGCACAAAAGATCGTTAGGTGGTTGAGAAGCTTTGTTGTTGTTCTGTAGGGTTTGGAAGAAAAACCATCTGATGCGTGAGACTTCTTCTTACGTTGCATTTTGAATGCCAACTGAGGTCAAATTAAGCTCCTTTCTTCAATCACTTAGAAGAAAACCATCTGCGATGAGTGAGACCTCTTACGTTGCATTTATGCCAACTCTCCATAGAAGTCCAATTAAGCTCCGTTTCTTCATTTGTCAACCCAAGATATAGTTACCCTTTCCTTTCGGCATCCAATCATCTTAAATTGTGGGATCCGGATTGGGAACATTCTTATATACCAATATACCCGCATACGTTAGTGAACACACATACAGATATATGGTGGTCGACATCACCCAAACAACAATCGACTAATTCACGTCAATTTCAACATATCAATCAGTTCATATAAGGCATGGGAATAATGTGTTTCATCAAACTATAATCATCTAATACTAACAATCATATCCTAAATTCTAGTCCTTCACACATAGGCAAATATCATTTTTAATTAAGCCGTAGGATATTAAGAAGCCGTTAGATGATATAGATTTGAAAACATTATCCCCTCAATCAATGACTCATTTTTGAAAAGTTTTTAAAAAAGCTGAAGTCATTGATTGAGTTTTCAATATTTTTAAAAACTCTGAATCGATTGATTTACAAGCAACTCATTTACCACCATTTTGAAAAACAACAAATATTTTTCTGAAGAATTTTAGACGGAAAAACATTTGTGTAGGAACAGCAATCCTTCGACATACTTTCCTCATTTTGTTTTAGGATAAGTGCACGAAATATTTGAAAAATTGGTTTAGCGCAACACTTTCCTTTCTTGAAGAGCGGGTTGCTATCTGAAATAATAGCAAGCCATAGTTTAAGCACGGGTTATAGTCTGAAATAACTGCAAGCCATATTTTGTGACATGTTAAGAAAAGAATATTTACACCTCCTGCTCGAACTTCATCTATGGTCCCGTGCCATTATTGAATGACATTTCTAAGACCGTAGATGTTATCGATACCAGAAGACATGTCTAGAAAAACATATTTTTGGTATTTTTCTAATTTTATAATTTTTATGGGTTTTTGATGATTTTATATTTTTCTATTTTTCTTTTGTTGGTTTTATATTTTTGTATTTTGTTTTCTGATAAATATATACAAAGATAGAGTAGATGATATAGTTAATGAAGATGATGATACGAGTACCGAGATAAGGATATCGAGCAGCACGTCGTAGAAGAAGATAAAGTCATCATCTCTTAAACTTCACCACCAAAGCTTCGAGGCTCTGAATAGAAGATAGAACATGAGCCTTTGAGAAATGAGACTTTGGAGCTTCCCCCAAACCGAAAATCCATTAGATGAGCAGATTCGAAGCTCTATTTCAAGCTTGCTTTAGCCAGTGCACAAAAACACCATTATCATAAATCCCGCTGCTCCTTTTAAGACCGATAATCGAGATTCTTCGTTCGAGGTTATATCATCAACAAGAACAACAACGTATCATCCCACTCATAAATAATATTCTCAAATTTCATAACCGAAGTCTGCGCAATCCATTCCAAAGGTGTCAAGAGAACAATTCCCCAAGTAGTTGAATTGATGCAGTCAGTCTCTTTGTATAATGCTCAAGAACTCTCCCAATTACACATCATGAGGGGAATGAAAACACCTTCCCATGTTTACATTTTCTTCCCTGATGATCGTGTATGAAGCTCAAGAACCCGAGGTACACCAATACCCAAGAGCTCTCCCGAATACACATCATGAGGGAATGAAAACCTCCCCATGTTCACATTTTTCTTCCCAGATGATCGTGTATGAAGCTCAAGTATCCTAAGTATACCAATACCCAAGGAAGGAATAACTGATAACATTGAAGAAGCAGGCCAAGTCACTAATTATCTCTGCGGATGACAATCTCTGCGGATTTCAACTCCGGAATAAGTGATTATATCTCTTAATCACTGATTAAGCCCTCAAGTGAAACAGCTGAGCACCCCCAATGTACACAATTCTCTCTCCTCTGATGATTGTGATAACATCGAGATCATCACGCACTTGTGTACCTCTTTTATCTTCAGAAACTAACTCTTCCATCGCTTCCCCCCACATAGTTGGAATAAGAATACTAAACGCCTTGATGAGTAAAACCTTGAGTTTGTCTTCGGTCATGACATTTGTTTTCCCGGGATATCTTCAAACACTTAGAAGAATTAAGTTCATCAAGTTTACTCGCCATGAGTCAAACCTTGAGTTTCTCTGCGGTAATAACATTTGTCTTCCCAGGATATCTTCAATTACTTAGAAGTATTAAGTACATCAAGTTTACTCGCGTTTAGATGCTTGTCTCCTTCCCCTTCTCTGGTTTTGATACTTCAGAATCAGCAACTCTTTGAATGCCCAAATACTTGAAATTTGTTGAGAATATTGCTTGAAGTCTTTGTGAGAATCAACATGCTGAATAATGTGAGCAAGTCTAATTGGGGATTAAATTCGACATATCACATTCCCCTAATTAGTGCTCTCCCCAAGACCGACAATCTTTTGATAAATGCCCGGAATAAGAAGAAGTCTTTAGATCGTTAAATGCAACTCGTCTTTGGTCTTTAACATATAGCAGAAATGTAGAACAGACTGTAGACTCGACCTTCTTCAAGATTGTCCAGTTGGGAATAGATAGTTAACATCTTCAACTCACACCAAAAAGCATCCCACCAAAAAGCATCCCAATTAACTTACATCTTGCAAATCCCTTAACTAAAATCCCTCCCAATCAAACAAGAACAGAAAGATGTTCATCAAGGAAATCAGCAATCGGGCAACGAACACACAAGATGGTAACACCAAACTACCAATCACATCAAACAAGAACAGAGATTGTTCGGAATCATCATGTTGATGTATACGTGAAGCATTAACCGGAAGCGCTTTGTCGATAAACTCATCAATCCAAGTGAAGATGTCAACCAACGGCTCTTAGAAGAAAAACTCCATGTGAAGATGACCCGATAAGAAGAAGCTCGGTTCTTACATGAGTTTATAGCCGTATGACCATTTATATTCTCAAATATCAATCAACAATGCAAAAATTCACACTTCTTCTCCCCCTCAAGAATTGCATACGGAGATGCCATTCTTGACTAAATAAGTGAAATCCATCCGAATGTTCTATTCACACTTCTCTCCTGTAAAATAAGCACATGATGTCGCCATCTTCATTATAATTGAGCAAGTGGAATGAGAAAACAATCAGTGGTAGCCCGGTTCTCTTGATGACTGAAGTGCATGGAAAAAGTATGAAGTATGTTGATTAGAATGGTCATAATAAGAATATTTCTCTTCTTCCGAAGATAATGCGCACTGAAGCGTACACATTTCTTTTCTTTAAGAACGAGGCATGAACTGTTGTGTTCATACGTCATAATCTCTCTCTTTTCAATCTCTTGGAAAAACTTGTAATCAATCCCATTGTCATTCATTTGGCTCTTTGTAGTGACAGCTGATGGAGAAAACCCAATATGATGAATTTGACCCTAAAGTAGAATAACCCGAACTCGTGACTTAAACTTGCACATATGTAACAAAGAGCGGTACCGAGAATTCATGCTCCATTGAATCTCTAAGTACTCTATACTCTTCAACCAACCAACCATCAAGTAATAGACGTACATCACCTCTTGAGAATCCACAATTCAATGTGACACTGAGCACTACAACGTAACTCCTTAAAGTGATAGTTATTTTGTGGTGGTATGAGCCCAATTCCCCCCAAGTGGTAAAAGAAAAGGTAACAGACACCCAACAATAACTAGATTTCCAAGTCTTCGTTTTTGATAATAAGCTCGAACAAGGATCTCGAAGAATCCTTCATCCATCCATCCCCGATACCTTCAAATACTAAGTACACTCGTCCATGATATTTCACTTCAACCTCAAATAAATAATAGTGGATTAACGCCGTTGTCACATCTTCTGGTTAAAAGCTCAACTCTAGCCTCCTTTGACATTTTAAGTGAACTATGATAATGGTTTTCATCCCGGCCATGGTTAAAAGCACATAACCCCGTAAAACCATGTAGTAACCAAACTGCCATGACGAAAATCCAAACACACATCCAATTTATGAAGTACACCCTTTTATCCCTTCTTCGAAGCAGAAACCGTAGCACCAGGATCAAGTAAGATCCAGAATTACACTTTCTCTTCTCCAAGATGGTTCCATCATCACGGGATTTTACAATTCTCTGGTTTAAACTGAGAAATAGTTTCTTTCGCGGGATTTTACAAAGCCAAGAATAAACCGTAAGATAGATCCGGAAATGCACGTTACTATTACCAGGATGTTTCCATTGTCAAGGGATTTTACAAGTCTATGATTTAAACCGAGAAATAGGTTCTTTCGCGGGATTTTACAAAATCAAGACAAAACCGTAAACAATGTCAGCTTGAATGTGTTATGACAACTTTGGTTTCAGTGAATATCTGTTTTAGGGGAACATGCAGCGGTTCATCAACGGTTCATAATCCAACATCAGCAAAATCATCAATCATCCAATCAACACTTTGATAAACACATCATTCACGCATTCTGTTGGCTATTGTAGTGACCTCCTGGTGAAGTAAACCCGATATATCAAACTCGAACATGAAGTAAAATTCCCCAGATTTGTTACTTAAACTTGTACTAATCCATGTGAAGAAGAAACGGTGTACCCAATGTACAAAACCTCTTGACATTCTCAACTGAGTGAGACACCGAAGTGATAGCAACGTTGTGGGTTAAGCGAGAAAGAATCACAACCGTAATTAAATAGCCAAGTCTTTATCACCCTCTATAAACGCCCAAACAAGTCATCTTCGCGGAAGGGTAGAAAGAAAGAAGACGAAAATAAGTAAACTCGCCCGGAAAACCTAACTTCAAAGTCCAGTGAGAAATATCGCCCAAACAACCCCGTAGTCAACATTTTCAATAAACACTTCATGCTGTGACAAAAATATTCTCCGTGAAAATGCATAGACCAAAGTATTAAACCCCATAACCCATCGAATCTCATCATCAAATCACATCATATCGACAAATTTCGTCAACCAATCTTGTCATCAAAACTCATGATCAAATCTCATATTCCAACAAATCTCATCGACAACTCACATCATCTAGATACAATATGCTTTCACAACAAACCATAAATCCAAATTCAAGAGCATGTAACAATATCCAATGAGGGCACGGACCATAAATATATCCAGTATCACATATCACTACTTAAAAGCAACCCGATTCAATTAGCACAAAATGACCCGGTCCATAATAATAAAATTAAGCCCCAACGTCTAACTTGCAATTTACATAAGCCTATGACATACATATAAGCCCATGAGACAACACATCATGATCAAATATTAGGACTAAAAAACTCCACTTAATCTAATGATATCAATAATAGGCCCACGTTTTCATTGAATCCATTGTTATCAAGCCCAATTTAGTTCCAAACCCACGTGTGGATTCAACCAAGATAACGGTAATGTCCAAATGATTCACCAATATGCCCTAATTTCAGGGTGTATATAAGCATAAACATGTCATCCAACCCTAATCTCACTATATATCACAGCAGACAAATACTAAACTTCACCAACCCTAAAATAACTCCAATAATCAAACAATCTCACATAATCAGGCGCCTCCATCATCTGCTTATCAACAAGTTGCTCAAATAATCCTAATAATGTCATACGTTCATCTAACCAAATTTTTCACAATCATCCGATCAAATCAAGCACACATCTCTCCTTATACATAAATCGAAAACACAACCTTAGCATCATTCATCCAAAATAACGATTCACTTAGCCACAAAAGTTATATGTCTCATTTCAAAATATGATGTTGCCAAGGACTTCGAGTTTTGAGCTTCAAGATCTGTTGACAGGTCGGGTAAGTCATTTTTAAAGTTGTTTTTTAGTTTTAAAGTTTGAGGAACGAATCATGCCGATTTTTAACAAACTTGTTATAAATCTTTTCATACAATATTCGGATATTTAGCAAGAAGTCTAGCTTCATATGGATTGATGATGAGATTGGTTCAAAAAAAAATTTCTGTAAGATTGGAACGAAGAACTAATTCTGATATCTATTTATTTTTAATTCCGTTTAGTCTCGTTTAATAGTGAGGGTCTTGGGTGAGTATAGATTATGAAAGAAGTCGAGTGAGACTGTTTTGGTATACGGTCATGGTAAGTGTGATTTGTTTAACTAAGTATCACGATGAGTTGTATTTGGTTTTGTGGTCAAGGGTCTTAAAAGTTAACTCTTCTTCATCCTTTTTGTACCAAGTCGCTAGCCATTTTACAAAGCAAGTCGCTACCCGGTATTTTTTAAAGCAAGTCGCTAATAAATTTTGACACTAAGTCGCTACGACATGTAAATACAAGTCGCTACATCATTTTCAAAACACAAAACGCTAACTTGTTAAAGAACAAGTCGCTAGCAAGGTTCATTGCATCTGGACTGTTTAAAGGACAAGTCGCTAACATGATAAACAAGTCGCTAGAATGAATTTTGAAATTTTGCAGATGAGTTTTCCGACTAAGTTCCGACCACCTTCATAATATACCCAGAAAAAGTGACTAATGCAGAAAAACACAATATTTTTTACCCAAGTTGAACCTTAAAACTCTGACCATATGACCACAAAATAGATGTTTTGACCTGATGATTTGTTATATTTCAGAAAGTTGACATAAGACAGATGTGACCAAAAAAAAGGTGTAGAAACCAGACATAATGGACCAAGTAAAATTTGTTTAAAAAACTGTTAAAACCATAAGATTGATAACGACATAATTTTTTGACCAAACAATGATAACAAACAGTTTTTTTGAACAAGAATCGAGCCAACATACATCAACAAAACACAAAAAAACATGGTACGAAACCACACAAATCAACACAACACAAAAACCTTGGCTCTTGATACCATTTGTAGGATCGAAAATATTATTGTGTTGATGATTCGGGTGGTCTTGGATGATCAAAATACATGTTTACCATTTTAGAGAGAGAAAGTAGAGAGAGAGGGTGTTCTTGCTAGAGGTTTAAACAAAGGAAAGGTTAGATTGAATGAGAAGCACCACCCCTTCCATGGATGGAAGGGGTATTTATAGTTACAAGAAATACGACCTCCTATCGGCCTGTGGATCAGGTATACAGTGGGTAAAGACCCGTCCTTCCTCCACGGTGTTGCACTAAGCTATACTACGCTACAAACTAATAAATAAACTACTAAATAACGTAACTAATGACAAGTCTACGAGCTAACTTAAGCTAGATAACATTTGGGGTGACCAACTCTTCACTATGGAATTTTCTAATTCCTAACAAATAGAATAGCTAGTTAGTAGTCCACCTAGTTTAGGTTTCTTTGCTTGATTCCTATCAAGTAAATTTTTCTCATTTTTAGCTTTCTCTTAGTCTATCCCCCTTCTTCGTGATCTTTGTTCGTAATCCCATCACTTTTCATCATGGAAGGTGATAACCACCCACCATTCATCAACCCACCACCAATTGACCCGCCAAGAGCCCGTACTCTTGGTGAATACTCGAGACCAAGCCACCTAGGCTATAGGAACACCATTGAGCTTCCCGACCAAGTCCAAACTATGGCCCTGCGATCCGACACCATCCAGTTGGTGCAAAAAGGATGTGCATTCCATGGACTTCGCTCCGAAGATCCAAATCAGCATCTAAGGAATTTCCTTAAAATTGTCGATTCCATCGACCTTGATGCTACTACTCGGGAGACCACGCGCTGCGTCTCTTAATTTTCTCTACGGGACCAAGCTAGTAATTGGCTTGAGCGACTTCCCGCCGGCTCCATCTCAAGTTGAGATGATCTCACCTCTCGCTTCCTTGCTCAATTCTTCCCCTGGGAGAACCACTAAACTTAGGAATGACATCTTGATGTTCCAACAACATCAAGGTGAATCTCTTTACGAAGCATGGACTCGATTCAAGGACTTACTTCATAAAGTCCCTCATCATGGCATTGATCTCTGGCTCCAAGTCCAACTCTTCTATGATCATGTCAGTCTCTCCCTCCAACTAACCATTGATTATGTCGCCGGTGGAAGGCTAAGTAACCTCAATCTGAGGCATCTTTGGGAGGTTATTGAGGACCTAGCTCAATATGAAGAGGAAGGTTGGGAAATTCCAGTTGTCCAAGAGAATGGGTCAACTTCCCGAGCACAAGCAATTATGAGTATGGAGGCCCAAGTGAAGGATTTAATGGAAGTAACCACTCATGCTGATAAGCATGTGAATGTGGTCAAGGAATTTTTGCTCCCAAGAAAGTTCCGGCAAGATGAATTCGAGGACATAATGTTGACATTTGTCCACAAGCAAGAAAAGGAAATAAAATGCCTCGAAGCTCAAATGCGAGAAACTCATGACACTTTCTTGGACCTAGTACGACAACTTCATGCTGGAAATCCGTGAAGAAATCGCAAAGAACAACATACCAAAAAAGGTAGAAAAGGTATATGTGATACCGGAAAACGTTGGGATAACACCCATACCCTCTCCAATTCCAGTAAGCAGGAGAAAACCCCCCAAGGAATCACATGCTTGTTGTCATAACCTCTCTCTTAGTCCTAGGGAAGTTCCTAATTTTGATGAACCGGAGCCTCAACCAAAAGCCTTACCCAATTTTCCGTCTTTAGATGTGAATCTTGGAATTGAATTAGGCCCCAATCCACCCATCAAAATAGATAGTCCAGGTAGTTGCTTGATAAAGGTGGTAGACTCTAGGCCATGTAGAGTGGAAGCTAATATAGGAGTAACCCATGACCTTACACACTTATATCACCCATTCATGGTTGATAACAAGAAACATTATGGGTTTAAACCGGGTTTAATAGGTCAAGATGGATCCTTAACTAAGAATCTTTTAAAGTTGATAGAAGATGATCCATTTTTAAGAAAGAGATTCGATTCACCCGCTACACCCATAAAATTAAGTAAAGTTAGAATGAATGGAGCACACCCCTTTGAGCATATAAATCACCCATCACCTTCACCTCACATGGTAAATTTCCACCTTAAGGGTGTGTCTTGCTACTATCGCCCGCACTTAAACTTAAGTGTAGGGAAAACCGCCCCTTTATCCGTTAAATAAGGGTAGAGTCAAGCTCATGACTCGAACAAAAACAAGCGCTTCTTGGGAGGCAACCCATGTGTATTTGTTTTTCATTTTCATTTGTGTGTCGTATATCTTTTATTAATTGTTTATTCTTATGTTTGAATTTGTAAAAATGCTTTATTTTGTCTTTAACCTCGTCTTAATTACATATAAAGGTATTTTACATAAAGGATAAGTGTAGGGAGGATTACACACGTTTTCAAAAGAAACGTAAACATGAGAATAACAATTAATTAAAAGATATATATGTGTGTTTGTTCGAGTCAAATGCTTGTATCGAGTCATAATGGATGTTGTGTAGAAATATTTCCAGATTCTAAAGATGTAAATTTTCCAGAATTTTTTCCAGAAAATCGCAGACCGGTTTTTGTCAGGATAACCTGACGGCGTCAGGATTGCAACCTGACGGCGTCAGTAAGGAGTAAAAACATCGATTACTTTTTCTCGTTTTCTGCGCTACTTATAAATTTTGGAATTTTCTGGTCTTAATTTTCCGAAATTCTGTAAACATCCATTTCACAAGCATTATATCCTAGTTTAAATCGAGTCTTATATATATTATTACCGCCGATTTTACGCGAAGGTTTCGTTTGTTTTCTTCAAATGTGCAGGTTTAATTTATCAAGAAGAAGTTACATAAGATTGGAAGGAGCTTTTCACGCATACATTCTTCTTGGGAAAGATTTAACCACTACTTTACACGGATCCTACCGAGCTAGTCAGGGGAGTATTAGTTTCTTTCGTTTTTAATTACCTTCCATTATCATAACTTTGATACTTTCGGGGAACATTGGGGACAATGTTCAGTTTAAGTGTAGGGAGGGAAAATAAAACGAGAACTTTGAAACTATGCTTATCCTTGATTATTTGTTTTGTCCAATTGTATTTGTGTAATAAACCATGAGAAAATGTCGGTTAGGGTAATTTTGGCACCAAATTTTTAATTTTTCATGACATATAGGAGTGGGCCATTAGTTTTAACAAAAGCGTCTCACGGATAGGAAGTTGCATGACTAGCACAAAAACCCTTTACCACCTAAATTCCACCCAAAATGTGAGGATCGCCCTTAGATTAGTAGGAATTAAAGCATTCATCTTTAATGCTTAGAGTGTGAACCGGTAGTATAATAGATTCTAGAACTTGTTTTGTGATGCATTCCGAGATCGCTAGTAAGACTACACTTGTGTAGTTAGGAATAACTAAATGATAAGAGGCATTAGGATAACCCTGGTTTGATACCCGTAATATAATTACTTCTTCCACCTCGGTTGAGTAATTCCCCCACACCCTTTGCGTTGTACTCATTTTTAGTACACGATACCCCTAGTTAACCCCTCAGAGCCTATCCTTTTCGTGGTTCTCGTGATGTTTTGGTTTTTCCGGAATATCAATGAAGAGCATTGTTTACACCCCACCCCCAAATGTACACCCAAATCGCCTTAGCCTACCCTGTATGCACTCACTTTTAGTGCATTATTGTTATCACCCTAAACCCTTAGTTCAATTATCTAGTTGCTTGCATGAGTTGCTAAGTCGAGTCATATCCTTTGTATACAATTTTGGGACGATTGGGACTCATGGGAAAGTTAAAGTTTAATGACTGGAAAGGAACGTTAAATTCCCTTATTTGCGTAATAATATACCCAAGTGTTTTGATCTTTTCAATTCGGGTCAAATTAGTGTTAGAGTAATAAAAACTCAAGTGTAGGGATGTGCCTATAAATCCCTATCATTTTGAGGTTACCGTAGAGGATGGTAGAGTAAAAGTGTATGTGAAAAAAATAAATAAATAAATAAATAAATCGTAAAAAATAGAAAAAGAGAAAAGAAAAAAAAAATAGAGTGTTAAAAAAAAAAAAAAAAAAAACGAGCTATCATCCTACATCTATCTTTAAGTTTATGTTTGCTTGTTTCAGTTATCTAGAGTTTAGAGTGTCGAGTCTTGGCTTAGCAACGCCATTCTTCGTATGCTTGTAACATAAAGATTTTTGACTTGCCACCACTAAAAAGCCTATCCCACCAAACCCTTTGTTTCCCTACCATAAGCCTAACGTTACAACCCTTTAAAGACCTCTTTGATAGTCTTTTCTAGGTGCTTACGCCAAAACGATGGAGGTTTGATCTATTCTCAAGCCTATGGTAATTTATGTACTAGGACCGGTTAATGAGTGTTTATCTTCCATTTCCAACTTGTTATATTTCATATACACCCGAGAGAGATGTGAGTATCCAAACACCCCATGTGAGGTGCTAGTATGTAATTTCCGTGCTTGTTATGACTTTTGCGGGGCTTATATGTGTTGTGGACTGTTTTAAACCAATGCTTCATGACCCCTAACTTATAAATTAATTGGCTAAAAGCACATTTGCTTGAGGACAAGCAAATACCAAGTGTAGGGATATTTGATAAGGTTTTAAAATGTACCTTTTGAGGGTCATTTAAGCCCTTATTTGATCACTTTTGTATCCGTTATTACTTAATATCGTTCCTTTTCACTTTTTAGGTCAGGCAAATTGCTGTAATGGCACTTATTTGGACGAAAAGGCGGATATACTGAAGAAAATGGCCAAAGTCAAGAATCGAGACACTCAAGCTGCTGAAATACAAGGTGACGGCGTCACTGCTTATCTGCGACGCCGTCGGAGGATTTTGTGACGGGACTGAAGCCAAAACTCTTATTTTCAAGTGACGACGTCAAGTTATAAAAGAGAAGGCCGTCGCAACTCAGACGGCCTAGATTCAATCCAGACGGCGTCAAAAGCTGAAGAGGACGGCGTCACAATCACAAGGTGACGCTGTCGCAAGTCTAACGTGGCCAAGACGAAACCCTAATAACGGCGACCCAACGGCGTCACAAAACATAAGGTGACGCCGTCGCGTGTGTAATCTTATATATAGAATCCGAATTTTTTAGTATTTGTGTGTAGTCTTTTGGAGTAAAAACCTAAACCGAACCAAGGCTGTCTTGTACAGTATTTTAGGGTTCCAAACCCTATCTTACACCAAGATAAGTGTTTTACTTCATTAATTCAATTATGTCTTTGATTATTTGTGTGTATGCTTGCATGTTCTCCATGTCCGGCTAATTTACTTGTGTGTTTTCTTAGGGAATATGAAACTTAATTATTGAATATTGATTGGTTGTCTCTTATCTTAGTTGATTAATGATCTAGTAGTGCGATAGGTCATTCGTTGTGTACTTAATGCTTGATTAAATCTTTGTGAACCTTAGAATATAGCTCCTTGAGTAGTTGTAAGCTAAACCATCCAAAGAGTGCCTTAGAGTAAGAGTTTATTATCCCTAGTGGGTTTTGTAGACGAGACCCTTTGGTAAGTTCAAAGAGTTAGGGAACATATGCATACCCTACGACTTTAGACACACAACAACTAAGAATAAAGGACGTGACAATTCAACCACCAATAGGAGATAATTAAGGAGTAGTAAAACCTAAGTAAACACATCTTTAAACTATCATACGAGCACACAATAATTAGACATAGACTACATACACCTTAGATTAGATAAGTAGAGTAATCGGTAGCAATGCCAACCCCCCAAATCCAAACCCCGAGATTCGTACCTTTCAATTTCCTAAAAAACATAAAAAGATAAAAAATAATCTTCCTCAATCCCAACCTTAGCGTAGTAACTTCTTACTAGCATTCCTATTCCCCTAGAGAACGATATTAATACCCGTGGCTTACCCTAATTACTACACTACAACTATTAGGTTCACTGCCTAGGGTGTTGAAAAACTTGCTCGACGAAAAGGAAGTTCCTTTGACCCCGAACGACGCGTGTAGCGTTATCAGAACAAGTGACGAATGAAAAGTAAGGTTGAAGCATTAGTCACGATATACATATAAACAGTGACAAATATATGTCACACACTTGAACACTGTGACCAAAAGCCATATATGGTCACACTAAATGTTTTGTCACACATTCGTTTAGTGTAGCCAAAATCCAGTACATATGTTCACGTAAGTTAATATGTGTGTTTAAATCGAGTACTTGATTGTTACTGTGGAATCTTAACAACAAGCAAGAAGAACACAAATACTATTTCACTAATAAACTTCTTTTATTAATATTTCTATTCGTCTAAGTACAAGTTCATTTCACTATACTTTAGGGTTCCTTTATACACTTAGAAAAACCTAGTATACAAAACGTGTAGAAGGATATAGATATCTCTTCCTAAGATATCTCTACGCGTACATATGCCTTCCCTAAACTCTAATAAACTATTCTGTTTTTCATAAACAGAACTAACTACGAATACTACCAGACTTAACTGTTATACTGCCAGTATTATTGCTGTTGAGCTTTTGATTCAATTAACCTCAAAAGCTGATAGCATGCATCATCCTTTCTTTCACCTAACAGCTTCTTCTCAAGCATAGCCCCTGCAAATACTGTTTGGAAGTAGATACTCCACTTCTGTAAGCATATAAAGAATTGCAGTTTCTAATTCCAAATTGTGCACCTGACAAGTGTGGAAATATCTCCATCTGATCATTTGTTCTTGACAGGCCAGCTTCCACATTTCATCATCAGCATCTGGTGTCTCAAACATGGTCTTCAAGTCACCCCAGAGGACTCTTTCATATTCGTCTTCAGGTCTCTTGTCACCATGCTTCTCCATCATCAGCTGGTACATGGTCTTCAAATCATCCCTGGACAAATCACTCAATAAACCAGGAAAGTTCACATATATAGTGTCTGTGTGATTTTCCCTTACTATCAGGTAAACTACCTTTTTCCCATTTTTTATGATCTGAACCTTCGCAATCTTAGCAGGAAGTGCTGAACCTGTAGGAATGGAGCCCATGGTAAACTCTTCTGATGACGGTTCATCAACCTTATCCTTCATGCACTCTTCCACTTCCTTCTTAACATTTGTCTTATCCTTTTCACTCCTTTCTTTCCAGTGGATTTCTTCCTTGTCATATTCAAAGCTGGTGCTTAACCTCGCTTCCTCCTCTTTCTTTACAGGTTTTGGCTTATCACCAAGTTTTTCAGCTTCAGCAACCTTTTCAGTCTCTACAATCTTATGCTTCTTAGCATCCTTTGGTTGAAGATTGTAACCTTCCTTTTAGCGTTAGAAGCTTCCAAATCTGAATCCATTGGAAAAAAAAATTATTTTGGTACACTACTTTTTCAAATTCTGCTTTTAGTTCATCATTCTTCAATTTCCTTAACTGGCTCAACTTCCAGGTAGGATTCCATTGACTTTTGACGTAGTGGATCATATAATCCATTTTCTCAAAGCTTTGGTCAAGGGTCTTTTCATCCTTTCTCTTTGTCTATGCTCTCTGAGAAGCCTCTTCTTCTCATTAATTAGCTCAACCATTTTACTTGCATAGTCTTCTCCGCCAATATCAGGAAGGATATCTCTGTTTACTAATAATCTAGCATTTATACTATCCCAATCTTCATCAGTGTAGAATTTGGCAGATTCCTCAATTTCAGCTTTCCTTTTCATTTGTTCTTCAGTTAATTGTGGTTCCTCCTGAAGACTTTTGGCAATCAACTCATCATTCAATGTTTGTTCTGCACGTTTAGCTTCTTCAGCCGCATCCTCTGCTTGAATCCTAGCAATCTCAGCAAAGCTAGCTTCCTCTTCTGTGAGTTGCTTTTTTGTAAAACCTGAAAATCTACAATATTTATAAAGACTAAAATACCCTTGGAATCAAAATTTATAAAATACGTAAAAGACATTTATAATCATTAAACGAAATTAAAACCTAACTTACGAATAATTAAAACTTAACTAATATGTGAACGTGATCGATTTTTATACGAAAAGAGTTAAACGTTTCGTTAAAGTGTTGGGCCGATTAGTTGGACCTTGCTTTCGTTATTTGGGAAACCACTTGGGCTCGTTTCTTTTGCCAAGCCGAGAGTCCAAGAAGCCAAGGTGGGCGTTTGTTTTTGTGTTCGGTTGGACCTCGGCCGGGCCCATACACCACCTCAAGATTTACCTAATTGTTTCCCTATATATACAAACATAAGATACAAAATTGAAACCCTAGTTTAACTCTTCCTTTCTTGTTCCATTCGCCGAACCTATTTTCCTTTGGTGTCGGTGAATTTTCAACAAGCTAAGGTATAACAATGTTTTTCTCGCTTCTCGCTACAACCAAATTTTTGTATCATATTTGTTTAGGGTCTGTGTTTTATTTTGTGGCTTGTCGTATGAAACAACAAACATAAACCATATGAATTGAACTTTGTAATGATTAAGAGAGTATGTACAGTGTTGAATCGTATGTTCGAGCATTAACTGTGGCTTGTAAAACATGATAACTTGAATATGTTCGTGATGAGCTGTTTATGTAAAACCTATTAGTCAACCTATATATATATTAGCCGAACCTATATATATATTATCGAACCATATAAGAGTTTTGAACGTGTGTTTATTAGTAAAGGTCATGTAAACCTAAACTCAGTTTGAAGTGTGAACGAACCATGAATCGAAACCTAAATGGATTGTGAACCCAAAATGTAATGCGTGTGTTTTATAAGTAGAGTGAGCTTGTAGATATGTAAACGACTTAGTAGCGTGATGCGTGGTCATATCTAGTCAAAGCTATGGTGCGTGTGTGTGTGTAAATGTGTATTTAATCCGGAAATAATAAGTATCAGCATGTCACATAAAATCATAAACGTGCATGGGAATAAAAGTTGAAGTATAGCATATATATAAGTAACGTATGGTTAAGACATGAAGAGTTAGGTTAAGTAGCGAGTCATTAAAAGACGTAACACCTAAAAGTAAATGTATCTTAATGTGATATTAAAAGGAGAAAACCCTAGAACATAATGAGAGTCGATTAGGGTTTGAAGCTAAGAGTATTAATTCGTTATTTCATGTGTGAGTTATAACGTTTAAACTATTTTCACATTTAACCCTAAACTTTAATAAGTGGCATAATGAACCCTAATCTACGATATTAATTATAAAGCACTTAAGTCTCATTTTATCATAAAATCCTAAAGTATTAAGATTCGAATACACTAAGTATAAATACCAAATGTTAAAAGATCATTTCGATGATTATGGAATCATAAATAACATATCGTTAATGTGTATAGTTCTCTGTTACGTGAAGAAGGGTAACTTTGCTTTCCGTATTTACGCTCGATCATTTGCTTTGGAATAAATAAGATAACCGCATATTCTCACCTTTCAAATGAGTAGCCCTTTTAACGTTTTCTTCGTTAGCTTTTCTATTAGGGTCCAAGCCTTTGCTATGAACCCACCTCTGTTTTGTTTGAGTGCTTATCTGAACCGATTTTTGAATTATGAAATATCGATTTTGAACTATATGATATGAAAACTCCTCACTTTGAAAATATGAATAACCTTTTGATAAATATGATTCGTGTCAGTTATGACATTCGATTTGACCTAAGATAGTTTGACATTGAGCCAAATATTTCACTAGTCATGGGGTTCCATGTCATGCACTTCTCGATATGACTCTAGGGCATTAGAGTGATGTTCATCCACGCTTAATTCTGGATGGTGGAGCATATTTTGTATATGTAGAAGGAGCGGATGCATCCTAGATCTGTTATCTGTTATCGTTATATGTTATCTCGATGATTGATGCTGCGCATGCATTCCTTCATAACTCCTGGTAGGGTCTCCCTACAAATGTTGCCTATGAGAAATGTTGCCTTCTGAAATGTTGCCTACTTCGAAATGTTGCCTTGTGAGAATATGATTATGATATGATATTTGTTTCTGGGCTCGTGGTGTTAACTTAAACTTTACTTGAATTTCTGATGTATACTTTGAAAATGATTATGATTTTGCTATCTTTCGTTTGTTATATTTCATATTTGATATCTTTTAGTATTAACTTTGCTTTCATATCTGTTTTCCTGGCTGAAGCTTTGGCACTTTTCTTTTCTTGTATCTAAGCATTGGAAGCTGGGTTTTTCTTTTGGATGAGTGCATGAGTGGACTTACCTTAGAGATTTATTTTTGATCTTATGATGCCATTTAAGACCTTCTTATTTCGTGATATTTTGTTGAGTTATTTTTCCGCTGGGACCTATGTATTGAAGTCGTTTTGACTTGAATTATTCCGCATTTTTGTTAAGATTTCTTTTGAATGTTTATGTTTGCTTTGATATGACACCATTACTTGTGATTCCTTTACCCTTGTCGGGTCGGGGCGTTACATTTTTGGTCTTCACTGGCTCAGAAGATTCTTACACTATTCCTTTGCCTTCCCTATGCACAAACTCCTCACCAGTACTACCTGGATCACTACCAGGATTAATATGTTTAGTACTTGTATTAACTTCAGCATCAAAGCCAGTATTAAAATCTTCATCAAAAGCAGATTTAATTTCAGCACCACCAGACTTATCTTTAGTAAAGTCACCAGACTTATCCACTCCACTAGAACTTGCAGCTTCTTTATCCAGTCTCTTCTTAAAGGATTTCTTGTGACTGAAATTCTTAAACAATATTTCAGCTGCTTCCAATCCTTGAGAACTAATTTGACTTTCCTCAGAGGATTCCTCTCCTTCTGAGTCTGTAATGTCTATCCCCGTCTGTTTGAATTTCCCCTCCAATTTCTTAACTCTTTTGCGAGTAGTCCCTAGTGACTTCTTGGTCTTCTTCAATTTTTTCTCCAACTCATCAACCCTTGAAATCAGTTGTGGAACCAGTTGAAGTAGATCTTCCATAGATAAGGAACTGGGTTCTGCTGTAGTAGTGGGTGTCGGAGGTTGTGGTTGAGGAATCACTGGTGGTTCTTCCTCATGGACTGAAGGTGAAGGTGGTGGGGGGTGTTGGTGTCCTCTGTTCAAACTTTGTTTTTCTGGTTCGATGTAGGTTGAGCCCTGAGCTTCTGATGTAGCAGTAGGAGATGGAACAGATTTAGATGTACCTTCAGGGTCAGTAGCAACAGAAGGCAACATAGCAGACAAAAGTGGCTTGTGTGCCCCTTCAAAACCCCTTTTCATATTACCAAATATCTTTTTAGTGAAAGGGAGAGCAATGTAAGGATGTTTGCTTGCTATTTCAACATTTAAGATCATTTTCAAAAATCTTGGGTACATCAAAAACTTTTTCTTATTCTTGGATTTAGCAACCATGGCATCAAAAATCATTTTTGAAAAATTGAAGAGTGCGCAGTGGAGAGACAGACCAATGCAGAAGCAATATTGCTTCCAAATTGATCCCATCCACCACTTTTAGAGCTCATACAATGTAAAATATGATGCACAAGGAAACGCCATTGTGGCGTAAAATGACTCTTCCAAAAAGTGAATGTTCCATCAGTTGGATATCCAATATTTTCCAATCCCTGAAAGAGGTCATCATTTAGCAACATTGAAATCCCTGAGGCATTAGCCAATTGAAGCTTGCTTCGACTGATTCCTAGTGATTGAATACTCTAACGTATCAATAGTTGCATTTAACTCTAGTGTCCCGTCAGCAATAGTTCTAGCAAAGAGCAGTATGCCAGAACTGTTTGACTATGGAATCATATATAGTTGTATTATGAGTAAGGGCATACCTGATATGACTACCCTTTAGAAAGTCCACTATCTGCTCGAAGCATGTGCTTTCAGTAGGCTTTTTGAGAAATCCCACTTGATTGTGCTTGTCTACAAACTTTAATTGTGCCATCTTTTATGTTAATTGAAGTACTGGTAGTGCAGGGCAATTAGGGTTTAGTGCTGGTGAGGAGACTTAATCGAAATAAAAGAATTAAACTTTTAAATATTAGGATAAAGTAATTAAAGGATAAATATGAATTCTAAAAATAAAAATTATCCATATAAATACTTCTGACCACCTAAAATTAGGCAACGGTACTATTTAAACTTGAGAAAAATCAGTTTTTTACTTTTGCACTACCGACTAAAGAATGGTCAAACAGACTTAATAATGACATCACCAGAATTAACTCTGTACTATAGCACATCAACTAGCACAGCTTCCAAA
This sequence comes from Chrysanthemum makinoi, assembly GCA_910596185.1. NCBI lineage: Eukaryota > Viridiplantae > Streptophyta > Magnoliopsida > Asterales > Asteraceae > Chrysanthemum > Chrysanthemum makinoi. The sequence continues at coordinate 249,054,231 of OU343219.1, read as the reverse complement.
CATCTCCAATCTGTGAGAAATTTTGCTTTTCAACATATCCTTAAACAAAAAAATATACCTAATAGATTTAACTAATATTAAGTCTTTTATTATAAACATAAATCCTTAAAAAAGTACAAAAAATCTAATGTCTATATGCTTTAAAAGAGTGAAATATGATAAAGGTAGAGTGTGACAACTTGACCATAACATGGTTCACTTGGACTTTCGTATAACAACACCTCCACAGTCGGTTCGATAGAAGTCAGTTCGTGATTCGTTACCCAAGTCACGTCGATCCACATGTGGCAATATGTTATCATTGTGCTGGTGAATGACGGTACTAAATTCCTCATCGGCTTCGTCATACTTATCTTTGTAATTCTTGGGAGGTGTCTTAAACACAATAGACAATTTTTTATCTACCTGTTCTTTCACATAAAACACTTGTCGTGCTTGTGCGGCTAATATGAACGGATCAACCTTGTGGCCTAAACTATTCAGGTCAACCAATGTATACCCAAGAGTAGTATCGCGTTTCACACCACCAGCTTTGTGATTAACCCAGTCACATATGAAAAGAGGAATTTGCATGTAACGGTAATCTAGTTTCCATATCTCCTGTAAAACCCCATAATAATATGCTTTTCTTGTGGTTGCAACTTCTTTAGACATGTGCATATCTAATGCCTCAACACTAACCCCACTGTTCTGGTAAACTTTGCCTTCATGATCTTTCGTACGAAAAGTATACCCATTGATGTGATATGCATCGTATTTCACTACGGTGGCGCGTGGTCCATAGGATATCCACCTTACAGTTTTTGATACACTTTCTTTGTCGATTTCTAACTCTCTCTCAACCTGAATTTCATTACAAGTATATATTAGCTCAAAAAGAATAAGTACACCAATTTTCAGATCAAAATGAGCTGAGAAATAAGGTTTAGAAAGGGTATGTTGAGTAACATAAGATTAATTACTTCTTTGCGTAACCACTTGGCAAAAGATTTGATGTGCTCATTCTCCATAAATGCTATTCGTTTACCCGGGTTTTCTGCTTTCAAAACTTGCTTGTGTCGCCTGAAACAATGTGTTTGATTATTATATTTGATACATCATTTTCAGTAACGAAATAGACATGTGTTAGTAAGACTTACTCGATATACGGTACAATTTCATCTGTATTATTTATTACATACAAATGTGCTTTCTGCAAGAGTTCCGCATAAAGTTCACTTGATTTGCCACCGACAATGGCTTTCCTTCCTCATTTTCATTTGTGTCATGTTTATCAGGTGGGATACCAACAGTTTTTTCATGGATTCATGATATTCGCTAAAAAAACTCTATTGTTTCTTCCGCAATAGTCTCCTCAGCAATGCATCCTCTATTTCTGTTCCGCACATGTCCTTTAATAACCTTCATACATCTTTCGAATGGATACATCCACCGAAAGCATATGGGACCGCATAATTTTACCTCCCTAGTTAGGTGCACAGTCAAATGTATCATAATATCAAAGAATGATGGAGGAAAGAACTTCTCGAGTAGGCACAGTGTCACTACCAGTTCTGCTTGCATATTATCTAGTTCTTGCAATATTATTTCTTTGCAACATATTGATTTAAAGAAAAACCAAAACCTGATAATAGCATATCGTGTGGGTGGGTGCATGATTGAACGTATTGCAATGGGCAGAAACTCTTGCATTAGCATGTGATAGTCATGCGATTTTAGGCCAATGAGCTTCCTATCCTTTAGGCTCACCAAACAAGAGAAATTTGAACAATAGCCTTGTGGTACCCTGATGTTGTGTAAAGTTTCACAAAAAATATCTTTTTCAGCATTAGTTAATGTGTAACCTGCTGGAGGTAGTGTTGTTTTGTCTTGTTCTTGCATAGCAAACAACTCTTGTTTTACCCCCAACTCAGCCAGATCCAATCGAGCATTCAGTCCATCTTTCGTCTTTCCTTGAACATGTAGCAAAGTTCCGACGAGACTCTCAGCAACATTCTTTTCTACATGCATAAAATCAATACAATGTGGAACAAGATTATGCCTCCAATACCTAAGTTTTCGATACCAAATGTTGAATTTCTTCCAATACGCACCGTTTTGTCCGTTCACTTGGCTTGAACTACCCTCTACTTCTGTTATGTTTGTTTTCTGCTTTTGAATCTTCCCACCTCTGCCTCTCATATCTTCTTGGTTTTCTGATGCATTATTGTTTGTTCGTTTTCCTTTTCCCCACTTATTTTCAATATGTTGTACCTCGTTGTATATTTGTTACCCGGTCATTGGATTTGGAGCCGGGAGAAATTCTTGTTGTCCATTAAATGCCTTCCTTTGCCTTCTGAATGGATGGTCATATGGTAGATATCGTCTGTGACCAACATAACTTTGCTTGGATGAGGCAGAAAGTCTAACACAGTTTGTATCTTTCCCACATACTACACAACCTTTGAATCCACTGTAGGGGCAACCACATAATGTGCCAAGTGCAGGGTAATCATTTATTGTCCATAACACAACGGCACGTAGATTAAAGTTATCTTTTGTGGATGCATCATATGTATCAACCCCTGTATCAAATAAGGTTTTCAGATCATCAACAAACGGTTCTAGAAAAACATCGATATCATTTCCCGGGTATCCCGATATTAATACCGAAAGCATGATAAACTTTCTTTTCATACACAACCATGGAGGAAGGTTGTATATGATAGTTAAAACTGGCCATACACTGTGATGCCTATTTCCTGAGTTGACGTCAACCCCATCAGCCGATATTCCTAGCCGTAGATTTCTTGGATCTTCAGCAATTTCGGGGAATTTTTCATCTATGGTACGCCATGCCTTTGAATCTGCAGGGTGATGTAACACACCATCTGTTATTCTCCGTGTCGCGTGCCATCTTAAATCTTCTGAAATACTTTCTAGCTTAAATAGTCGTTGCAGTCTTGGTATAATTGGAAAGTACCACATTACCTTTGCTGGAATGTTTTCGTACACTTTATGTGTCTTATTATCCACCTTCCATCTTGATATCCCACAAGTTCGACACGCAGTCAAATCCTTGTCATCCTTCCAGTAAAGAAGGCAGTTGTTGATACATACATGTATCTTTTGTATCCTGATCCCATCAATTTCAAAATTTTTTTGGCTTGATAAGTTTTTCCACCATTTCGTTACCAGCAGGCAGCATCTTCTTTAACAATCCTAGTAATTCAGTAAAGAACTTATCAGAGCATCCGTATTTACCCTTCAAGTTGAGTAGTTTAACTATTGCGGACAGCTTTGTGAAGTCAGGACATCCTGCCTAAAGAGGCTTCTCTGCGTCTAATAATAATTGTTGAAACTTGACAAGATCATCCTCATCAAAATTATCTTTTGTAGCATTAACCATTTCTACTGCTGCTAGGGCATCTGTTGGAATAAATGAAGCAAAATCCGTGTCGTCAACAAACTCGTTGTAGCGTTAACAGGTGTTTCGGTACTTATTGATGACTCATCCTTCTCTCCATGTTTAGTCCAGTTTAGGTAGCTTAGATCAAACCCATTGCTGAATAAATGGAACTGCACTTTCTCCACTTTATGCTCTATGTGGTTTAAACAATCTGTACACGGACATGGCATTGAAAGATCATTTTCTTAACTCGTGAGTCGATGTTCCCCATCTTCCGCATAGTTGTGTACTTGCATAATCAATAAACTGCTACTCCATCAACATAAGATTTGTTGGTCCTATTAGTTCCTATCCAAGACTTGTCCATGTTTATAAATGTGTCCCACTTATCCGAGCAGCAATTTTTATAAATGTAGTCCCTGCTGACCATGTTAAAAAGCAGTCCAAGTTATTGAAGATTATACAAGACAACATTAAACTTCAATTGATGATCTTAAAAGTTAAAAACGACATTCCAAGTAATGAGGATAGCTCAAAGATTGAATGTGGTATTGAATTATGCTAAGAATTGAATAAAGTCTAATGAAACAATTCCTAAAGGGATGTTTGGGTCAAGGAAAAATAAGAAATTAACTAGCTAAATTATGGTTCCATGTTCATGTGGTAACAGGCTTAACAGGGTTTCTTAAATTTTTAACCAATTAACTATCTAAATTTAACAAGAAAATGACATAATTTACAAGAGGATATCTCGAAACAAATGTTCAATTAGCTAATAGGCTTAACAGGGTTATTTTATGTGTTACAGCGATGTGTACAAAAGGAAGATAACAATACTTACCAGTGGTGATGGGATTGGTGGGTCTATGACGGGAGAGTTGTGGTGGTGAGGATTTGTGGTGAGATGAAAGGGAGGTGTGGCGGTACAGGGAGGAGGAGTTAATTTTTGCAATTAGTTTGGAATGGCCTTGATGCAACTTTGGGGAATAAATTTAATTTGTGGGGGGAATTTTAAATTTGCTTAAATTTTTGAAAAGTTTTCATATTAGTTTAAAAATGTTTTTTCTCTTATGATTTAATGATTTTTTTTCATTTAATTAGTTTAAAAAGGTTATTTATTCATAATAAATAAAATAAAATTCATAAAAATACAATTTTTTAAAATATATATATATATATATATATATATATATATATATATATATATATATATATGTTTAAGTATTTAGGACTTTTAAAAAATAATTTTAAATTTTATGCTTAAATTTACAATATTTGGTATTTTTAGGATTAAGTGCATTTTAGGTTATTTCAACTTTTGTTAGTTGATTTATTTGCTTATTTAGTTGTTTTTAGTTAACAAAAAAGTAAAGTAACTCGATAAAGGGGTGAGGATCGAACCCTTGAGAGTCACGCTTTCGGTTCTACCAAGGTAGAAAAGGACCTACTGACCTTGTAAGGGGTAAGGATCGAACCCTTGACCTCTTTCTCCAGAGGCAAGAGTGTTAACCACTTGATCTAACCTTGGTCTTTTTTTTAGTTTATGTTTCATAAATTTATTCACAAAATCCAAATATCTTTCATTATTCTTTATCACCTGATCACGAACCGAACGGCAATTTCCATTCAAACTCCGTTGGGACTTAAAAGCGACACAGGAATATCTCATATTTCTAGAAAATATTGTGTTTTGACTTTCTTTTACCAAATTGGGATTTTCATTCTCGGCTAGCTTGCAAAATTGACCATTTGGTCGGGTTTTTCATATGCTTACATTTTATATATACTATTGATTGAATCATGTCGTAACATGACACTCTAAGCAACTATAACCCAATACTTTTGACTCATATTATAGTGTGAATGTTATATGAACTGTATTAAAGTTATTAAAGGTGAGCACGTTAATTTTGACATTTCAGGATGACATAAAATCATTAACTCGCGTGTCTTACTCAAAACACTGTGTGAAAATGTGTTTAGGGTTGCGTTAGATACGTTGGGCATGGTAACACAACCCTTTGTGTTGTGCGTTTTCGATGCGTTTTAGTCGGTCCTATACGTTTTCGTCCGTGTTCATATGTTTTCTTAGTTTTGTACATGTTTTCTTCCGATTGTACGTTTTCACACGTTTTCGTCTCTTTTCATATGTTTTCGTCCGCTTTTGTATGCGTTTTTACACTTTACACATTTTCATACGTTTTTACACGTTTGCGTCTGTTTTCATACTTTTTCCACCGTTTTCGTACGACTTTGTCATTTTTAATAAGTTTTTATACGTTTTTGTTTTTGTTTTCACGTTTTCGTCCGTGTTTACACTTTGTCGCTGGGGTTTTTCATGTTTTAGTCCGTTTGTATAAGTTTTTGACCGTTTTCGTCCGTTTCTACCAGTTTTCATCTATTTTAGAGGCGTCTTCGATGCGTTTTCATACGGTTTCATATGTTTTACATATTAATGTACATTTTCTTAAGTTCCATATGTTTTCTTACGTTCTTACGTTTCGTCTGCGTTAGACCGTTTTATCCGTTTTAAGACTTTTCGGGTCAACCCAAGAAGCGAAGTGAATTCATATTCGGTTTTTTCGCTCGCCGGTTTAATTCTAGTTCGGTTCGGTTAGGTTTTCGTGTTGAACCGAATAAAAAAATAACCGATTTAACGAAACCAAAACAACCCGATAACCAAGCGGATAAACACCCTAATTTATAGTGATAGTTTAAAAGGATGACTTATTTTGCGGTTTTAAAGTTTAGGTCTTTATAGTTTGAATTCATAAGGAGTTACAAGTATCTTCTCTATCAGACTATCCCCACAACTCTTCTTCAACCTTTCTTATCAATCTTTCAATAATATCATATTTTACCCAATTTCATTATCAATGGCAGCACCATCACCACAAAACCATTTGGCTAAGCGTGTTATTGATGACCTAATTGAGTTTAGCGGGGAGACATCTGTTGATGATTACATGAGTTTCTTCAAGGCTCAGCAAATTTCCAGTCTCCGTGGCTTTATAAACCGGATCTTGTGAAGAGGCCACCTGATAAGAATGAGATTGCGCAGTTTAATGCTTTAATTGCTGAGATGGTAGCTATTGGAGATGGGGATGAATATTTTGACACATTGATTGATCTTAGGCATGAACCGAGGCTGGGGACTAAGCCTGAGGGTTGAATGATCTCATTACTCAAGCTGAGGAGGATATCGAGACCAAGGAAGAAAAAATTAAGTCGATGAATGGTTGAAGGGTTGTTCGCTATGTAAAGGGATGGTTTCTTTTGCTCTAGTGTCATCTGTTTATAATGTCTAATGTCTTGGTTTAATATTATGGTTTGTAGATATATTAACAATGAAACATGTATGGATCTTTTGATGGTTTATCGAATGGAATGGAATGGGATCACTAGTTTGTTTCATCTTTTTTTAATGTTGTTTTGCATTTAGGAATTGGTTGTGGTGTTTAAGTTCATATCTGGTAGAATGTATTATTTTAGGTTTGAGGTTGATCAATCACAGGGTGCATCCCATGTGTCGTTATCAATGTTGAGCCATGGATATGCGGTTCATAAGTGCTTTGCTTAGGTTGTTCATTTTTAGGTTGTTGTCAATTTTAAGGGTGTTTTTGTTGTTTTTTTTGCTTTAAGTTAATTGCATTTACATGATTTCTTGATTTTTTAACTGTTGGAGGATGTTAGAGCTTATTTAAGTGCTTATAAATAGCTTATTTATAGGCTTAAAGTAAGGTCTCATGGCTGTTTGTTGTGTCGAGTCCTTGGTTGGATTTGATTATTTTTGTGCTTACTTGTTTATCCGGGAATTTGCTTATTAGTTATAGTTGCTTAATTAGTTGCTTTAATTCCATTTTTTATTTTGTTTCTTCATTTGTATGCGCCATGTGGTGAGATTTTAGTGTATTTTGCAGTTATATGTGTCTTTGATACAACCGGGTTTGAAGTTATATGGGTGTTTGGTTGTTGGTAAGAACCATTTTGTCATGGTGTCTTGGTTTCAAAATGCAGCCAAAAATGAAATATTTAAATTCTATATTATCAATTTGGAGCCACATTTTAAAATTATGAAATTTGGAGCCAAATTTCAGCAAAAATTTTTAAAAGTACTTAGGAAATTATGGTTTCCTTAATTGAAAATGCCCATAATGAGACCTAATTACTCCAATAAATCGAGGATTCAAGCAAAACAACCAGAACTTCAATTTTTACACCATTATTTACCAATTAAGTTTACTAATTTTCTTTAACACATTACTTGACGATTTAATCATGGCAACTCAAACCAATTGTGGGGATGATTTGGTTTATTCGATCGTGAAAATGATAACTCATTTGGATATGAATCGAGGCGTATTGAGGATGAGGGTGAGGATCTTTGAAAACAACCATTCAAATCGCGAATGTTGTTAAGAGGGGCATAACTAGGTTAGCTAAGTTTAGGGGATTATGGAAAACCGGCGGAATAAAGGTCGATGTAACCTTCGATGCTGCTGAATAGGATATCGAGGAAAAAACAGGGCATTGTTTTGAGTTTTTGGGTGATTTGGTTTGTGAGCATATAGGTGTCGGATTCTATCACGGAGGAAGGTTGATTCAGAAGCAAGAGATAAAATGTGGGACGAAATCACGGTACACATATACTTTGTTTAACTAGTAGTGGCTTGGTACGTGCGTAGGTACAAGGTGTTAATAAGTTTATCTCTGCATTTACATTGTGTGCAACTAATTAACAACATTGTGTTAATCTTTGCAGCGATATTTTTGATGTTGACTTGTGCAGTCGAAAGCTGATAATGAATGCGTCTTGGTCAACTTCTAAGGAATTTCGAAGGAAATTGACGAAAACTACATATTGCCCAACCAAAATACCCTTTCAAAACTTAATGAAGTCCCGGTGAAGTATAGTGCAATTATAAAAGCTGAAGATTGGGTAAATTTTGTAAACTACGACCCGAGGAATACAAGGTATTAATTATTCATTTTATTCAAGTTCAAATATCTGTCACATTTGATGTTTCCATATATATTAGTTGTATATTATCAGCATTACTACATACGTTGGAATCACTAAACCTTATTCAAGTGTTAGTTACTCATATGTAATAGTTAGCTTATTATGGCCTTTATGTTTGTTATTAGCCTTAGGCTTATGTAGAAGGCCCATAAGCCTAGGCCTAGCCCAATAAGGAAAAGGAAGGAACTAGGAGTGTTGCCCTAGCTTCCCTCCTATAAATACCCTTGTAAACCTTCATTTGAAGGTTGGTTGTTCAAGTTATTCTCTCTTTCACTCACCTCTCGCTAACCGTTCCATATTATCGTGTGTGTGTGTGTGTTTGGAATCTTGTTCAATCGCCTCTCTATCTTTCTTATAAGCTTGTGTTATAAAACTAGTGACCTAACGTAATTTGGTATCAATCGCCAAATAGTTGGGTGCACACTTTTGTTTTGAAGTTTTTTGGTTTTGGTTATCTGGCGTAAAGATAACGTGATCTTTGGTACGCTTAAAACTTGTTTTTTACACTTTTAATCCAAGATTCTTGTACTTTCAACGTTTTAAGGTGTTAAAATACTTGTTTTTGGCAAAAAGTTTCAAACTTTATTCGTGGATCATTGTTTTTTGAACTAGTTTTTATTCGTGGGTGTCATTCTACATAAGCTGTTTTTGAGTGCTTTAGATCATCAAGTTTCACACTTTTGTGTTATTTTGGTGTTATTGAAGCTATTTCATCACACAAAACTGGTTTAGAAACATCTTTGGGCAAAATCAAAATTACGAGTAATCCTACGCGTATTGAAACCCTAAAATTACGCGTAAGATTATCCTTGGTTTGATCTTCATTTTCATGGTTTATTCCGTGTGTTCTTACTTGGATAAGTCGAAAATCACATTCGACTTTGGATATCTTTTGCCTTTGTGAGCGTAGTGTAAAGATCATTTAAGGATAAAACCCTAAAATTATTTAAGCATAACTTACGCGTAGAAATCCAACGCCTAAGATTTTCTTACGCCTAAGCCTTGTCTTACGCATAAGCTAAATCCTACGCCTAACTTTCTACTTAACTTGTTGTCTACGCATAACTTTAGCCTTTTTCCTACTTACGTGTAAGCAAAACCTACGCGTAACTCCTTATTGTTACGCGTAATTTTGGTGTTTTTACGCATAAGTGCTACTTGGTTCTTGTTATTTCTACGCCTAAGGATACTTCATCAACAAAGGTTCATTCGACTACAAAGATCCATTTTTACCAACACAAGTTTATCAACATGTCACAACCACCATACTCTAACTATTTCCCTTACACTTATCCTCATCCTCAACGTCAACAACAACTAACTCCACAACATCAACAATGGAATCAACAACAAGCAATTTATCAACAACAATTTAACCAACAACATACTCCACAACTTGCCGCAAATCCACAACCTCAAATGGTTCAACCACCACCAAGTCTTCAAGCTCAACCATACACAAATGACTTTAATCAACATCCATCAAGGATCACTATGAGGGAACCCACTTGGTTTGCAAAGATGTTTGAAACTTTAAGCAGCAACAATCAATTCATGAGGCTGGATCACTTGATAGACCTCCAATGCTCACTTCCAGAAACTACGATCAATGGGTGATAAGGTTCTTTAGGTTTTGTGATCTAAAGAAGCCACATGGAAAGTTCTTAAAGGTTATCTTGGAAGGTCCATTTGAGATGCCTACTGTCATTGTACCCGAAGATCCAAATGCCATTCCACCAAGAGATGAGCAAACGAACATTGCTATGTTGCACTTGAATCCTCAAGAACTTCTACACTATGAAGCAGATGAGCTTGCAATGGAATATATCCTCTTAGGATTACCAAACCTAATTCTTCGTAGTGTTGATGCTCAAAAGACTGCAAAGAAAATGTGGGATCATATTCGTCTTCTTATGGAAGGATCAGTACTCAATCAGAAGATTTGGAATCCAAAATTTACTTGGCTTATGAACACTTCATGATTGAACCTGGAGAGACACTCGAGTCCTATCATCACCGATTTTCAGACATCATCAATGATTTTGATAAACACAACATCACATGCCAAGAATTGCAGTGAATACTAAGTTCCTAAGTAGTCTTGGTCCTGAATGGGAGAAGTATGTCATTTTTCTCCGTCAAGCGAAAAACATGCATCACTCTACCTACGGATTGTTGTACGATTACTTGAAGCCTCATGAAAAGGAAGTTGATAGGAAAGGATTCTCCGTGCTCAAATTGCTCCACCGACACATCCGAAAATCAACAACTTGCCTTATATGCTCAAAACAGTTATTCTCCTCCACCAGCAACTCAACCAATCTGCTTCAACCCACCAAACGATCAATCACATCAACCTCAACAAAATCAGTTGGTCCCTTACAACAACAATGCTCAAGCACTTCATAATGAGGAATCCGATCCGTTCGAAGCATTGCAACAAGGATTTGCTATGATTGCTAATGCCTTTAGCTGTTATACCAACAAACAACAACCGATTTCCTCATCTAATACAAGGAATCAAGCTGTTGTAAACAATGGACGAGTTGAAGTTCAGAATCGTGGTTATGGTCGTCCGATGGGCGGTGGTCAAGGGTTTAATGCTGTGGGTAGGAATAACAACAGAGCTCAAGTGGTGGAACAGGGAAATGATCAGCATGGGTTGAATGGTCTTCGACTAAACTGCAATGAGAAGGGACACTGCTAATGCATGCCCAAAGCCAAGGACTAAGGGCAGTGCTTATTTCAAAGAGGCTCTTCTTTGGCCCTTAAGGATGAAGCTGGTGGAACTCCCACAGACAAAGAACAGAGCTTTATGGCAAATGCAGACTCAGATGATGATGATATGGAGGACTTGCGGCCAATGCAAAATTATGTTGATGGCTAATATGCATGAGTTACACATGAGTGACACAGCCCCAGTGTATGACACTGATGGCTTGTCTCAGGTACCCGAACAAACCATATTTATCTCTGATCTCATATCTCCGCCAACACCTGAATCCGGCGGCTAGAATGTTCAAAATGAGTCGTCCACATCTCATTCCGACGATTTTCAACTAGACCCGTAGTTATATTTGACGATCAAGATGACCAACCGGTTTCCTTTGATAATCAAATTGACTCCGTGGTCATACTTGAGGATCTCTCAGAATGATCATGTTGAGACTCACGTTGAACACGGCGAACTTTTGCCTCATCCAGATTTTGCTCGTTTAATACAAGACCAACAACCCATAGTGGAAAAATGTCATGCCATTAATCAGGACTTGAAATGCAAAATGCACTGTTAACCAAGGATTTTGAATGTTTACAAAAGCAACTCAACTTTTTCAAAACTCAAGAAAAACGTGAAAACGGTTTTGAAGCAGCGTTTGCCAAATCTTATCAAAATGAAAAATATTTAGAAAGACAGATGCGTGATCTAGCCGCTCAAGAATGCTTTGTTGTCTGAAATAGAACAACTGAAACATGAACATAAAAAGCAAATTAACGCTCTCACCTTGGAAAATCAAAAAGCTAAGGCTGAGTTTTTAACTTGTCAAAAACAGTTCTCTGCATACAAAAAGCATTCAACGAAACGAATAGATGATCATCTTGAAGAAATCATCGGCTTGCAAAACAAACTTAAAGAGTTTAAAATTGTTGTTTACAAACATGGCGAGTCGGTCACAGCCATTGAAAAGTTTACTTTAAAACCCAATCCAAATGGATATGGACCGAATCTTGCTGATTACAAACCTAAGCTTTCAACAAAAGCATTCAAACCAAATCCTGAAGTTTCCAGTGTAGAATATAAAGTTGATAATTCTGATATGAATGTTGTTGAATATCATCGTCAAGAGGAATTAGATGCAGAAGACGAGAGTCGATCAAAATTAGAAAAAGTTGTTTGCAACAAACCTTTAACTATTCAAAAGCGGTCACTTTCGTCACACCAACGGATTCTTCTAACACACCAAGGGTTATCATTAAAACACCTGAGTCTTCTAATGTTAATCCCCAACCAGATTATGCACAAATTTATGGTCCTTTACCTTCCATCAGTGAAGTAAATTCAAAACCTGAAAATCGAAAAATTCTTAGATATTTTGACATCTTCATGGCTGACCTCAAAATTTTACAACATGAGATAGAATATCGTTCTGAAATCAATATTGATCATTTTCAATCACTAGCTTGGCGAGAACAAAGAGACATTTTTTAGAAAAATCTTTTACCTAATGTTAAAAATTTGAAAAATTGTGCATTAGCCTGGGAAAAGGATTTTCATAAGGAACTTGGAGTGATGAAGGTCATTTTCGAGAAAACAGAAACATCTATTTCTAATACTAAACGTAAAAAGAAACTGTTGAGAAAAGATGTTGATCGACTCTTGGAAGATGTCATCTGTGCTGATGTCCATAATCTTGTGCTATTGAATTCCTTGTCATATGCATTTGATAATATCTCTGCTGATAATGATGACTCTGTGGTAACCGTTGAAAATACTGATAATGTGCTTCAGATCGAGTCCTTAAAAGTTGAAAACAAAAGATTGTCAAACGAACTTTCAAATGCAATACGTCGTCTTAATTGGTGTCAAAAAGATCTTCACGATCAGCAACTTGCTTTTCAACACAAAATCGCCCAGTTGCGTGAAAAATCTTCTGATCCAAAATTGAGCAACTGGATGATCAAAACGTGTCTTTTAAGTGTCAAATCTCAAAATATGAACAAGAACTTGTAAAAGTTAAAGGAATATGGTGTCATATTTGATTTACTCAAAAGACTCGTGATGAAGCATCAAATGAACTTGATCATTATCTTGCACACACTAAAGAAGTTATGCATTTTGCTGGAAATGGTCGGTCTGAAAATCAAGATCTGATTCACACTATCATCAAGTTAAGAGAAATGTTAGGAAAGTATGAACAACTTCCGCCAACCATCATTAAGAGATTAGCCCCAGTAACACTTAGCATTCATGAACCTAGAATTCTACCCCAAATCACAAGTAGCTAACGTGCTTCCTTCTACTGAAACAGGAATAGTTGAGCCTTTTCCAAACGTCCGCACTTCACAGCCTAAGAGCACTCAATCGAAGAATAGGAAGTTGCGACCCAAGAAAAGATCAATCAAGAATGCTAAAGTAGAAGAACACCCTAGGACTATGAATAAGACTCACGTTGCCTCCACTATAGATATATTGCGTCTGGCAAATGTAATAGAAATAGTGATGTAACGAATGCTAAACCGTTAAGTACTTTTGATATTCAGTCTGATGCACCTTGTGATATTTGTTGTAAAAGTATGAATTTCGATTCCCATGATAAATGTGTTGCTAAAGCTATCATCTCTCGTTTAAGGAATCCTAAGAACCGGAATACCTCTAGGCCCACTAATCTTTCTAAGTCTGTGCTTGGTAGACCGCCATCTTTAGATTCTAAGAAACGCATTGCTGTCCCTGTAGCTCCTGTTTCACCTCCTAGGAATGTAGTACCACCTAGTGCATTCACTAAGACTAAAGCAAAGAGTAGTTATAGATGGCAGAAATGGATATATAACACACTAGGATTTAAGTGGATACCTAAAGCTATTGATGTGTGTATATCTACTCTAACTGCTACGGAACCCTCTAACATTTCGGGTTCCACATCTACTTCTATTCCATCTGTGTCGTCTGTGTGTAATGCAGGTGATACTTCTCTGGATTGTTGATAGCGGATGTTCCCGACACACACGTGCAATCTTAAACTGTTATCAAACTTTATTGCAAAGTTCATTGGCACTGTCAGGTTCGAATGATCACTCGCAGCCTATCATGGGCTACGGAGACTATGTCAATGGGAACATCGAAATTAGCAGGGTTTACTATGTGTAAGGCCTCGGTCATAACTGCTTTCAAGAGGTCGGTTTGTGATGGAGATTTGGAGGTTGCTTTCCGGGAGAAAACTTGTTTCATTCGTGATCTACAAAAAAATGACCTTATGTCGGATCGCATTCTAGTCTCTACACTATCTCTATGAAAGACATGGTTGCTTCATCTCCCATATGTTTACTTTCAAAGGCAACATCAACAAAATATTGGCTATGGCACCGTCTGTCTCTCACATCTAAACTTTCAAACCATCACCAACCTTGCTCGACACAAACTAGTTGAAGGACTCCACGGTTTCGGTATTCTAAAGATCATCTTTGCTCAGCTTGTGAACAAGGCAAAGCAATGACTGCTTTTAAATTCCGTCTAATCACACAACCGCTACTTCAGAATGGCCACCGTAATGGACTTTAAAACAGTTCGCATAATAAATGCAAATGAAGATCAGAGAATACAGTGGATTCCCGGGTCGTTAAGTCCCACGGAGGATGAATTGGTGTTTAAACAACTCAGATGATAGAATGATCACTAAGGATAGTGATCGCTAAGTTTTGAATGGATAATTATACCTAAAGAAAAGATCTACAAATTATAGCGACTTAAATGCAAATTAAAGAAATTAAAAGTTAAAAAAAAATATTAAATAAACGCTCTATCACTATTTTACAGACGATGAAATTTATTTTATAAAACAAAATAACTTAAATAAACTATATTAACCAAAACGTAATCCTAAATATTCATGAAACGTGGTTTAAAATGAAAACGAGCGTTACGTTTAAAAAATTACGCTGGAGCGCAAAGCAAAACGTAAAATTTATGAAATAAAAGGCCTACGAATGTAAACTAATTTTCTTACGCACTATATGACAAAAGAAAATTTTTAGAAAAAAGATTTATATTTTTTAGACTTTTATATTTTTTATTATGAATTAATTAAGATTTTATACTAATTAAATGATTAAAATACTAAACTAATTGAAAAATCTGAAACTTTTTGTAAAATACTTATACTATTACAGATTTATGAAAATACAAAAATCGAAAAGCTACTTCAATAAGCTACAAATAAGCTAAGAAACTAAATAAGCTAAACTGGCCAAAACGTGTATAAGAGATTATTTTGTGCAAACTCTAGCAGTCAAAGACACAAGGGCGCAATGGTTCCAGGTACACTCACTATCATCACTCCTCACAAAGGGGAGGTCTCAGTTCGAAATTGCCTACCCCTTTTGCAAAAATTTTTTTCGAATTTTATTTACAAACTCATTAAGCATACATGAAGATAAGCACTTTTCTCAACTACACCTTTACAAAAACACCAGGTTAATTAAAACAGCTTATGCTTTTATCACAGTTGGCTTTTATAGAAAATAAGCACAAGTTTAAGCCTTTAGGCTAATAAGCTGGTACATAAGCAATAAAGAAAAGGGAATAAGCTAATAAACTATTAATAAGCTAATATTAATACTGAAAAAGCACTATTAATTAACAAATAAGAACTTGCATAAGCTGCAAATAAGCACTAGTGACTGTATTTGCACAGGACACTGTTGTAATTCACTAGGCACCTTTAAGCTAGAATTTAGGTACTGAAATAAGCTAGGAAGTGAAAATAAGCATTTGGACTAACAAGTTGACCTAATAAGCTTCCAAAAGCTGTTACTCACTGTAATGTTCACTGATGAGCTTATAGGAGCTTATGAAAACTGCAACCCACTGAGTGATCAGTGTTCACACAAAATGGGACAACTTAAAAACTTAATGCAGCCCTATCAAATGAACTACAAAGTGAAATATTAAGCTTGTATCTTCAATATGGGTAGGTCAACTTCATAAAAAGCTAAAAATCACAGTTAAGACTCAATAAAGAGCTTTTGACAAGCTTGTGAAAATGATGGTAAAACTGTGCACAGGGCACTTTTCAGTTAAGGTGGTCAAAGAAGCTAATAAAAAGCTATCTATAAGCTAATTTTATTAAAGCTAGTATTTTTATATTTTTATTTAGCAGCTAAATATT
The DNA here is from genome assembly GCA_910596185.1 of Chrysanthemum makinoi. Lineage (NCBI taxonomy): Eukaryota > Viridiplantae > Streptophyta > Magnoliopsida > Asterales > Asteraceae > Chrysanthemum > Chrysanthemum makinoi. The sequence goes on along the minus strand of OU343219.1, from coordinate 249,037,940 downwards.
ATTTTCCAAAAAGGAATTAAGCTAAATCCTAATATTGAACACACAATGAAAATCTAAAGTTTATTCAAAAACAGGCTAATGAAAATTTTGACTTTTTAATTACTCTACTAAGTTGACTAAATGAACTTAAATCAATAGTATGGACTGATTAAGTTATATTAAGGTGTATTAAGACTATATTAAGCTAACTTACCAAGTTTTAAACAGATATGATGAGTTTTGATCTTGAAATCCTAACAGTTAAGAGTTTAAAAGAGTTTTAAAGCTAAATTTGACTTTCTACTAATAAACACTAATTTTAATGACTTGACTAAGTTATTTAGACATAAGGTAACATGTAACAAGCAAAAACAATGACAATAACAACATTAAACACTGTGTTTAACAACAAATCCAAACATCACTTATTATAATCAAGTAAGCTTAATATAAAATAAACTTTTAAACCAAGTAATCTATTTATTAACTTATATTAGCTATAATAAAACAGGTTTAAACTAGAATTAACACTGTATAAGCTCTTGAATTAAGAAATGCAAATTTTAAGAAAATGCCTTACAAAATGAGTTTATGCACAAAATGGAGACCCAAGATCTGAGAACCACCCTATTGCTTCCCAAGAAGCTCTAAACCATTAAGCAATCCAAACACCAGATCTGTTTCAGCTTTCTCTTTGACTATCTCCATGATTTTATTTTAACTATTTTCTTGGTAATTTTGAGAATTTTTCTATTTTAACTATAAACCGTTTTTTAAGTTTCTAAAGCTTTCAAAAGCTTTAACAGAGCTTTTATGGGAGCTTGTTCAGTTCTAGCAACAACTAAATGTAATAGCATTTGATCTAACATGAAAATTTTGAACATTGAAATGCAAAAAACTGAAATTTAAACTAAAAGCTTGAAATTGATTATTGAGAAAGGATTAATATACACTGAAATTGATAACAAAAGTACTTGGAAGTTTAAAATTACATTTAGAATATGAAACTACATGAAACTACAAATAAAACTAAAAAACTACACTACTACTTTTCTCCTCTCGCTTCCTTCACTCTTTTTTATAGACTTTTTTAGATATCCCACATGCTTGAGTAAATCCCACCACCATTAGATCTCAAATACATCCTAGCCATTGATTTAGTTTTTGGCCAAAAAAGTCTTGGGCGTTTTGCATTAATTGGGTTTGGGAGGATATGGAGGTGGAGGGGGGATGTTAACCAGCTGGGGGGATAAGGTTGGTGAGGTGGAAAGGTGAAGAAGTGGAGAAAAAGTGGTAGATACCACTGGTTTTGGCTAAAACAGCTTTGGTGAAGGAGGTGAACAAGTAAAAGGGTTTATTCAATTTAAAATGGGCCGGGTCAAGGGTTGGATTGCTTAGGTAATAATAGGGTCCGTTTGGTTAATGTTAACAACAAGGACCATTCATGTAATTCTTCTGAAAAGTTGAGGGGCTGATCTTGAACATTTTCCAAAGCTCTCACAAGGACTAAAACTGCCAAGTAAGATTAGTACAAGGACCTTTGTTGATAATTTCCATTTTATAAATCCAGGACCAAAATTGTCAAGTTTGAAACTTGAGGGACCAAACATGTAAATTCTCAAAAGTTTTATCATAAGGACCATTTTTGTCATTTATAAATAGTACAAGGTTAAAATTTGATAATTTTCACTTTTTAATTTAACCAAGGACTATTTTTGACAATTTTCAAAGTTAAAGGACTAAAGTTGTCATTTTGTGATTTTTAAACTTTAAAGGTTTGTTTTGACAACTTTTGAATCTCATGGACCTAAAATGATATTTTACTAGTTTTTGAATTACCAGGGACTGTTTTTGACAACTTTTGTAACTGGGACTAAACTGCCAATTATGCAAACTTGGTACGTTTTTCATCAGATTTTGATGTTTTTGCATTTTAAACATATAAAACACTTGTTTGTGATATTTTCATCATTTTGATGCATTTCTGAGTGTTTTCAAATGTTTTGGCATTCTAAAAAGATAAAAAATGATGAGTATTTAGATACTCATCAATCCCCACACTAAGATATTGCTAGTCCCTAGCAATCTTTTTGAAAAAAAACTTAATGGATTTTATCTCTTTACCAAAAGCCATTACTTCTGGAGTAGCCAATTGTTTCAGTTCAAGTAAGAACCTTGGTACAATGATAACCAAATGATTTTTAGCAAATCATAAGTTGTAAACGGATTTGATTTGTCTTTACCGTAAGCCGTTTCCTTCGACTAGCCAACTCTTAGATAAATTATCAAAATTATCTTTGGTGAGCTGATTACCAATTATGGTTTTTCCACTGCCTTTACCACAAGCCATAACCTTGCGGGCTAGCCAACTCTTCACTTTTAAGGATATGGTGAGCTGAATACCATACAATTTTGGGCAAATTGCAAGCCATATAAACGGATTTGAGAAATCTTTACCAAGAGCCGTTTGCTCCTGGATTAGCCAATCCTTATGTGGGTTAGACATGGTGGACTGATTACCATTTGTTGTGTTTAGTACATAGTACTTCCACTACAAAAAAATTTAAAATTTGGCCATTTTGGGGGAAAAGGGACTAAAAGGGTACATTTATGATCAAATTCTAATTCCCCACACTTAGAAATGAATATTGTCCTCAATATTCAAAGTACCGGCTGTTATGCCGAAACTTAGAACACAAAAAGATAACATTACTAGCCAAGTGTAGAAACACAACAATTATTCTCTTTTTGAATATTTACAATTTTTTTTTTTTTTTTTGTGTCAAATCTATATACAACATGTGGGGTATCTCCCCCACACTAAGGTGGTACACACGGGTGAAAACCCATGTTTAGGCTACTGTTTTTGATTACCGAGTCGCTAGCTTGACTCGACCCCGAATTAATTGGTTCATGGGGAAGTAAGTGGAAGAAACAATCTCCATCGGACTTTCATTCAAGATGTTTGTATAAACATTGAAGTACGTGAAAGTTCCACACCGATGAGATATACATAGAACCGGCTCACAAATGATACATGAAAATGCCGGGGTCAAAGATAATGTCTTCATTCCCGAAGGAGTGAAGAACAGGAGAAGTGACAGAATATATGAAGAAAAGAAAGAAAATCATGATACAAATCATGACTAACTCTTCATCCTCAATAGGAGAATTCATAGTTTCATGAATCTCCTCAGTTAAGCTCAATTGGTCTAGACATATCCCGGGTGTGTCTAGATCAAAATAGAAGTTATCATACTCCGGTAGAGATATGATATGAGTGAGTTCACAGGAGAACTCCTCAAAGGAGAATGATTCATATTCAGGATTGATTTGAGTGAGTTCACTGGGGAACTCCTCAAAAGTGAATGATTCATAATCGGGGAGAGAATTATGAGAAGTGGTAATACCACTAATCTTCTCTCCCATATGATCAAAATGGAACGTTTGCATTCTGAATAGTCATCGAAGAAAAGTTCACTATCCTCAAAGGGGATAGGATATGAAGTAGGCTTTTCATTAAAAGCCTCGATTCTAGAAATGAGAAGATTAACATTCAATAATGTAAGACAAAGATCTTCGTCTTGGATTATTTCCTTCATCATTCTCTCCCAAGCTGACAAGCTCGAAGGTAATTCCCCACATAACTTATGTCTCCACAAGATAAAGAATAGTCCTCATCAGAATCAGAGAACATCTCAATATGATCATTTTGGAAGACAAGAGGGGTAGGGATATCACACAAATGCTCGAGAATTCCCTGTGACTCTCTGGGATTGGGACAAGGTCCTCAACACTAGACTTTATGAATTCGTCCGATTCCTTTTCAGGAACAGTGTCAAGAAGCTCATCCCCTATGTTCAGAGAGTGAGTGTGAACCTCGGGTGTGATAACAGCAGATCGAGAGAGAGTTGAGAAGGACTAGCAGTTATGATTCTACAAGTTCCATTATTTCTGCTAGTGATTCAGTCATATTCTTTTTCTCCCTCAAAAGATTTCACGGATAGAATCTCAACTGATGAACTTGATGAATAAAATTGTAGAATATCAAGGGTATCTGCATCATCATCGTCATCGTGAATGAAATGGAATTGAGAGCTAGATTTGAATGCCTTTTGTAGTTTAATTGATTCCCTAACAGTGTTTTCAATGGCAATCTGGGAATCTAATTTAGCAACTGCTCCTCGCTAACAATTCTTCCATGGATTTGGGCGTGACGTGCCGACTCCTCCTTAAGTTCTTTTAATAACTCAAGACTCTTCAAGAGGCCTGTCAGAGTTTCATGAGGAGTTGCTTGAATCATTTGGTATTGTGGAAGTTGGTCTTGATACGAATAGTCGTAATTGTTACAAGGAATGGATTCCCGTTTACAATCCAGCTAGAGTGAGGACCTCTCACAATACTCACAACAAGAACCGATGTGGCCGTGAGTCATATGTGTTGTAGTCATAATTGTTATCGAACCTGCTCATAGACAAAGCGTGTTTCCCGATTGACAATCAGAACTGGAGTGTGAACCACCACAGTACTCACAACAGTATGCTAATGCTGAGTCTCACAGTGTGGTAGCTGATGGAATAAATCAGTTGTGTTATGGTAGAAATAGGGATCCTGGTTATAGATGCACCCGCTTCCCGATTCCACCATGCTACAACTGGGGCAATTGCCACCATTATAAGGACCACCACACCATTGAAAACCAAGAGGGTGAGGATAAGACATAGAAAGAATCAAATGGTTCTAGAGGGTAAGAAATGAAGAATCAAAAGGTAAGAGGGTAAAGAGGAATATTTTTGGTATTTTGAAAAACATGTTATAAAAACAAAGAATGAAAAATATTTTTGGTGTTGTTAACACTTTAGAAAAAGTGTTAATGAACTTTTGATTTTTAAAACTACAAAAACTGTTACAAAACGATGGTATATGTGCAAGAATGGATCCGAAATGCTTAAAACACGCTTACAAGCCTCCCCAGTACGGCGCCAAAATTTGATCTGTGGCTAAATACCAAGTCTAATCACGCAACCGCCACTTGTGAATGACCACCGTAATAAACTTAAAACAGTTCAGACACAAATGCAAAAGATCAGAGAATATAGTGTATTCCCGGGTCGTTAAGTCCCACGGAGGATGAATTGGTGTTTAAACAATCGATGATAGAATGATCACTAAGGATAGTGATCAAGAAGGTTTGAATGGATAATACCTAAAGAAAAGATCTACAAATTACAAATACTTAAATGCAAATTAAAAAAGAAATTAAAAGTTAAAAAATATTAAATAAACGCTATCACTATTTTTACAGATCGATGAACGTTTATTTTATAAAACAAAATAACTTAAATAAACTATATTAACGTAATCCTAAATTATCTAGAAACGTGGTTTAAAATGAAAAACGAAGCTACGTTTAAAATTACGCCTGAGCGCTAGCAAAAACGTAAAATTTATGAAATAAAAGGCCTACGAATGTAAAACTAATTTTCTTACGTACTATATGACAAAAGAAAATTTTAGAAAAAGATTTATATTTTTTAGACTTTTATATTTTTATTATGAATTAATTAAGATTTTACACTAATTAAATGATTAAAAATACTAAAACTAATTAGAAAAATCTGAAACTTTTTGTAAAAAATACTTTATACTATTACAGATTTATAAAAATACAAACCCAAAAAAGCTACTGAATAAGCTACAAATAAGCTAAGAAACTAAATAAGCTAAACTGGCCAAAACGCGGTATAAGAGATTATTTTGTGCAAACTGAAAGTCAGACCAGGGCTTAATGGTTCCGTGCACACTCACTATCACTCCACAAAGGGAGGTCTCTGTGTTCGGCCTCCTCTGCCCTTCTCCCTTGCAAATATTTTTTTTTTCGAATTTTATTTTACAAACTCATTAAGCACATGAAGATAAGCACTTTTGTGAATGACCAGTCCGAATAGACTCTTAAAACAGTTCGCATTAATAAATGCAAATGAAGACTGAGAATACAAGTGGATTCCCTGTCAAGAAGTCCCACCGCTAAGAGGATGAATTGTGTTTAAACAACTCAGAGGATAGAATGATCTACTGCTAAGGATAGTGATCAGTAAGGTTTTGAATGGATAATTATACCTAAAGAAAAGATCTACAAATTACAGCTTAATTTAAATGCAAATTAAAAGAAATTAAAAGTTAGTAAATATTAAATAAACGCTTATCACTATTTTTACAGATCGATGAACGTTTATTTTATAAAACAAAATAACTTAAATAAACTATATTAACTAAAACGTAATCCTAAATTATCTAGAAACGTAGTTTAAAATGAAAACGAAGCGTACGCTTAAAAATTACCGGAGCGCTAAGCAAAAACGTAAAATTTATGAAATAAAAGGCCTACGAATGTAAAACAATTTTCGCCGCACTATATGACAAAAGAAAATTTTAGAAAAAAGATTTATATTTTTTAGACTTTTATATTTTTTATTATGAATTAATTAAGATTTTACACTAATTAAATGATTAAAAATACTAAAACTAATTAGAAAAATCTGAAGCTTTTTGTAAAAATACTTTATACTATTACAGATTTATGAAAAAATACAAAACTGAAAAAGCTACCTCTGAATAAGCTACAAATAAGCTAAGAAAACTAAATAAGCTAAATCCCAAACGCGGTATAAGAGATTATTTTGTGCAAACTCTAGCAGCCAAAGACCCAAGGGCTTGTAATGGTTCCAAAAGTACACTCACTATCACTCCTCACAAAGGGGAGGTCTCGTGTTCGAGCCTGCCTACCCTGCTTTTTGCAAAAATATTTTTTTTTCGACTTTATTTTACAAACTCATTAAGCACATGAAGATAAGCACTTTTCTCAACTACACCTTTTTACAAAAAACACTGATAAGCACTAAAACAGCTTATGCTTTTATCACAGTTGGCTTTTATAGAAAATAAGCACAAGTTTAAGCCTTTAGGCTAATAAGCTAGTAATAGCAATAAAGAAAGGGAATAAGCTAATAAACTATTAATAAGCTAATATTATCTTGAAAAAGCACTATTAATTAACAAATAAGCTGCATAAAATGCAAATAAGCACTAAGCAAACTGTTTACACGAGACACTTTTAGTAATTCACTAGGCACCTTTAAGCTAAATTTAGATGCTGAAATAAGCTAGGAAGTGAAAATAAGCAATTGGACTAACAAGTTGACCTAATAAGCTTTTCAAAAAGCTAAGTTACTCAACTGTAATGTTCAGATGAGCTTATAGGGCTTATGTGGGTAATAGCGAGTGTCAGTGTTCACAAAATGGGACAACTTAAAAACTTAATGCGACCTATAATGAACTACAAAGTGAAATATTAAGCTTGTATCTTCAGTATGGGTAGGTCAACTTCATAAAAAGCTAAAAATCACAAAATTTGAGACTCAATAAAGAGCTTTTGACAAGCTTGTGAAAATGATGAGTAGCGTACACAGGCACTTTTGGTTAAGGTGGTCAAAAGAAGCTAATTAAAAAGCTATCTATAAGCTAATTTTATTAAAGCTAGTATTTTTATATTTTTATTTAGCAGCTAAATATTATTTTCCCAAAAGGTTAAAGCTAAATCTAATATTGAACACACAATGAAAATCTAAAGTTTATTCAAAAGCGGGCTAATGAAAATTTTGACTTTTTAATTACTCTACAAGTTGACTAAAATGAACTTTAAATCAATAGTATGGGTATTAAGTTATATTAAGGTGTATTAAGACTATATTAAGCTAACTTACCAAGTTTTAAACAGATATGATGAGTTTTGATCTTGAAATCCAGGTTAAAAGAGTTTAAAAGAGTTTTAAAGCTAAATTTGACTTTCTACTAATAAACACTAGTTTTAATGACTTGACTAAGTTATTTAGACATAAGGTAACATGTAACAAGCAAAAATGATGACAATAACAACATTAAACACAGTTTAACAACAAATCCAAACATCACTTATTATAGCGTTAGAAGCAATATGCTAAAATAACTTTTAAACCAAGTAATCTATTTATTAACTTATATTAGCTATAATAAAACATGATTTAAACTAGAATTTCTTGTATAAGCTCTTGAATTAAGAAATGCAAATTTTAAGAAAATGCCTTACAAAATGAGTTTATGCACAAAATGGAGACCCAAGATCGAGAACCACCTATTGCTTCCCAGAAGCTCTAAACCATTAAACAAATCAAACACGGATCTTGACTTTGATCATTCTCCGATTTTTATTTTTTAACTATTTTCTTAGTAATTTTTGAGAATTTTTTCTATTTGCTTTATAAAATTTGGTTTTAAGTTTCTAAAAGCTTTCAAAGCTTTATAGAGCTTATATGAGCTTGTTAGTTCTTAACAACTAACAACAACATTTGATCTTAACATGTAGAAAATTTTGAACATTGAAATTGCAAAAGCGAAATTTAAACTAAAAGCTTGAAATTGATTATTGAGAAAGGATTAATATACACTGAAATTGATAACAAAAGTACTTGGAAGTTTAAAATTACATTTAGAATATAAAACTACATGAAAGCGACATAAACTAAACTAAAACTACACTACTTCTTTTCTCCTCTGCTTTTCCTTCACTCTTTATAGACTTTTAGATATCACATGCTTACGAGTAAATCCCACACCATTAGATCTCGAAATACATCCTAGCCATTGATTTAGCTTTTGAATGCGCCAAAAAGTCTTAGGCGTTCTTTGCATTAATTGGGTTTGGGAGGATATGGAGGTGGAGTGGGGATGTTAACAGTTGGGGGATAAGGTGGTGAGGTGGAAGGTGAAGAAGTGGAGAAAAGTGGTAGATACCACTGGTTTTGGCTAACAAGTTGCTTTGGTGAAGGAGGTGAACGATGGTTTTATTCGAATTTAAAATCAGCCAGTGGGTCAAGGGTCCGAGGTTGGATTGGGCTTAGTAATAATAGGGTCCGGTTTGGTTAATGTTAACAACAAGGACCATTCATGTAATTTCTCAAAGTTGAGGGGCTGATCTTGAACATTTTCCAAAGCTCTCACAAGGACTAAAACTGCCAAGTAAGAATAGTACAAGGACCTTTGTTGATAATTTCCATTTTTATAAATCCAGGGACCAAAATTGTCAAGTTTGAAACTTGAGGGACCAAACATGTAAATTCTCAAAAGTTTTATCATAAGGACCATTTTTGTCATTTATAAATAGAACAAGGTTAAAAGTTGATAATTTTCACTTTTTAATTTAACCAAGGACTATTTTTGACAATTTTCAAAGTTAAAGGACTAAAGTTGTCATTTTGTGATTTTTAAACTTTAAAGGTTTGTTTTGACAACTTTTGAATCTCATGGACCTAAAATGATATTTTACAAGTTTTTGAATTACCAGGGACTATTTTTGACAACTTTTGTAACTTGAGGGACTAAAACTGCCAATTATGCAAACTTGATACGTTTTTCATCAGATTTTGATGTTTTTGCATTTAAAACATATAAAACACTTGTTTGTGATATTTTTATCATTTTGATGCATTTCTAAGTGTTTTCGGATGTTTTTGGCATTCTACGATATAAAAATGATGAGTATTTTGACACTCATCAATCCCCCACACTAAGATATTGCTAGTCCCTAGCAATCTTTTATGAAAACTTAATGGATTTTATCTCTTTACCAAAAGCCATTACTTCTGGAGTAGCCAATTGTTTTAATTCAAGTAAGAACTTTGGTACAATGATAACCAAATGATTTTGAGCAAATCATAAATTTTGTAACGGATTTGATTTGTCTTTACCGAAGGTACCCTTACGGACTAGCCAACTCTTAGATAAATTATCGAATTATCTTTGGTGAGTGATTACCAATTATGGTTTTCCACTTTGCCTTACCACAAGCCATAACCTTGCGGGCTAGCCAACTCTTCACTTTTAAGGATATGGTGAGTTGAATACCATACAATTTTGGGCAAATTGCAAGCCATATAAGCGGATTTGAGAAATCTTTACCAAGAGCCGTTTGCTCTGGATTAGCCAATCCTTATGTGGGTTAGACATGGTGGACTGATTACCATTTGTTGTGTTTAGTACATAGTACTTCCACTACAAAAATTTTAAAATTTGGCCATTTTGGGGAAAAAGGGACTAAAAGGGTACATTTATGATCAAATTAGCGAATTTCCCCACACTTAGAAATGAATATTGTCCTCAATATTCAAAGTACCGGCTGTTTTGCCGAAACTTAGAACACAAAAGATAACATTACTAGCCAAGTGTAGAAACACAACAATTATTCTCTTTTTTAAAATTTACAATTTTTTTTTGTGTCAAATCTATATACAACATGTGGGGTATCTCCCCCACACTAAGGTGGTACACACGGGTGAAAACCCATGTTTAGGCTATCGTTTTTGATTACCGAGTCGCTAGCTTGACTCGACCCCGAATTAATTTGTTCATGGGAAGTAAGTGGAAGAAACAATCTCCATCGGACTTTCATTCAAGATGTTTGTATAAACATTGAAGTACGTGAAAGTTCCACACCGATGAGATATACATAGAACCGGCTCACAAATGATACATGAAAATTCCTGGGTCAAAGATAATGTCTTCATTCGAAGGAGTGAAGACAGGAGAAGAATGACGGGAATATATGAAGAAAAGAAAGAAAATCATGATACAAATCATGACTAACTCTTCATCCTCAATAGGAGAATTCATAGTTTCATGAATCTCCTCAGTTAAGCTCAATTGGTCTAGACATATCCCGGGTATGTCTAGATCAAAATAGAAGTTATCATACTCCGGTAGAGATATGATATGAGTGAGTTCACAGGAGAACTCCTCAGAGGAGAATGATTCATATTCAGATTGATTTGAGTGAGTTCACTGGGGAACTCCTCAAAAGTGAATGATTCATAATCGGGAGAGAATTATGAGAATGAGAAGTGGTAATACCACTAATCTTCTCTCCCATATGATCAAAATGGAGCGTTTGCAATTCGGAATAGAATCATCGAACAAAAGTTCACTATCCTCAAAGGGGATAGGATATGAAGTAGGCTTTTCATTAAAAGCCTCGATTCTAGAAATGAGAAGATTAACATTCAATAATGTAAGACGAAGAGCTTCGTCTTGGATTATTTCTTCATCGTTCTCTTCTCCTAAGCGACAAGCTCGGAAGGTAATTCCCCATAACTTATGTCTCCACAAGATAAAGAATAGTCCTCATCAGAATCAGAGAACATCTCAATATGATCATTTTGGAAGACAAGAGGGGTTGGGATATCACACAAATGCTCGAGAATTCCCTGTGACTCTCTAGGGATTGGGACAAGGTCCTCAACACTAGACTTTATGAATTCGTCCGATTCCTTTTCAGGAACAGTGTCAAGAAGCTCATCCCCATGTTCAGAGAGTGAGTGTGAACCTCGGGTGTGATAACAGCAGGCCGAGAGAGTTGAGAAGGACTAGCAGTTATGGATTCTACAAGTTCCATTATTTCTACGCTAGTGATTCAGGTCATATTCTTTTCTCCTGCATTTCCACCGGATAGAATCTCAACTGATGAACTTGATGAATAAAATTGTAGAATATCAAGGGTATCTTCATCATCATCGTCATGTGAATGAAAATGGAATTGAGAGCTAGATTTGAATGCCTTTTGTAGTTTAATTGATTCCCTAACAGTGTTTTCAATGGCAATCTGGGAATCTAATTTAGCGATCCGTTCCTCCGCTAACAATTCTTCCATGGATTTCTCATGTGACGTAGCCGACTCCTCCTTAAGTTCTTTTAATAACTCAAGACTCTTCATTAGAAGGTCAGTAGTTTCATGAGGAGTTGCTTGAATCATTTGGTATTGTGGAAGTTGGTCTTGATCTGAATAGTCGTAATTGTTACAAGGAATGGATTTTGTTTGACAATCGAGCTAGAGTGAGGACCTCTACAATACTCACAACGATAGCTGATGTGGTTTGTGAGTCATATGTGTTGTAGTCATAATTGTTATCGGGAACACGCTCATAGACAAGCGTGTTTCCCGATTGACAATCAGAACTGTAGTGTGAACCACCACAATACTCACAACAGATATACTGCTGAGTCTCCGCGGTGTGGTAGCGATGGAATAAATCAGGTTGTGTTATGGTAGAAATAGGGATCCTGGTTATAGACGAGACCCGTTTCTGATTCCACCATGCTACAGCTGGGGCAATTGCCACCATTATAAGGACCACCACACCATTGACAACCAAGAGGGTGAGGATAAGACATAGAAAGAATCAAATGGTTCTAGAGGGTAAGAAATGAAGAATCAAAAAGGTAAGAGGGTAAAGAGGAATATTTTTGGCATTTTTGAAAAACATGTTATAAAAACAAAGAATGAAAATATTTTTGGTGTTGTTAACACTTTAGAAAAAGTGT